>CAUOFW020007723.1:0-20044 GCA_963454935.2 Ilex paraguariensis | reverse complement strand
TTTTGGGACTTAAAGCAGAAACGAGAAATAAAACTTTTTTTATTTTTAATATTGATAATAAATTGAATTTTAATTTTTTTAAATACAAAAATATTAATTAAATTTTATGTTCAATCTTTTGTTATCATATTTGAACTTAATGGTAAGAGAGAGAAATAATGATTGAAAAATTATGATGGTAAATTTAAACTTAAATTTTTCAGAGTTAGAAATAGATTTTTTAGTAATTTTATTTTACAATTATTTTTTTCTTTATTTAAACAAAATAATTTTAATTTCACAGGTAAATTATAGGCTCAATCTATTTAAACTGAAATCTTTTGTTTGTTCATGGATTTAAATTTTTTGGTTAGACTATTATTGCAAACCTATAAATTATGGGTTCTTTCTTGAAGTGAGGCCTTAATTTTTTTTTTGATTAGACTTGTATGTTTATAAGATCTTTTGGTAGGGCATAATGTATTTATGAATTTAATTTCGACCGCTACCCCTACTGAACCACTCTTGTCGATGATTACTATTTATAAGAAGTCTTTGTTGTACAAAAACACGAAAAAAAGAGAGGAGTGACTAAGTCCCGGCAACGGCGCATTTAAAGAAAGACAAAAAAAAGAACAGGAAGAAAAGGGAGTGACCAAGTCCAATGAATCTGTGCACATGCAAGCAAGAGCTGAGGCCTCCCTTCTTTTTTTGGTCCTTTTTGAATTTTAAGAGAATTTTTGGAGAAATATATAAAATAGCATGTAGTATAAGACTATATTCTGAAAAGATAAATTATTTATTCGACATATAAATAAAACAAAAAGATTCTTAATAGAGAGAATGGATATCCTATTTCTTGTGCAATTAGATTTAAAAAATATGGACCACCCATTCAAATATGTCCCTAATGTAGTTTAGCCGGCCCTTAATGTGTCTGTATGTGTTGGACCAAAAACAATTTTTTAAGTATAAGAATTGAGTTTTTGGTCGACTTTGAGCCTAAATTAAAGTGGGACTCGATTGATATTTTGAATAAAATTTCGTGGGTTCATATTCTACTTCATGATTAGAATAATGTAGTATATTCACTTGCTCAAATCGAGTAAGAAATAAATGAGAAAATAGGCTCAAAAGTGATCCTCTTGAAATGTGAAAATAAAGAAAGTGCAATATGGGATGTGACACCAATCCCACATTGGTTGAGGAAGAAATTTAATATGGACATATATAAGCCAAGTTTGCTCTATGAGATTGGGCTCTAAGGGATACCACAGTTTTATGAACGGAGTTAACACCTACCTACATGCCTTCGGTTCAACCACACACCCACCCGCACTAGCCGGGCCCGGGTGTGGTTGTGGTTGTGATTTAGACCAAGTCCTATTTTTTTGTAGAAAATTTATTTAATAAATTGAGCGAGAATTTCTTATTTCGATACTCATTGGGTCGGGTTTGTTGCCTCCCTCCAGACCGAATTAAATTGTGACTGTTCATGGAGAACAGTTACCCAAGGTGTCTACTGACTGTTGTGTCTTGTCATTCTGGGTTGTATCCTTTAGTAAGGAGACTGTCCGGAAAGTCACAAATGTGTCTATAAATACCCAAGTTCATTTTCTTTAATTTCATTCAATTCATCAGTCCGTTTTCGACAATAAGGCAAACATTACAACATATCATTTTCAACATTAAGACAATGCATTTAGAGAGTACACAACACGATTTTGATTCGCTGGACGAGCAAATTGGAGTGCTACTTCTGTTCGTGTAAAGATTATTGTATCCTAGGAGGTAGACACTCGGTTTCCATAAGCACCGTGTGTGAGGGCGAAATCTATTTTAAGGACATAGTGTCAAACACTAGCCTTGATATACCTAAAGTTCAATAACAGTTCCTGTTCTACAATCGGGTTAGTATTTTTATTGTTTAAACAAACAGTTACATGTATCTGTTTGTTGTTACTGTTTCGTTACCCTGCTGTAACTCTTTCGTTTATGTGTAACTCTTTAATGCAACTATTTTGTTATACTTTACATGGTTTAAATCAGAAATTTTAATGAGTAATTTTACAATATTTGACACACCACAAACAACAATCTTAAGACAGATTTCTAAATATGTATAGTTGCGTATTGTGTTTCTGATACATGTTTTAATTTTTAGACTATTCTAAAATATTACAAATTGTTAAAACCTGTTTTATTTAAAATCTGTGATATTTTAAAGAGACTTGAAAATTTGTGAAAAATTGCATATTCTTTTTTTTTTTGTGTTTAAATTCAAACAGTTATACCAAACAGTTACAATTACACCAAACAATGACTTTGTTTTTGTGTATGTTTTAAACAGTTACACTAAACAGTGACTTTATTCAGTGTATGATTTAAATAATTGCACCAAACAGTGACAACATACAAAAACGAAAAAACAATAACTTCAAAATAGTGACACTGTCTCTATTTTAATAACTTGCTTTGAAAAGTGTTACTGTTTTTCTATTTTTGAATAGTTTGCAATCTTTGTTTATCAGAAATGGCTGCAAATGATAATACTATTTCTGCTACTACAAATCATGTTGTACTTATTTCTGTTCCTACTCATGTGTCTCATGGGGAGAAACCTGAAAAGTTCAATGGGAATGATTTTAAGAGATGACAACAGAAAATGCTGTTTTATTTCACTATGTTGAATCTTGCAAAATTTCTTTGTGAGGATGCTCCTGTTTGTAGTGAGAATGAGACCGACCGCCAAGTTGTTGCTGCGGTAGATGCATGAAAGCACTCTAATTTTTTATGCAAAAACTATATCCTCAATGGATTGGATAACACATTATATAATGTGTATAGTCCAATCAAGACGACTAAAGAGTTATGGGAATCCTTGGATAGAAAATACAAGACGGAAGATGTCGGAATGAAGAAATTAGTTGTGGGCATATTCCTTGACTACAAAATGGTGGATTTCAAGACTATCATAAGTCAAGTTCAAGATCTTCAAGTAATCCTACATGAGATTCATGCTGAAGGGATGGTGCTTAGTGAATCTTTTTAAGTGGCGATTATTGAGAAATTACCGCCAAATTGGAACGATTTCAAAAATTATTTGAAGCAAAAACGCAAAGAAATGAAACTTGAAGACTTAATTGTGAGATTGAGGATTGAGGAGGATAATAGAGTCTTCGAAAAGAAAGTTGACAATCATTCCTTGGAGTCAAAGACACATATGATTAAAGAGGGACATAAAATCAAGAAGAAAAGGAAGTATGTTGGCCAGCAAGGAGCCAAGGGTAGTGATTCAAAAAGGTTCAAAGGTAATTGCTTTGTGTGCAATAAACCGGGGCATCGTGCAAATGATTGTCGAAGCCGTAAAGCACAATGGAACTACAAGAGGAAGGTTGCCCAAGCCAATATAACCGAGATAGAAAAGTTTTTTGAAAATATTTCTAACATAAATTCTTTTACTGTAGTATCCAAAGTGAATTTGGTGAAAAATACCAAAGAATGGTGGGTGGACACCGGGGCCACTAGACACATATGTTTGGATAAGAAGATGTTCTCTTCATATGAAGCAATGAATGATAAAAAATAACTCTTCATGGAAAATTCTTCCACTTCCAAAGTTGAAGGCAAATGAAAGGTTATATTGAAAATGACTTCCCAAAAAAAAACTTACTCTCAATGATGTGTTACATATTCCAGAAATTCAAAAAAATCTTGTGTCTGGATCATTATTGAGTAAGAAAGGTTTTAGGTTGATTTTTGAGTCTGACAAATTTGTACTCACCAAGAGTGAGATTTAGGTAGGCAAGGGATATATGAACAATGAGCTCTTTAAGATGAATGTAATGACAATTGTATCAAATTTTAATAATAAGAACACATTTTCTGCTTATATGCTTGAGTCTTCCAATGTATGGCATGATAGATTGAGACATGTTTAATTTTGGTATTATGCGTAAATTAATGAATTTAGAATTTTTGCCTAAATTTAATATTGATGCAAATCATAAATTTGAGGCATGTGTTGAATCAAAATTAACTAGAGCATCATTTCATAATATTGAAATAAGTACTGAACCTCTAGAGTTAATTCATAGTGATACATGTGATTTGAAATATGTTCAAACTAGAAGTGGAAAGAAATATTTTGTTACATTTATTAATGATTGCACAAGATATTACTATGTATATTTGCTAAGGAGTAAAGATAAAACATTAGAAAAATTTATGCACTATAACAATGAGGTTGAGAATCAACTTGACAAAAAAATTAAGACAATAAGAAGTGATCATGGTGGTGAATATGACACACTTTTTGATCGGTTCTGTCAAGAACATAGTATTATTCACCAAATTTCTGCGCCTTATACACCCCAGCAAAATGAAATTGCTGAACATAAAAATAGAAATTTAGAAGAGATGATGAATGCTATGTTAATTAATTCGGGATTACCTCATAACTTGTGGGGGGAAGCTTTGATTTCAGCAAACTATATTTGAAATAGACTACCTCACAAGAAGTTAGACAAAACCCCTTATAAATTATGGAAAGAAAGGAGTCATTCCTATAAATGTTTAATAGTGTGGGGGTGTTTGGCTAAAGTGACGGTTCCTATTCCCAAAAGAATTAAAATAGGACCTAAGACTATTAATTGTATATTTATTGGTTATGCAATAAATAACAATGCATATCGTTTTCTCGTGCATAAATCTGATAGTCATGATATATATGTCAATACAATTATTGAATCAAGAAATGCATCATTTTTTGAAAATATTTTTTCTAGTAAAAATGCATGTGAGGGGAGTTCTCTTAAAAGAGCTCATGATAGTACAACTAGTAATATAGACAACGAGTTTATAAATGAAGAAAATAAAGAGGCACTTAGACGCAATAAGAGGGCAAGGACATTCAAGTCCTATGGTCCAAATTTTCTAACATATTTGTTAGAAAATGAGCCTCATAGCTTTAATGAAGCGATGTCCACTCCTGAAGCACCTATGTGGAAAGAAGCTATAAACAGTGAAATTGAATCCATCATGCAAAATCACACTTGGAAGATGGCAGATCTTCCACCAGGGAGTAAATCATTGGGGTGTAAATGAATTTTCAAGAGGAAAATGAAAAGTGATGGATTAATTGATAAGTACAAGGCTAGACTTGTAGCTAAATGTTACAAACAAAATGAAGGTCTTGATTACTTTGATACTTATTCTCCCATTACGAGAATAACATCTATTTGTATGCTCATAACTATTGAAGCATTGCATAATCTTGAGATACACCAAATGGATATGAAAACAGCTTTCCTAAATGGTGACTTAAATGAGGAAGTTTATATGGACCAACCTGAACGGTTTGTTTCTCCGGGGCAAGGGAAGAAAGTTTGTAGACTTGTTAAATCACTTTATGGTTTAAAGCAAGCACCAAAACAATGATATGAGAAATTTGACAAGGTAATGATGTCAAATGATTTCACAATTAATGAATGTGATAAATGTGTCTATGTTAAAGACACAAATAATGGATATGTTATTGTTTGCCTATATGTGGATGATATGCTTATTATAGGTAGTAATAATAATATTATTACAGCTACCAAGAAAATGTTGTCTAGTAAGTTTGACATGAAGGATTTGGGTGTTGCAGATGTTATACTAGGAATTAAATTTTCTAGAATATCTTGTGGACTTGTATTATCTCAAACTCAAACACATTACATTGAGAAAATACTTGAACAATTCGACAAAGATGAAAACAACATTGCTAGAACACTAGTTGATATAAATCTTCATTTGTCTAAAAATACTGGCCAATGCATATCACAATTGGAATACTCTCGTATTATTGGAAGTCTAATGTATATTATGAACTGCACAAGACCAGATATAGCATACTTAGTTAGTAAATTGAGCAAATATACAAGTAATTCGAAAGTAAATCATTGAAAGACAATTATCAGGGTTCTTAAATACTTAAGATATACCCTGAAGTTTGGATTGCACTATACAAGATATTCAGCTGTACTTGAAGGGTATAGTGATACAAACTGGATATCTGATATGAAGGATACAAAATCCATAAATGGTTATGTTTTTACACTTGGTGGTGCAACTGTATCTTGGAAATCCTCTAAAAAAACGTGTATTGTCAGATCCACAATAAAATCTGAATTTATTGCTTTAGATAAAGCAGGAGAGGAAGTTGAGTGGCTTCGTCAATTTTTAGAGGATATTCCAATATGACCTAAACCTGTGCCAGCAATATATATACATTGCGATAGTCAATTACTGCAATTGGTAGGGCACAGAGCGACATGTATAATGGTAAATCTAGACATCTTAAATGAGATTATTTCTATTGATTATATAAAGTTAAAGGATAATCTAGCGGATCCGCTTATAAAAGGTTTGACGAGAGAGCAAATAAATTGCACATCGAGGGGAATGAGATTAAAGCCTATGACACAAGAGTCACCTTTATGGCAACCCAACCTAGTTGACTAGAGATCCCAAGATTTAGGTTCAAAGGGACAACCGAATTATGCGTGATTCAAAAGAAGCACTAAGGAGATAATCTCTCCAACCTATTCCTATGATAACCTAGTGTTGTCTGCAAAGTTTATTAGGGTAAGCTATGCTTTTAATGACTTTTATACCTTGGTAAATCCAAGTGGGATATTACAGGATATTCCTAATAGAGGTCACCTATATGGATGTGAAGGGGCCGCTTCTATGAGAATTGGTAAAGGCTGAATTCTCTAAAGCACTCATGAAAATTAGGAGTTGTTCAAGGCTAAAATGAACACAATAATGAGAACCAATTGTGTTAGGAAATAAACTGTGTAAAATCTATTCGATATGATTTATCAAACAGCTGAATAGTTCATGATATCACGTTCACTATTTAGTCGGTAAGTCCAATGGGCTTTCACTAGGGAAGGTTCAAGGCTAAAAGCTACATATCTCGATGCACGATCTTTCCAAAGATGTACTCTCTATAGTATGTCAGCATTATCATTTGCATACTAACAACCAATTTTTCATTCATGTGGGGGATTCTTGGATCAAAAATAATTTTTTAAGTGTAAAAACTGAGTTTTTGGTCAATTTTGAGCCCAAATTAAAGTGGGACCCGATTGATATTTTGAATAAAATTTCTTGGGTTCATATTTTATTCCGTGAAAAGAATAATGTAGTATATTCATTTGCTCAAATCGAATAAGAAATGAATGAGAAAATAGGCTCCAAAGTGACCTTCTTGAAATGTGAAAATAAAGAAAGTGCAAGTTTGCTTTATGGGATTGGGCCCTAAGGGGTACCACAGTTTTATGAGCGAATCGAGTACCTACATGTCTTCGATTCAACCACACGCGCGCGCACCTCCCGCCCACCTTGCCACGACCCAACTGAGCCGGGCTCGGGTGTGAGTGTGGTTTAGACCAAGCCCTATCTTTTTGTAAAAAATTTATTTAACAAATTGGGAAAGAATTTCTTATTTCGGTACCCGTTGGATCACATTGGGTCGGATTTGTTGCCTCCCTCCAGACCGAATTAAATTGTGATGATTCATGGAGAGCAATTACCCAAGGTATCTACTAGTTGTTGTGTCATGTCATTCTGGGTTGTGTCCTTTAGTAAGGTGACTGTCCGAAAAGTCACCAATGTGTCTATAAATACCCAAGCTCATTTCTATTAATTTCATTCAATTCATTAGTCCGTTTTTTTGACAATAAGACAGACATTATAACATATCATTTTCAGCATTAAGGCAGTGTATTTAGAGAGTACACAACACAAGTTTGGTTCGCTGGACGAACAGATTGGAGTGCTATTTCTAGTCGTGGAAAGATCATTGTATCATGAGAGACAGACGCTCGATTTTCATAAACACCGTGTGTGGGGGTGAAATCTGTCTTAATGACATAGTGTCAAACACTAGCCTTGATCTACCTAAAGTTCAATAACAATTCCTGTTCTGCAATCGGGTTAGTATTTTTATTGTTTAAATAAACAGTTATGTGTATCTGTTTGCTATTACTGTTTCGTTACCCTTCTATAACTCTTTCGTTTCTATGTAACTCTTTACTGCAATTATTTTGTTATACTTTACATGGTTTAAATCAAAGATTTTAATAAGTGATTTTATAATATTTGACAGACCACAAACAACCATACACGGGTGATGAAAAAGGTGTATGAAAATCAGATGTTGAAAGTCCTATACTTCTCTCTTCTATCCTTTTTTTTGCAATTCTGTGGAATCTAAGGGGTGGTCGAGAAGTCAAGGAACCTTACCATACTGGCATGAGTTATGTCTTCTGTTATAGAAATTTTGAATTGTCATTAAATTGCTCATGTTTTTCCTATTTTTCATCCCAGTATTAAGGGCGATAATTTATGACACAACACATAAACACGATTTAAAATTGACAAGAAATTAGCATGTTAAAATTTATTATTTCTGGAAACAAATTTGTAAATGACACGACCTATTAACACGAATAATGAATTGAATCATATTAGCATTAAACACAAATAACACGAAATTAACACGTTTAACTAATATAATAAGAATAAATGTTAGAATTTAGTTAAATAATCAAGCATTGATGTAATCCTTATACAAAAAAAAAAGAAGGATGTTTGGATGTTTTTACTTATTTTTATTGTTATAGTTCAGTTAATTTTTAGTTTAATAGAAAAACTATGAGCGTTAATTCGATTAAGAATAATGGAATCTTAGACTATTTCTTCTTTTATTCTAAATATGAATAAATTTTATGAGAAATCCTGACCCACAATTATATCTGGATAAATCTTAATGTGTTTTGACATGAGAACTGGTTATGGCATTTTTTTTCCTTCTATTGTGTAAGAATCGTTCTAATCATTTGTTTTTTGAACTCACAACTTCAAAGTATAATCAGAATACGAGATGATCTTTAAAATGCTCATAGCTATCAAGCTATTTAGATTTGTTTTTTTTTTTTTGCCCATCTTTTAGACTTTTGATGAAAGCATATTGCTAATATATCATACCCATCTTTTGTATTGTTTTAGCAACCATGCTACACTCCTTTATAATTTCCACTAAAATATGTCTATGAAATTAATGTATATGTTTGGATTAGTGGATCTTAGTGTTCCTCACTATATTTTTCAATAATTATAATCATTGCACGTCATTTCCTATAATAAACTTGGTGCGTCTAACTTTGTCCTTTTTTATTTGAACAATGAGCAGGCAATTTGCTATATGGTTGGATATACAATCAGAGAGGAAAAAACAAATGGCCACCTTAAAGAATTTTGAGTGGATGATGTTATGTGTCCCCCTTACATTTTCTTTGTTAAACTAATCATACTATGTCACTGATTACATCACTTTTTTTGCTTTTTTACTTGGGGAATAAGCTTTGGAATCAAAGTTTTGGGGACCTGACATTTGTTTTTGTTATTATATTTTCTCAACTGATAAAAATTTATTAAAATTTATCGTATAAACGTGTGACAACTGCACTCTCAATGCCATAGTTTCGGTCTAGACATCTAAGTATTTTTATCATATATCATATTTATGTGTTTGAAATATGAGTCAATTTAAAGTGTATAAAACATTTTCCTTTACTTTAAAAAAAAAAAAAAGGTTATATAATTTTTAATTTAATTAGTTTGCCAGATAACTTATAAAACTTATTCAGATCCCGTAATTTGTGTGTTATAACATCATATTCTTGAGTTTCATGCACCAACCAAATGTTGTTGCTGCTATAAAACAGTTGAGTTTGAGTCACATACTCAACATATATCAACAAAATTACAATATCAACATATATATATATATATATATATATATATATATCTTTTATGCTATAAAAATAAGAGAATATATAAAACGTAGAATTATAAAGAAACAAGAATATATAAATGTTAGAGAAAGAGCTTCTCAACTTATGCATTTCTCAAGATAGTCGAGGCCTCCTTTTATAAGGCCCGCAAACATAATGACCATAAAAAACAATATTAAAGTTGGTATATCAATGGGTAGGAGTTATAAACCAATACACTAATACTCATTAATTCCTATTTACTTGGTGTAATAATTGGTAGGTTAGATGTCATCCATTTTATGCCCAATGTATATATAATAACACTCCCTTGAATGACCACTATGCTAAGATAATATTCCTTGTTAAAACTTTACTAGGAAAACCCTGTGGGAAAAAATCCAGTGAAGAAAAAATAGTACGTATCAAATGAATCTTAGAACAACGTTAGATGCACTAATATTGTCTCATTGAAAACTTAATAGAAAAATCCAATGGGACAAAACTTAGATGAAGGAAAAATAGTGCAATGTGCATATTGTCTTTTATCTTGATGTGAATACTCCCCCTAATGAAATTCTCCCCATGGTAAGAAAAAGCCTTTTTTTTTTTTGGGGTTTGGGTGGGGGGAGGAGTCTTGAACCTTTGACCTCAAGAAGACAAAATAATAAGAAATCAATTATATTGGTCACAAATTCGACGCTTTCCAATGTCATACATCAATTTCTTGAACAATGATAATGGTAAAGTTTTAGTGAATAGATCTGTAAGATTGTCATTCGATCATATATGTTTACTTCAATTTTAGGACTTTGCTGGAGTTCATGAGTGTAAAAGAAGTTTGACAAAATATGTTTGATTCTATCACATTTGATAACCCCTATAATTTGTGGAATATAAGTAGCGTTCTATTCATATAAGATTGTCGTTGAATCCGTAATCAAAGATAGTCTGCAAGTATCTCAAATGTGATAGACTACAGAATTTAGTCACACATTCATGGTTGACTTCATGAAGTGCAAGTATCTCAAAATGATTGAAAAATATAGCAATCAAAGTCAACTTGATAGTTCACCATAAGATCGATGTGTCATCATATATGAAAACATACCCATTTTGTGAATAAGTCTTATGGAGATCTGAAAAATATCCAGAATCTACATATCTGATTAAATGTGGACCATTGTCTAATTCCTTTGAATATAACAAGTCAAAATTTGTTGTTCCACAAAGGTAACATATGACATGTTTTATCTCATTCTAATATTGTCGAGTGAATGCAAAACTAAACTTTGGTAACAAGTTGATTATAAATGTTATTTCAGGTCTAGTTTATTGTGTGAAATATAACAAAACAACTATTGCACTCAGATATGACATTTTTTTTTTCTAACGTCTAAGTATTGTTCCAATCACTTATTTTTTGGACTCACAACTTCAAAGTATAATCAGAATACGAGATGGTCTTTATAAAGATCATAGCTATCAATCTATTTAGGTTTTTTTTTTTTGGCCATCTTTTTGACTTTTGCTATGCTTTCATAGCCGTCCTATGTATTGTTTTACAAACAATGATACACTCCCTTATATTTTTTTTCACTAAAATATGGCTATGAAATTAATGTATATGTTTGGATTAGTGGAAATTGGTGTTCATCACTATCTTTTTCAATAATTATAATCATTGCACGTCATTTCCTATAATAAATTTGGTGCGTCTAAGTTTATCCTTTGTTATTTGACCTATGTGATTGTGCAGGCAAATTTGCCAAATGGTTGGATATACAATCAGAGAGAAAAAGAAAGGCCACCTTAAATAATTTTGATTGAATGATGTTATGTGTCCCCTTACATTTTCCTTGTTTAAGTAATCGTACTATGTCACTGAGTACATCACTTTTTTGCTTTTTTTACTTGGTGAATAAGCTTTGAAATCAAAGTTTTGGGGACATAACGTTTGTTTTTATTCTTATATTTGCTGCACTATGATACAAATTTATAAAAATTGCTCGTATATATGCGTGACAACTGCACTCTAAATGCCATGGTTTCGGTCTATACATTTAATTATTTTTATCATATATGATATTTACACTTTTGAAATGAGTCAATTAGAAGTATAATAAAGCATTTCCTTTAATTTATATTCAAAAAAGTTATATTAATTTTTTTTTAATTTAAATAGGTTGTCATATGACTTATGAAACTTATTGAGGTTCCGTAATTTTTGTGTGCAGGAACATATGATTTTCTTGAGTTGGGTCCGTCTACGGTACCGAATATAATTTTTTGGTACGGTACCATTAAATCAACAAGTACTATTGGTCCATTACAAATGATTTTAAACCATTGAGCAGATGTTTTCTCTTTTTTCTGATTATCCAATAAATATGTTATTCACCCATGTGAGGAAAAAATACTAAAATCCAGTGTGTATGTTTGGGGGTACGTTTACACTTTTTTAGGGGTAATGTTACCACTTTTAAGTGTAAAGAACCACTGTTGTAGGGTAAATTACATCTTTTTGGGATAATTTCTCCACCTTTTGGGATAAGTTATCATATTTTGGGTGGTAAGGTATACAAAATTCTTTATCCAATAAAGTGTTAACCCTATCCTAAAAAGTGGTAACTTACCCCCAATAAATGTTAATCTTATCTCCAAAAAGTGCTAATCTTATACCCAAAAAATGTTAAAATTATCCAAAAAAGTGTTAACTTACACTCAAAAAGTACTAATCTTACTCCCAAAAGTGCTAACCTTATCCTAAAAAGTGTTAACCTTACCCTAAAAAGTACTAACCTTACCTCAAAAAATATTAATTTACACCAAAAAAGTGCTAACCTTACTCCCAAAAAATGCTAACTTTACACCAAAAATAATAATCTCTTTAGTAGTTAACTTAACACAGGTGGTACCTCACCAAAAAGATGGTGAAATTATCCCAAAAGTTATAATTTACCTAAGCTATCCCTTAATTTTTCCCTGATCAGCAGCTATTTACTTTAAATACAATTGTGCCATGGTATGCTGACATTGTGAATTTTCTTGTTATAGGGTAGCTACCAAGTCATTGGAATCCAAAGGACAAGAAGAGATTCTTGGTTGAGGTGAAACAATTCTATTTTAACAATCCATATCTATTCAAATACTGCCCCAACTAAGTGACGAGGAGATGTGTGTCCAATGAAGAGCAGAAGGACGTGATTTTTTTTGCCATTCAGAAGCTTGTGGAGGCCACTTCTTATCCAAGAAGACATAATCTAAGAACTTACAATGTGGTTTTTATTGGCCTACTGTATTCAAAGATTGTTTTATGTTCTGTAAGCATTGGGATAATTGCCAATGATTAGGTGGTGTGATCCGTAGGAATATATGGGTCCTTTTCCTATATCTTTTGGATATGCTTACATTCTTTTGGCAGTTGACTGCGTATCTAAGTGGATCGAAACTATCCCAAATAGGACCAATGATTACAAGGTTTTGATCAAGTTTTTGAAAGAAAATATCTTATCTAGATTTGGAATGCCTAGGGCAATAATCAGTGATGGTGGTTTACATTTTTGTAATTGTCCATTTGCTAATCCCATGCACAAATATGGTATTACAGACAAACTATCCATAGGTTACCACCTATAGACTATGGCTAAGCCAAATTCATCAATAGGGAGATCAAACACATTTTGGAAAAGACAATCAATCCTAATAGAAAGGATTGGTCACTTAGATTGACCGATGCTCTATGGGCTTATATGACTGCTTTTAAGAAACCATTAGGTATGTCTCCCTATAGGTTAGTTTATGAAAAAGCTTGTCATCTACTAGTAGAAATGGAACACAAAGCTTATTGGATCATAAAAACTTTAAACTTCAATTTGCAATTTGCTGGTAGCAATAGGAAATTGGACTTGAATGAACCTGAAGAGATGCCTATGAAAGTACTCAGATTTACAAGGAAAAGGTAAAATTTTTCATGATAAATCTATTCTTAGGAAGACCTTTGAGCAAGGACATAAAGTACCTTTGTATAATTCTCGACTTCATCTTTTCCCAGGTAAGCTATGCTTAAGATGGACATCTCCCTTCATAGTGCGTACAATTTTTTCTAATGGAGAGGTAAAGTTTGAGAACCCAAAGAATGGTCAGACATTTAAAGTCAGTGGTCAGCGTGTGAAGCCATTCTTGGAGGGTTTTCTATTAGAGGAGCCTGTGGAGGAGCTTACTAATCTTGTTTATCAAGATCATCCAACTAAGTGATCTTTTTCCTACATGATTTGTTGTATATCAGTAGTTGTTGTTTTTCTTTACTTCTCTTGTAGTTTTGTATTTTCATTTTCTTTCGGAGCAATTCGTTTCAAGTGACCTCGTTCCCTTATTATTTCATTAGTCTCTTACATATAGCTATTTGTGTTGCATTGAGGACAATGCATAATCCAAGTTGGAGGGGGTAAGGGTTTACACTGCTATTTTGTTTGTTTTCTTTATGTGTTTTTTTTTGTTTTGTGTTGTTTTGATTGTTCATTTTCTCCTCAGAAAAAAAAAACAAAATGACAAAAAAAATTTACTTTGGTTATTGGGAAAGTATGATGCTTAAGTTGAATTCTTTGAGAACGTTGATATATTGATGGTAATTTGAGTTGATTGCATATGGACTATTGGATAAAACTTATTATATGCTTGAATATTATGCTTATATTGTCACTAAAAACTCAAATTTTGTGCACCATGATCATCTAGTTCTTGTGATTTGTTGAAATGGATTATTATCTTTCAAAGCTTGACATGTGGAGTGGATGAAGGTATATGACCTTGAGAGTTTAGAGCCTATCATTTTGGGAGATTATATGACCAGTACTCAATAAATAGTTCTTGCATCACTTCTTTTAATAGTTTCATTATGTTTGTTTTGGTTAGAGTATGAGGAATGATTAGTTGATTGTATTTCTATTAATTTAAATATGTCATTGTTCATGGAAAAGGATTTTAGGCCATCTTTTGAATAATTTTGAGCCTGAACCTGTTCTTTCTTAGAATTTTTCCCTCTCAGTCATGATTGAGCCTATTTTAATGTTCAATTTTTAGCCATAAAGTTTAACCGAGCCAAGAAAAATTATATATATCTTACCTTGGTTATCCCTTGAACTGTTTAGTTTGTATCGAGAAGTTGGAAGACTTATGGTGAAAGCTCAAACATGGGCAACTTGAAAGAAAAGGGAATGAATAATCAGCAAAATGATGGAATTGAATAAAAGAGAAGCCTAAGGCTTGGGGAAGAAAAGGGGTTGTAAACATGAAAAAAAAGGAATAAAGAAAAAAAAAAGAAAAAAAGAAGAAGAGAAAAAAGTTGGAAAGGAAGAGTCAAGTGTTACTTGGGATAACTCTTTTTGAATTTCCTAATCATTCATTTCTTTTACCTTTACCTTTAGCCCCATTATAACCTTGATAAAGTCCTAATTGATTCTGAGAATAATAGTGAATTAAACTACCTGATTGGATAAAGAGATACATCAATGGCGTTATTCTTATTACTTTAACATTCTTTCGTGAGATTATGTTAAGATTGATTCATTTCAAAATGTTTTTCATTGTCGAAAATATGTGGAATATATTTGTCTTGTTAACATAAATTTTGATCACATATGCCTCGAGTGAAACAATCATAATAGTTAGAGAGATCTATTCTGAGTGAAATCTGGAAGAATTGGTGCCAAAATTAATTTTGCACAGGTAAAAGAGACGAGATTTTTGTTTGATAAATTTCTTGAACTAGATGATGTGACACACACACACGAGTTTCGGGTAAATAATTTTCCATATTGTTTAGGCCTAAAAATAGCTATGTGTGAATGAGCTTAAATTCTTTTGAGTGTTGTGATTTTTGTTAAATTTGAAGAAAGTGATTCAATCGAAATAGCTAAAGTAGAGAAGTAATCTTCAGAGACAAAACTCGTTCACTAGGGATCACCTAAGGGTTTAAGGGCTTATTGCATAGGTTAAATGGAATCATGGTTGCCTACGAAAATGGTTTTTACTTAGTTTTTAGGTTGCACTTTTAAATTCCAAGGCATGAAATTTTGGGCTTTAATTAGATCAAGTTTTATTGCATAATTTTTTAGGAATTGGGCATGAAATTAGCTCATTGGTTTTTTATTTTTAATGTCTTAGGTTAGGTATTAGTTGAGTCTAGGATTAGTTTTGTTGTAATTGTTAAAAGAAAAAGAGAAGAATTTAAAAAGAAATAGAAAATAGGTTTTTTTTTAGGAGTTTTGGAGTTCTACCGGTAGAATGTATAGTTACTACTGGTAGGTACTGAATAGAGAGTCATTCTACTAGTAGGTCGTGTATCACCTATTGGTAGGTTTTGAATTTGAGGGGTTTTTTTTTGAGAATTTCAATGGCTTTCTTTACTTCTTCACTATAAATACTCTTATTTCTCTCTAGAAAACCTTAGAAAAACTTTTCCAAGTCCTTAGTTGCCTCAAAGATCTCTAATTTCAGTTTGATTCTCTTTTTGATCTTAAATTTCAAGAATGTCTCCCAAGAAAATTATGTCCCAAACTGATTTTTCTTTCAAAAACTATGGGTCTATCCTAGTAGCTTGGGTCCTTGTGGTTTCCATAGTTTCTATGGTTGTGGCCAAGATGGCAAGAACAAGGTCGGGTCAAGTAACCACCTTTGAAACTATCTCATCAAGGCGGACGTTTGCTAGGGAGAAGGGCAAGAGGAAGAGGGCAGGTTGGATGATTAAGAGAAGAAGGACATGCTTACTGTGCTCAGGAAGACCTCATCTTCAAATCCTTGGGCTACAAGTCTTCTATTTTGGCTTCTCTTTGCCTCCATACACTCAAAGGTGATGGAAAGGATGAAAGAAGCAATGGCTAATAGGGCTAAAGCTACTACTTTTGAAGGAGAAGATTTGGAAGTGGGAAGAAGTTTTGCAATGCCAGTAATAATCTCTGATTCAGAGGGGAGAATGATGATTCTAGATCAAATGGAACAAAGCTTTGGATGTCCTTATGTTTGAATCAAAGTGATAGAATTTAGAAGTTAACTTTTTGTTTTTTTTTATGATAGTTAGTAAATAGGGTCTAGTAGAACCCTAGGTGCTTTCTTTGGAGTAGTTGTTTTGATTAAAGCCTAGGTAGAAGAATCTTTAGGAGGTTACGCTTTACTTCTTTTTGGAGTCAGTCTGTACTTAAAAGATGATGACATTATGAATGAATATATCTTTTGGATCTTATGTGCCTTGTGTTCTTTTCAATTTATGCCTTGTGATTTGATTCCTTGGTTATGTTATTCTTGCCTTGGATGTTTGAAAGTTTGTTTTACTTGTTTCTTAGTTTTGATGTTTGCTAGGGGACTAGCACAGCTTAAGTTAGGGGTTGTGTTGAGCGTTCAATATTGCATTATTTTATAGCTTAATATATTCGCTTTAGGCTTGCTAACAAACTAACTTGCTTCACTTAGTGCATATTGCATCTTATGCTTTGATTTTTGTGCTTGCAATTAGTTTAGGTATAAAGGTGGAGATTTATCATTGATAGGATGACAAGGGACAAATTGAGATTGATTTTTCTCGAGAGAAGATGAAGTCGAGGCCTTGAAAGTCACTTTGGAAGAAAAAAGAAGTTGTACCGATAGGTGTTATACCGGTAGGAAGGCAGAAAATGAATGTTCTACCAATAGCTTGAGCTATAGAAGATTAGTGTAGAAGTGTTATCGATAGGTGGTAAATATTCTACCGGTTGGAAATCTTACAGAAGTTTCTATTTTTTGTCATCAGAGAAGTCCTACCATTAAATGGTACATGTTATACCGGTAGGTGAAGGATGTTTTACAGGTAGGAAAAGACATAGATGTTTCAAAGATTTTATCAGAACAAAGTTTTACCGATAGGTTTCGCTGTTCTACCATTAGGTCGTGCTGTAGAATTAATTGCTATCGGTAGGTAAATGCAAATTTTCATGGGAAGCTCAATTCCAAATCTTTTGGAGATTCTCTACCAACCAGAGGACGAGATAATTTTGGAATGGATATATGTCAAATATCTAATGATTCTCCTTCTTACCAGAATAAATAGAAGATCCTATGGGGAATACATATATTAGTTTTTGGAGAGTCTTCTTTTAGCTTTTCTTGTTTTTCTACGTTTTGAAAGTGTTAGGGTTATTCTTCAAAGCTTTGTTGTTGTTTTTTATTTTAAGTTCTGTTCTTTCAATGTTTGTAGAAATCATACATTAGTTTGTCTTTAATACTCAAAGCTTTGTTATTTCAATTTAGTTTTTCAATACAAGCAATTATTTTCAAGTCAATCTTTACTTTTATGAATTTAATTATGTCTTCTTGAATATCTTGTGTTGTATATGTTATTATGAGTGAGTAGTCTTTCTTTAGATTATCAGAAGAAGTCCCAACGTATGTACTAGGGTTATGCTCTAAACCAGGGTTTTAATGTTTATGTGATTTTGACTGAGTTATGCTTTCGAAAACCTATTTGATTTGCATACTTCCCGACTATCTATATGCAATTGGCTTTGGTATAGATAGTTAGTGTTGTTTTTTACCACCTTTAGGATGTTGATTCTTCCATCATAAATTGTCTTTCAATCGCTACTTTTGATTCATTCCAAGGGTTTAAGTTGAAAATCATCAGTCTGTACTAGTTTGAATATGAAAGCTGATGAGTTGTAGATTTAGAGTAGAAATTCTCGTTCATAGGAGGGATGGATTCTTCAGATTATCTAGCTTTTTCAATCATTGAATTTCATTTTCATTTTTAGTTAATTTCAAAACTCTCAAATTTCAAAGAATTTTTCCTTTTATTTCCCATCACCTTGGATTCCAATTCTTTCCCAGAACAGACAACCTTAGATTTCTGTTCAAGTTACTACATGATACTATTCTCTTACGATTGGGAGCACTTATGAAAATTTAACCCTTTAAAGGGCAAGCATCAATGTTCTACCAAAGTTGAATTTGGCCCTTGTATTTCTTCATAAATCCAGGCAAAGCAATCGCGATATACTATTTGCAACTGTATAAGCTATGCTTGGAAATTCAGCTCTAACAGCTTGCTAACAAAGGTTGGTCAATGTCGCCCCAGCCCACCAAGTTTAACTTCTAGCAAGGGAACCTCCACCAAGTCATCAAGCTTAGCGGGCACTACATCAATTTCATCTAGTTTGATGAACTTTCGTGAGGTGATCCATTTAGATTCCTCATCCATAACTCCACCATGTTAATGGCGATTTGTTGTTTGCTAGTCGCGTGTAATGTGGTGGCCCTTTTTTTAGCTAGGTAGGCTCTTATCTTGGCGTTGCAAACCATTATGGTCAGCCTCCATTGCTTACTATTGTCATGCTCCATCATTAACCAGTCTTTCAGGTTCCTTCATGCCGTTCATCCTTTGCACATTAGTGAGTCGATGAACCTTTTCCACCATCTGACTAATCTCACTGGACCTCAAGTTAGTCTGCGACATGAATTTTCTTGGTTTCCTATACTTATTTTGGCTTTGAAACTTTATTGGCCCTATCCCTTCTTCGTAAAGCCAAGCATCAGCCATGTTAACATCTGCCACAAGGCATTTGATCTACTTATACCACCTCAAATCTCCCAGACTCCACAGCACCAACTGTTGATGGAGAGTTGATGTAATGCACTTGCTCAGGTGGATCCAGTCTCATCCCAAGGGAGCATTATCGGATGCCATCGTGTTAACCACAAACGACACGTAATTTTAGTCTTGCTATTGATAGTCAACTCAACAGGTAGGACTCCCACAATCTTGTGACTCCTTTTGTGAACCCACTCACCATTAAATTGGTGATGACTAGGTCATTTTCATTCCTCCCAAGCTTCTTCATTTTGCAATGGGAAGAATGTTGACGTCGTACCATTATCCACCAGGACCCTGTTAAAAAAATTTCCCGCTAGGTTTCTAGGATGTACAGTGGCTTCAAATTTGCATCATGGGCCGCGTAGGTTTGTTAAATGGCCAACCCTTTATATTGTTGGTAAATGTCACTATGCTGCCCTTTCTTTGTGGCTCAGACCTCTATCGGGAGAATGCTCTTCCTGGGTCCTAGATGTTTTGTCTTTGTTTAAGAAAGTTGACCCTGGCATCCTCTTGTCTTCAACATCTCTTTCTAGGGACTCGACTTGGGGTCCCTGGCTCTAAATGACAGTGGCAACAAACAAAGAGCATTGATAGACACAGCTAGCCCTAGAGTGCC
>CAUOFW020007722.1:17500-20048 GCA_963454935.2 Ilex paraguariensis | reverse complement strand
ATTTAATATTTTTGCTTTAGGTGTCAAATTGACTTGAGCCGCCCTGGGGTTGTTGTCCTGTGTGCTGTGGACATTACCATAGGAACATTACATATCGATGGTAACATTTGATGAGTCAGTGGGGTGTAGCATGCTTCCATCTTGTCTGAGATCAAGCTTGGGACTTCTTGATTTTCCTATTCTTGATGAAATTTCTAATCCGTCTAAAAATTATTTATTCAGTAAATACAGTGTGCCAATAACTTTTAATGTATTTTTTTTGTAGGAAGCAGCTAAAATGGTTCAACCCTCTTCTAGAAGAGAAGGGTTCTCTGCTGTTTCCGAATGTAAAATGGGAAGATGTTGGAGGTCTTGAGTTCTTGAGGCAGGAGTTTGACCGATACATTGTTAGGCGCATAAAGTTTCCAGAAGATTATGAGGTTATTCTACTTACTAATGTCATGTATAATATGAATGTCAAGGTAGTATTAAGGGGATATGAAAAGAATGGACGAGTGTTGTGAGATTCTGGTGTCCCACATCAGTTTGGGAGGGGAAAGCGACTGGGCTTATTAGTAAACCTCTTATCTTACATGGCATAAGACCTTTTTCTAGGAATAATGGGAGGAACAAAGCCGTGAGGGCTAGTGGGCCCAAAGCGGACAATATTATGCCATGTGGAGGGGGTGTTACAAGTTGGTATCAGAGCTGACTCTCGCCTGGATCGAGTGTGGGCCCCTGACGTGCTCACGTGTAGTGGGAGGGTAGGTAGCTGGCGAGCTGCTGTACGGGGACATCCAGCCCTAAGGGGGGTGGATTGTGAGATTTTAGTGTCCCACATCGGTTAGGGAGGGGAAAGTGATTGGGCTTATTAGTAAACCCCCTACCTACATGGCATAAGACATTTTCCAGGAATATTGGGAGGAACAAAGCCGTGAGGGCTAGTGGGTCCAAAGTGGACAATATTATGCCATGTGGAGGGGGGTGTTACAAGTTGGTATTAGAGCCGACTCTCGCCTGGATCGAGTGTGGGCCCCTGACGTGCTCGCGTGTAGTGGGTGGGTAGGTAGCTGCGAGTTGCTTCACGGGGACGTGCAGCCCTAAGGGGGGTGGATTGTGAGATCCTGGTCTCCCACATCGGTTAGGGAGGAGAAAGTGACTGGGTTATTAGTAAGTCCTGTGCCTTACATGGCATAAGGCCTTTTCTCAGGAATACTGGGAGGAACAAAGCCGTGAGGGCCAGTGGGCTCAAAGTGGACAATATTATGCCATGTGGAGGGGGTGTTACAGGTGTCACTGTCATTGACCCCTTAGTACGTTGAAGCTTTGTTTCACATGAGGTTGTTCATTTGTTCAACCGTTTCTTTTCGTTGGATTCTTCTCGTCTTCACATTCCTTTAATTTGTAGTCAATTCCTTTGAAAAAAGAATTTGTAGTCAATTAGTGCATATAAAACATTTTTCTATTTAGGGAGTCTTGTCAGGAGTCTTTGGTCTATGTGGTTTGCACAGCTGATTATGACAATGTGAATTCGGGCTTCTAAAAGATAGTTGGTATGCTCAGGAATTTGGAGTGGATTTAGAGACAGGATTTTTGCTTTATGGGCCTCCTGGCTGTGGCAAAACATTGATTGCAAAGGCTGTTGCTAATGAAGCAGGAGCAAATTTCATACACATCAAGGTTTGTACCTCTATTTATTTCCAATTTTTTGTTTTCAGATGATGCTTTCTCTGCTACAGTACATCAATTTTTTTATTTTTTTCCAAAACAAAAGGGGGGGGGGGGGGGGGGGGGGGGGGGGGGGGGGGGGGGGGGGGGGGGGGGGGGGGGGGGGGGGGGGGGGGGGGGGGGGGGGGGGGGGGGGGGGGGGGGGGGGGGGGGGGGGGGGGGGGGGGGGGGGGGGGGGGGGGGGGGGGGGGGGGGGGGGGGGGGGGGGGGGGGGGGGGGGGGGGGGGGGGGGGGGGGGGGGGGGGGGGGGGGGGGGGGGGGGGGGGGGGGGGGGGGGGGGGGGGGGGGGGGGGGGGGGGGGGGGGGGGGGGGGGGGGGGGGGGGGGGGGGGGGGGGGGGGGGGGGGGGGGGGGGGGGGGGGGGGGGGGGGGGGGGGGGGGGGGGGGGGGGGGGGGGGGGGGGGGGGGGGGGGGGGGGGGGGGGGGGGGGGGGGGGGGGGGGGGGGGGGGGGGGGGGGGGGGGGGGGGGGGGGGGGGGGGGGGGGGGGGGGGGGGGGGGGGGGGGGGGGGGGGGGGGGGGGGGGGGGGGGGGGGGGGGGGGGGGGGGGGGGGGGGGGGGGGGGGGGGGGGGGGGGGGGGGGGGGGGGGGGGGGGGGGGGGGGGGGGGGGGGGGGGGGGGGGGGGGGGGGGGGGGGGGGGGGGGGGGGGGGGGGGGGGGGGGGGGGGGGGGGGGGGGGGGGGGGGGGGGGGGGGGGGGGGGGGGGGGGGGGGGGGGGGGGGGGGGGGGGGGGGGGGGGGGGGGGGGGGGGGGGGGGGGGGGGGGGGGGGGGGGGGGGGGGGGGGGGGGGGGGGGGGGGGGGGGGGGGGGGGGGGGGGGGGGGGGGGGGGGGGGGGGGGGGGGG
>CAUOFW020007722.1:0-12500 GCA_963454935.2 Ilex paraguariensis | reverse complement strand
GGGGGGGGGGGGGGGGGGGGGGGGGGGGGGGGGGGGGGGGGGGGGGGGGGGGGGGGGGGGGGGGGGGGGGGGGGGGGGGGGGGGGGGGGGGGGGGGGGGGGGGGGGGGGGGGGGGGGGGGGGGGGGGGGGGGGGGGGGGGGGGGGGGGGGGGGGGGGGGGGGGGGGGGGGGGGGGGGGGGGGGGGGGGGGGGGGGGGGGGGGGGGGGGGGGGGGGGGGGGGGGGGGGGGGGGGGGGGGGGGGGGGGGGGGGGGGGGGGGGGGGGGGGGGGGGGGGGGGGGGGGGGGGGGGGGGGGGGGGGGGGGGGGGGGGGGGGGGGGGGGGGGGGGGGGGGGGGGGGGGGGGGGGGGGGGGGGGGGGGGGGGGGGGGGGGGGGGGGGGGGGGGGGGGGGGGGGGGGGGGGGGGGGGGGGGGGGGGGGGGGGGGGGGGGGGGGGGGGGGGGGGGGGGGGGGGGGGGGGGGGGGGGGGGGGGGGGGGGGGGGGGGGGGGGGGGGGGGGGGGGGGGGGGGGGGGGGGGGGGGGGGGGGGGGGGGGGGGGGGGGGGGGGGGGGGGGGGGGGGGGGGGGGGGGGGGGGGGGGGGGGGGGGGGGGGGGGGGGGGGGGGGGGGGGGGGGGGGGGGGGGGGGGGGGGGGGGGGGGGGGGGGGGGGGGGGGGGGGGGGGGGGGGGGGGGGGGGGGGGGGGGGGGGGGGGGGGGGGGGGGGGGGGGGGGGGGGGGGGGGGGGGGGGGGGGGGGGGGGGGGGGGGGGGGGGGGGGGGGGGGGGGGGGGGGGGGGGGGGGGGGGGGGGGGGGGGGGGGGGGGGGGGGGGGGGGGGGGGGGGGGGGGGGGGGGGGGGGGGGGGGGGGGGGGGGGGGGGGGGGGGGGGGGGGGGGGGGGGGGGGGGGGGGGGGGGGGGGGGGGGGGGGGGGGGGGGGGGGGGGGGGGGGGGGGGGGGGGGGGGGGGGGGGGGGGGGGGGGGGGGGGGGGGGGGGGGGGGGGGGGGGGGGGGGGGGGGGGGGGGGGGGGGGGGGGGGGGGGGGGGGGGGGGGGGGGGGGGGGGGGGGGGGGGGGGGGGGGGGGGGGGGGGGGGGGGGGGGGGGGGGGGGGGGGGGGGGGGGGGGGGGGGGGGGGGGGGGGGGGGGGGGGGGGGGGGGGGGGGGGGGGGGGGGGGGGGGGGGGGGGGGGGGGGGGGGGGGGGGGGGGGGGGGGGGGGGGGGGGGGGGGGGGGGGGGGGGGGGGGGGGGGGGGGGGGGGGGGGGGGGGGGGGGGGGGGGGGGGGGGGGGGGGGGGGGGGGGGGGGGGGGGGGGGGGGGGGGGGGGGGGGGGGGGGGGGGGGGGGGGGGGGGGGGGGGGGGGGGGGGGGGGGGGGGGGGGGGGGGGGGGGGGGGGGGGGGGGGGGGGGGGGGGGGGGGGGGGGGGGGGGGGGGGGGGGGGGGGGGGGGGGGGGGGGGGGGGGGGGGGGGGGGGGGGGGGGGGGGGGGGGGGGGGGGGGGGGGGGGGGGGGGGGGGGGGGGGGGGGGGGGGGGGGGGGGGGGGGGGGGGGGGGGGGGGGGGGGGGGGGGGGGGGGGGGGGGGGGGGGGGGGGGGGGGGGGGGGGGGGGGGGGGGGGGGGGGGGGGGGGGGGGGGGGGGGGGGGGGGGGGGGGGGGGGGGGGGGGGGGGGGGGGGGGGGGGGGGGGGGGGGGGGGGGGGGGGGGGGGGGGGGGGGGGGGGGGGGGGGGGGGGGGGGGGGGGGGGGGGGGGGGGGGGGGGGGGGGGGGGGGGGGGGGGGGGGGGGGGGGGGGGGGGGGGGGGGGGGGGGGGGGGGGGGGGGGGGGGGGGGGGGGGGGGGGGGGGGGGGGGGGGGGGGGGGGGGGGGGGGGGGGGGGGGGGGGGGGGGGGGGGGGGGGGGGGGGGGGGGGGGGGGGGGGGGGGGGGGGGGGGGGGGGGGGGGGGGGGGGGGGGGGGGGGGGGGGGGGGGGGGGGGGGGGGGGGGGGGGGGGGGGGGGGGGGGGGGGGGGGGGGGGGGGGGGGGGGGGGGGGGGGGGGGGGGGGGGGGGGGGGGGGGGGGGGGGGGGGGGGGGGGGGGGGGGGGGGGGGGGGGGGGGGGGGGGGGGGGGGGGGGGGGGGGGGGGGGGGGGGGGGGGGGGGGGGGGGGGGGGGGGGGGGGGGGGGGGGGGGGGGGGGGGGGGGGGGGGGGGGGGGGGGGGGGGGGGGGGGGGGGGGGGGGGGGGGGGGGGGGGGGGGGGGGGGGGGGGGGGGGGGGGGGGGGGGGGGGGGGGGGGGGGGGGGGGGGGGGGGGGGGGGGGGGGGGGGGGGGGGGGGGGGGGGGGGGGGGGGGGGGGGGGGGGGGGGGGGGGGGGGGGGGGGGGGGGGGGGGGGGGGGGGGGGGGGGGGGGGGGGGGGGGGGGGGGGGGGGGGGGGGGGGGGGGGGGGGGGGGGGGGGGGGGGGGGGGGGGGGGGGGGGGGGGGGGGGGGGGGGGGGGGGGGGGGGGGGGGGGGGGGGGGGGGGGGGGGGGGGGGGGGGGGGGGGGGGGGGGGGGGGGGGGGGGGGGGGGGGGGGGGGGGGGGGGGGGGGGGGGGGGGGGGGGGGGGGGGGGGGGGGGGGGGGGGGGGGGGGGGGGGGGGGGGGGGGGGGGGGGGGGGGGGGGGGGGGGGGGGGGGGGGGGGGGGGGGGGGGGGGGGGGGGGGGGGGGGGGGGGGGGGGGGGGGGGGGGGGGGGGGGGGGGGGGGGGGGGGGGGGGGGGGGGGGGGGGGGGGGGGGGGGGGGGGGGGGGGGGGGGGGGGGGGGGGGGGGGGGGGGGGGGGGGGGGGGGGGGGGGGGGGGGGGGGGGGGGGGGGGGGGGGGGGGGGGGGGGGGGGGGGGGGGGGGGGGGGGGGGGGGGGGGGGGGGGGGGGGGGGGGGGGGGGGGGGGGGGGGGGGGGGGGGGGGGGGGGGGGGGGGGGGGGGGGGGGGGGGGGGGGGGGGGGGGGGGGGGGGGGGGGGGGGGGGGGGGGGGGGGGGGGGGGGGGGGGGGGGGGGGGGGGGGGGGGGGGGGGGGGGGGGGGGGGGGGGGGGGGGGGGGGGGGGGGGGGGGGGGGGGGGGGGGGGGGGGGGGGGGGGGGGGGGGGGGGGGGGGGGGGGGGGGGGGGGGGGGGGGGGGGGGGGGGGGGGGGGGGGGGGGGGGGGGGGGGGGGGGGGGGGGGGGGGGGGGGGGGGGGGGGGGGGGGGGGGGGGGGGGGGGGGGGGGGGGGGGGGGGGGGGGGGGGGGGGGGGGGGGGGGGGGGGGGGGGGGGGGGGGGGGGGGGGGGGGGGGGGGGGGGGGGGGGGGGGGGGGGGGGGGGGGGGGGGGGGGGGGGGGGGGGGGGGGGGGGGGGGGGGGGGGGGGGGGGGGGGGGGGGGGGGGGGGGGGGGGGGGGGGGGGGGGGGGGGGGGGGGGGGGGGGGGGGGGGGGGGGGGGGGGGGGGGGGGGGGGGGGGGGGGGGGGGGGGGGGGGGGGGGGGGGGGGGGGGGGGGGGGGGGGGGGGGGGGGGGGGGGGGGGGGGGGGGGGGCAAAGAAGAAAATGGGGTTTAAAACAACCTCAGCCTGAAATTCATTGTTCACAACCTATTTTCGTTTTCTCCAAAATTTGATTTTGCCACTAAGAATCTCCAATTTGATCCATATGACTACTCTAAGATTTTTCAACGTTCCGAATTCATTTTTAATGTTATTTAACCTAAAAACATTTATTTTTATGATTTATCTTAAAACCAAAGTCAACGTACACTCGAAACACTAAAGTTTCTATTTTTACCCATCCGAACCGGCTATTAACGAAGTTTTGCGTTGTTTGCAAATAAAAGGTGAAAAAGGATGCTTCTTAAAGTCTTTTATACTTATTTGAAGTTTAAATGTACTCATTATTCTTATATTTTGATTTAGGATGCAAATGAAGACATTAAATGCAAAACGAAACTAATTGGACTGTTTTGACATCGCTTCGTTATCTGGGCATAACTCTCTCATCCGAGCTCCGATTGTGATGATTCAAGATGCTATGGAATGATAAGAAAGATCTATAAAACTTTATGTTTTGAGTTTTGAGAGATATTGACTGAATTAAGGTCTAAATCGGGCTTAAAGTTGCAGCCAATGCATTGTTCAAGCTAATTGGGTTGCTTTGACATCACTTCGTTATCTGGGCATAACTCTTTCATCCGAGCTTTGATTGAAATGATTCAAGATGCTATGAAATGCTAAGAAAGAGCTCTACAACTTTTATGTTTTGAGTTTTGAGAGATATTAACTGAATCAAGGTCGAAATCACGCTTGAAGTTGCAGCCAGTGCACTGTTAACGTCCTGTTTTATTCCAAATCCATCCCTAAGCCAACCAAATCCATCTCAAATCTCTCCAACACATATTTCTACACCAAACCTATTTAATAGAAGTTCTAGGACTTAAAATTTCATATTTTTACTTATTAAAACTAAATTTCAACTATTATTTTCACTAACATTTTAAATCTCTATTTTTTCAATCTACCAAATTCAAACACACATCACTACACATATCTATATTTTTACCACAATTATTTACTATATTTATATATATATATAAAAGAAAATGCGAGGTGTTACAAAGCTCATAAGTTGGTTTTTGTAGGCAGGTTCTGGGCCAAGTTTCGGGCCGAATAATAAATTTTAGGGTAAGCTCAAGTTTTTTCTTAAAGGATATTAAGTTCGAATTCAGACGAGTCAACTATTAAGCTTATCGGATTTTGGACTTATTTTTTCAGACTAAATAATGGGATCCATGGACCGTGGACAACTAGACCCATGGACAGCCCTATTTATGGGGCATTACTTGGCCGGACCAGAAACTCATCTTGGGCCTTGTCAGGGCCACTAAATGTCGGATCGGATCAGCCCAATTAGGTAAGGTTGCCAGCCCCCTCGTTGTCCCTTACATGAAAAAACAGCAGCTTAGTTCAAATAAAACAAAAGAACGAAACAACTACTTGACATGAATTGGTCAAAAAAAAGACGGTCCGTTATCAATTCAATAATTATTAGAATTAAAATAATAAATAATTTTTTATCAGATATTATTATAAAAAAAAGAAAATAGTAAGATTTAAATCTTCAATATTAATAGCAGGATGGTGCTATTAGATCAAATATTAGCTGCAATTAATAAATAAAATTAATAAATAATATTTAAATAATATTTTCCATAGTAATATATTTTTTAATTTAAAGGTTAGTGATTTAATCACACGCCTCGACTAAACTCCATGCTAATCTGATTAAAGACAAACTGTACACCCCTCGATTACATGCGGTAATTTCGAGATCAATGTTAAGCAGAAAAGACAATGGCTCATCTTGCAAAGTCCGTCACTTCGATGAAATTAGCTATGTCCTCTTCCCCTCAAATTCAACCATCACCAATCTCTCTGCAATGGAAGATAAAGATAACGTCATGGGAAAACTAATCATTCTCCTAATCGCCGTCGCGTCCGCCGGCTTCGTCGTTACTATCTACCACTGCATCACCGCGGGAAACCTCCGCTCTACATTACATTTACGCCACAGCGTTCCAGTATCGCCGCCTCGAATACCAGCGCCCGGAGGAGAGATTCAGAGCAGCTTCGAGAACTCCATGGCGGAGCTCATTCCGGCGCATAAGTTTCAGAGAGGAAAAGCGTCGATTGTCGGCGGAGAAGATGAGACTGTGTGTGCGGTTTGCTTGAGCGAGTTTGAGGAGGGAGAAGAGTTGCGGACGTTGCCGGAGTGCTTGCACTCTTTCCACGCGCCTTGTATTGATATGTGGTTCTACTCGCATGCCAATTGCCCGATGTGCCGCGCCGATGCTCTGCGTTCGCCGCTTGTGAATTTGTTGTTAGATCATAGTTTGGAAGGATCGGCGACCCAGCAGAGTCCTAATGTCTTGCCGATTTAAGTGTTCATAATTTGAGTCATATGATGGCGAAAAAGGTGAAAATGTCTGATCTAACGGGGACATTATATTATTAATGATATATGTTGTCATCAACGATAATAGAAAATATATTATTAAAAGTGTTCGAGTCGGTCTACATGTACTTTGACTAATTCTGTTCTTAGTTTGGTTGAAAGTAAAATATCCACGTCAGAAATAGGTTAATAAATCCTCGTAGCTTTGATGTAAGAGTTGTCAAGATTTAAACTTAAAACGTATGAATTTACAACTCGTCTTTATTACCACTTAAACTATCCCTAAAATTCTTGTAATAGAATATCAAGTGAGTATAATGGGTTTTGCTACTTTAATAACTACTAATAATTACTTTTATCTAATAACTATCATATTGAAATAGAGGAGTTCACCAATTTTATTTATTTTATGATTGATCGATTATATCACATGGTATTATTAATATAGTGTAAGTGTGTAACTATTACACTCAATATTTACTCGTGAAAAAGGGGTGCACGAATAGAGTTCGTATAATAGATGTGTCTAAATGAAATGATATTTTTACGATGTATAAGTGGTGGTAGCGTTTCAAAATTTATTTAGTTTATACTTAACATTCACATTTATAATCAGCTTGGTATTATGTTGAATTTCTATCATGGATAAGTTGGGTTCAATCTCTTTTAAAACAATTCGTCAAGGATCGTTTATTAAGCGAGTTTAACGGATGGATTAACATGTATATGACATAAATCCTTTCAAGTTAAAACCACACACACTCTCACACTAATTTATTGCCAATTTCAAATGTGCTTGAATGTAATGATTGCTTGAAAAGCCATCAGTCTTATGTATGCATTACATGGCTATGACTATTGTTATTTGAGTCTCATTATTATAATTAATTTAATAATTTATTGTTGTTAAATTGGCATTAGTTATCTACATATATTATTGGAGTGTATTAAATCAGAACATTAGTTGGTTGTTAAGTAACATTACGAATGTGCTATAGGTTGTTTAGGTGGTGTTTTCTTTACATTTATGGAATAATAATAATTTTATCTAATCACTGTGATCGAGGATTACCCTTCCAATGATAATATAGAAGATGTTCTTTGTCAAACGAAAAGCTGCTATGTATTAGATGAACAAAGTGATTCCTTAAATGAAGTGTAAGTGAAGTTATTCAATATGTATGTTGTTTCAATATGGTATTGTATTACTTTAATTGGTGTGATATGTTGCACTCATTGAGATTTGTCTTTAACTCCCGTGTAGTTATTAAACAGATTTTATCCACAGGAGTAACATGATTTGCTATTTGACTTTGGTAGAATTATGGTGACGAACTACTTTTCTGAGTTAATAGTTATGGTTCAAATCGAACATTCTACAGTGGGAGACCCATAATTATACCTACTGGTCGCCCCAGACCCAAAAAAAAAAAAAAGGTAATGTAAATGATAAGATTGTATGTAAAGCGAATGTTGTCTCAATATGTATGCTTTAATTAGTATGTGAGATGTAACGTTGGACTAAATTACACTAATGGTCCCTTTATTAGTATGTGTTTATGCCACTTTGGTTTGTTAAATTTAAAATTTATCTTTGAAAAAGACAAATGATTGATGATCTAACAATTGGTCTGTGACATATATTAGGGTATCTAATGAACGTTATGTGGATTATTTTTAAAGACTCGAGAATGCTCGATAACATTCAAAAAACATTCCTCTTTGTTTATTCAAATATTGTTCTTGTTTTGATTTTCTTTATAGACTAATGTTGAACAAATATGGTATGCCCTAGAAATTCGACATATCCTATATTCTACAAACTTATTTAACGAGGGAATAACCAATTCGGGCCTATCTTCGTCCGCAATACAAGGGCTTATAACCCACATGAGTTAATTTTAACACATCAAGGGTACGTTTATAGCGCGATCATGGAGACTATGGACCATAATCTTTAATGAGTATTTTTTATGTAGACCGTTAGATCATGATCTAACGGTTTCTAGGCAAAAATGCTCAAAATTAATTATGAAAACCTATCAAATTTAGTTATTCACTAAATAGGAAATATTTATGACATATTTATTGTAATCTAGTCCTTTTAGGAAAGTCTTAAAGGTTAATAATAAAAAAAAATTGGCTCCTTTTAAATATTAACAATTCGACCCAATGACCCAGATGATTTTTAATATTTAACCATATAATTTATTATACCTGTTTAGGTTAAAACAAATAAAAATATACAAAACGGGTTATATTTATTTATAATTTTTTGATCAAATTACCAAATAGTCAATCAAGTGACCAATTGATTAACTAAACTATTCAAAAGACTTAAAGTCCTGGTGGAGACAAGCCTGCAACAGGGATTGAATCATGATATAAGAAATTATCTTAACTAATGGATAGACGGCAATGTCGCAAAAACACCGCTAGTCTGCTACCAACTTTTGCGCCCAGTTAGGAGACATTTCCATATTCCTATTAGGAAATTCTTAAAAATTAATAATATAAAAAACTCTGACTCCTTTTAAATATTAATGGATCAACCTAATAACTAGATGATTTTTATTTTTATCTATCTAATTTATTATTCCCGTTTGGGTCATAGAAATATGATTGATTTATAGAAATATCCCCGAATATTTTATAAGATAAATTTTATCCACACCCTTATAAATAAACCTAACTTTAACAACACTCTCTCTTGATTCTAAAATTTCAATGCATTCCCTTTTAGTTCTATTATATTAACTTTTATTTTGATCAATTTAATATTTAATTTTATCAAATTAATTTTCTTTATTTAATTTAAACTAAATTAACATTTCATCTCATCAAATCAACACAAAATTAATATTTAATTTTATCAAATTAGCAATTAGTTATATTAATTTAATATTTCATTTCATCAAATTAATATTATTTCTTTAATTTAATATTAAGTTATTATTTATTTTTATCAGATTGACATTCAATTTTATTAAAATTAAACTATTTAATTTATTAAATAGTATATTAAATTTCATTAATTTAAAATTTAACTTTATCAAATTAATGTCATTTCTTTAATTTAACACCAAGTGAACATTCAATTTTATTAAAACAACATTCAAATTTATTCAATTAACATTAAATTCAATCAAATTAACGGTAAATTTTATCAAATTAAAACTAAATTAATATTTAAATTTATCAAAATTAAGATCAAATTTATTCAATTAATATTAAATTTTATCAAATAATTTTAAATTTTATAAATGAAGTATGATGTGTGAGGAGCAGTCGAGCGATATTGTAGAAGACATAGGATAGCAGAAGAATTAGAAATGGATGAGATTTTGACATTGACTTTATCGATTGTAATTTTTATTATAGAAAAATCATTTTTAACTATAAAAATTATTATGATAAAAAAATATAAAAATTATAAAAACTTGATTATGTAACCAAATGAGTGATAATATGATGTTTAATATTATAACAAAGTTATAATACAACATTTTAAAATAAAAAAATTCATTGAGATAATATAATGATTGAAATTACGTTTGTTGACTGGCTAGCGTATATATAATAGGGAAAAAATTGATGACATTTTAGTCTATTTATATAATAAAGGGTAATTTTAGTATTTTCACAAAATATTTAGTTAAATCATTATTTTATCTACTGATAGAGACAAAAGTTATTTTTATAGGAGTTGTCATTGAATTTAGACTCAACTATATGGTGTTTAAATTAAACTTTCTCTAGATATAACATGTAGATATAATATGTTTTCGATCTTTGTACTATATATATGTACAGTAAAGATGTGTGTGTGATATGGACAACAAAGATAAAGAGTAGCTGCATTAGAATAGAATTTTGGGGAGACATGTGTCTTAGTTTAAAAAGAGAATCATGAAAAATGAGAGTGTAAGAGACAATCAATGTCTTAGTATAGAAAGTGATCCCTTAACATAGGAAATAAAATCAGTGAAATAATGATAAGAGTTATAATTTGTATTTTAGAGAGAGAGAGTCAGAGTTAAGGAATGAGAAATTGCTTAATTGCCAGATTTAATTGGGTTGGCAAATTTAATGTAGGGGTATCAATTTTAAAGCCTAAAAATTTTGAGGGGAAAAATATTTTAAGAGTTAATGAGGTATGTTAGGTTGTAACGATCTGAGACATCAATAGCTTGAGACAGTTTGGAATAACGTCGTCTGTTGGATGATGTCTTTTTTGGTCAGGAAACGATCTCTGCTGCTCTTTATCTTTTAAATTCAAAATCGTTATATATATATATATAGTAATATTAAAAATAAAAAATAGTAACATTCAAATATAAAAAAAAATTATCATTTAAACACAAAAAATAATACCATTTAAACACAAAAAAATAGTAACATTTAAACATAAAAAAATAGTAACATTCAATTATAATATTTAAAAAAAATAAAAATAGTAACACGTTTAACAACAAAATATAACATGTTTAACAAAAATAGTAACATGCTTAATAAAAACAGTAACATGCTTAATAAAAAAAATAGCAATATGAAACATTTAACAAAATTGAAAATTAAAATAGTAACATTCAAACCGATAACTAGAGGAAGAAGCCTCCAATTTTTTTAGTATCCAAAAAAGTAACACTGAAAAAGTAAAACATGCTCAATAAAAAAAATAGTAACATGCTAAATTAGAAAAAATAGTAACATGGTCAACAAAAAATTAATAATATAAAACATTGAAAAAATTTGAAGATTAATTATCAAAAAAATAAAAATAAAATTGAGGATCAAACTAATAACACATTGAGCAAGTTTTTCAATCTTTTTCCCCCAAAACTAACGACATAGGAGTTCATGATAACCAGAACGCAGTAAAAGATCTGATAGTTGTTGATGATGTTTCAAATTCTACTAATTTTGATACTATGTAGGAAAAAATGATATCCATAAAGAATGATTTGTCGTACTATAGAGTGGCGATCTTCTTCTAACGAAAGAGAGAGAATATAAATTTAAATTTCAATTTAAGAGTAAATTAAGGGATAATAATTTTTAATTTAAGAAATTAATTTAAAACTATTTTCATGGTCTTTAAGGCAATGTTATCAGAACCAGACCAGACCGGTTGGTCGGACCGGTGCAACCTTGACCTGGGGTCTTAACTGGTCCAGTTCTTTAATTGGACCGCATAAGGAAGAGAACCGGCTAAAAATCGAAAAATCGGCCGATTTTTATAAAAAAATCGTAAACCGGCTGTTTTTATAAAAATCGGACAATTTGAAGACAAATAAAAAATTAAATGACTTAAATTACAATTGTTTTTATTTGGGCCATTTCTTTTGCCCTAAATTGCAACAACCACCACTCCATTCCCAGACGACCATCAGGAACTAGCGACTGCGACCAGCAACCAGGCTACCAGAAAGGAACTCAGGCGAGGCGACTGTGACCAGGCCTAGGCTTTAAAAAAAAAATTATTTTGGCAGGTCACTTTTTTTGTTTTTGGTTAAATGGTTAGGATTGCTCAAACCCAGTCTAGTGAAAAACAGACTATCTACGTCGGAACTAGAGACTTCATGAGGGATAAATTTCTCATAATCTAATCTCAAAAAATTATTAAAATTCAAATTCAGGGCATTTGAATTCACATGTCGTCTTTGTTTCTAGTTGAACTACCTTTAGGATTAACGAGTCTCTTTCATTGATAGTGTTGATGTGATCTGCCAAATTTCAACTTGTATAATGATTTTTCATATCCTCTTGTTGCCAATTTGCAAATATTTCACTTTCATTTAGTTCCTTCTTTGACATGGACATTGAACATTGATTTGGCGTGGGTTGAAGGAAAAATGCTGTTATACATAGGTACATGATAAGAGAAGGGTATATGAGACCGAAAAAGTTACATAACAATAAAATTCATCTATTATGATCGAGATATCACATTTATGAAGTACGAAAACATTTTAAAATATGATACACAAGGCAAAGATATTTTTTGTACATGAACTTATCATTTTTGGCCTTCATTTTCCTGAACAAACATTTACATTTCTATAGTATAGTCATCAGAATCAGGTCGGACATCAAATCAGTAGAGGAATCGGATCAATAGTTCACTTGTTCAACTGATCGTATAATTAAAAAATAAAAAAATTATAAAATATAATAGTTTAGCTAAAAAAAATATGAAGAATGTCCACAAATGCATACAATTTGCCACCATACAAAGAAACTAATATAGTTTAACTAAATATTTGTTTCTATATATAATTATCAAATCACCAATTTTAACCATTATTGATGTTTGAATGAAATTACAAGCAATAATTACAACTTTTGAACACAAGGGATGAATAGAGAGTAGCATTACAGATTATTAAGTCTGTTGTACATGAAGACGCTTGAGAAAAAGAGTGGAATCCCAAACGGAGAGAGAGAGAGAGAGAAGTTACAACATCGCCAGGAGAACGATTTGAGAGCAGAAGTGGACTGGGAGAACTATGGATATTAGGGCAAAATTGGAGATTCGGAAATTTTTTTAGAACAATTGACATTCGAATTGTGTGGTTTGATAAAAATCGTCAAGTTCATTA
>CAUOFW020007721.1:0-20057 GCA_963454935.2 Ilex paraguariensis | reverse complement strand
TTATGTATTCAATTCTGCTCATTTTATGCAAACCCCCCTACTTGATATTAAAGTTATAGAAAAGAAAACTAAAAACTCCAGCAGCAAGCCAGGCCCCAAAAAATATAGTTGCAATGAACAGTCGTGATAAACAATAATGATGAACAGTGCATGATGAATTTTTTTTTTAAAAAAAAAATAGAGGCGCATAAAACAAAGATAACCAACCTGATTTGAGAAGATAACCCGAGTGCCCTGATACCAACTGATAGGAAACCCATAAACGAATTCAAGAACCCACGGGTAAATTGATTGAAGACTCCCCAGGAAAGTTCACAAATCAGATTATAAGAACCAAGAACCCTAGACCCAATGTTTGCAAGAAACAAGAACCCAAGGTTAAAAGATCAAGAGAATGACGCCACACTCAAGATTGAGCGATAAGTCGATGAACGCCACAAGAAAGATTAATTCTTGATAAGTTCTTGAAAAAACAATAAGGTAGAAACCTCACAATACTCATAAAAATATTCTGTCTTTTACAATGCTTTGAATGCCTATTATAGGCTGGTTATTACTATGAAAACTTCCTAAAATAGTTTATCCTATTTAAGAAATATCTCTTACTTGCTGGTGAAGAAATATCTCTTACTTGTGGGTAAAGAAATTTCTCTTACTTGTTGGTAAAGAAATAGCTCTTACTTTCCTAAACTCTTACGTTCCTAAAAGAGAAAAACACAATCAGTCCTTTAATATGATGATCACATGCCTTATTAAACTAGGAAAGTCTTCTTTCCTAAAAAGAATAACTCACACGCCTAAAATAGATAAGGAAAATCTTACAATCTGACCAATTTTGACACATGCCAATTTTAAGGTTAGCCTTTGCCAGAATCTTCTAGAAGTTGAATCATGTTGATGGATCTTTTTTGCCAAAGTGGATCATGCTCCATGCTTGAACTTCCACAATCAGCCCATATGTCTTGAATCAACCCGTTCAATGCTTCCTTCATCCTTTTTGCACTTGCCCGAGTCATAGGACCTCCATTTATGCTCAATGGGTCAAATTGCATTGCATCAGACAGTATGGTAATTTTGGTTGGGTAAAGAATTTTCCCTTTTCCTGTGTAATCATAGATTTGGTCAATTTTTGTATGAATTTTTAAATGATCAAGAGATTGGGTAATCTGGTATTTTAATTCATTGAAGCACTGAGTGTTTTGATTATTGTAATTCATTTGGCCCTGCATGAATTGATTTAGTGTGTCCTCTAAACTATGCTTTCGTGGTGTTTGGTATGGTGGGTATTGTGGTTATGGTGGTGGGCCTTGTGGTGTTTGAGTGAACGGAAGTTGCTATGCTTGTTGGCTATTCCTTCAACCAAAATTTGTGTGATTTTTCCACCCTGGATTGTAAGTTTCAATGTAGGTTGGAGTATGACTTATTGTACCCAAAAATTCCGTTGGATTTTTCCAACAAAAACTCATTCAAAGTAGGTATAGTAGGATACTCTCCTGCAAGGTGTCCCACTAAAGCACATATCCCAAAGACTACTTTTGCAGGAGGCACACTAGTGACCTCATTAACCTTTCTCATCTCTAAAGCTTCAAGCTTTTGAGACAAGGTGCCCATCTTGGCTTGAAGGTCATCGTCCTCCCTTCAAAACATATTTTTCCCCTTAGAAAATGGTTGCTTTATTTTCCAAATTGGTAGGTGAGGACGAGTCCCACATCTAAGAACTCTCAGGTAATGTGTTAAAAAAATTTAGAACCCTTATTAGGACTTTTTTCTATAAATGATGCAAAGGGGTAGTGAGAGAATCATAGAAAAATCCTACCAAGATCTAGTTTTCAAAACCATAGTGGGGGCAAGAATAGAGAAAATTTTTGAATCTCTCTCATCACTAGTAAAACGTTTCCCCTTCTTTAAGAGCAAAATTCATGATTTAGCGTTATAGTGCATTGGTGCTATGAATGGGGAAAAACTTCTTGAAAAACACTTTTTGTAATGCGTTCCAATTAGGTATGGAGTGGGGCTTCAAAATATTTAGTCACTGCTTGGCTTTATCCTTCTATGAGAAGAAGAAAAGCTTTAGCCAGGCCAACTATGAGGTGCCCTGAAAAGTCCCACATACCTCCTCAAAATTCCTTCATGTGTAAGGACGAATTTTTAGAATTAAGGCCATGGAATTTGTAGTAAAAGATTGATTGTACTAGGTTTACCATAAAATTTTGTGCGCTGGTAGGGAAGACAAAGCATGATGGGACACTACTCCTTGTTGGATGTGGATATTCCCTAAGAGTTCTAAGTTGCTGGTCAACCTCTTGTGCACTATTATTATTCTGATCTCCCATGCCAATTACAATTCTACTAAGAATCATATGAACTCGATGGACCTACAAACCCTAATGACTCTTTAAATGGGGATTCAATTTCAGAGTTTGAGTTGTCATCACTAGATATGCAATAAAATAAAATAACGATGATTGCAACTATACTAAAAATTAAAACAAAAAAAATAACAATTAAAACTAAGAATTATAATTACAATTAAATCAAAAATAAACTACAGAATGGAACAAAGTTACCTGAAAAATTAATTTATGAAGGCAGATTCCTCCTTTTTTGCTTTAGAATTTATTCTCGATCTCCAGCAACGGCGCTAAAAACTTGCTTAATCCTCAAAGAATGCACCCAATTGTAGGTGGTCAAGAACTAGTAAATACTCCAAAATCTGAGGATGAACCTTAGGGGTCAATTAAATTAAAAGGTAGAAAAAGAAGAATAGGTAACAATTGATTTGCAGTTTAAATTGGTTTTGTAAATTAAAAGCAAGGAATTTATTAATCGTAAAAAGGCTCTTTAGTTTCGGGATCTGGATCTATTCATGTGCATCAACTAAATATGTTTATGCAATTGTAATTATCTTAGTTGATTTCCAACATTACTGTAGTCAAATGGAATATTTAACTTTGAAAAAAAATATTCCATTTGATTACTTCGAAAATAAGAATTTAAGAGCTAGTTCTATTAAACTCGCAGAGAATCATAAGCGCTATTCATACGAAGAATTCAATCAGGTTACTGAATAGTCAAACAATTATACAGAGCATAAAAATTTACTATCATTAAAATTAATCTAGACTTCCAGAAAAATATTATCATTATAGCATATGAAAAGTAATTGCATAAAGTAAATTATTTACTAGACATAATAAAACTTGAAAGAAAAAATAATAAAAACAATAGTGATTCAGCATGCCCTCTTGATAGATGAGAGCCCCTTATTTTTACAAATAATCTAGGTATAGGAAGGGCAAGGCTTCATTCAAAAATCAGACTTCTAACAAAACCTGTCACCAACTTCTAAAAAGGCACGTCCAAACAGTTAAAAATAATTATAATTTTTGCCGTCAGAGCTGTGCTCAGACAGTGGAAGTCATGTTTGGACAATTGGAGTCTGTATTGTCAATTTCGTCCAAACGGTGATGGAAGTTGATTAGTAGTAAAAAGTAGCATCGTACTATGTTTTTATAAGACTAGTTATGCTTTGATAGAATTTCAATTATGAAATTTCAGGAAAAAGATTGTACAGGGACCTAAAGTCAATAAACATCAAACTTTCATGCAACACCCACTTGTTCTGGAAGAAAATTGGAGCAGTTAAAAAGCAAGGCATCAATGTTTGAACGCCAATGCAGATTCTAACGCCCATCTTGAAAAAATTGAGGACACATGGAAGATTGCTAGGGGTGATGGCATATGACGTGTTACAGTTATTTTCACAGAAGAAAAGGAGCTACTTGAGTACAACGTTCGAACGCCAATCCACGTTCGAACACCCTCTTGAATTATTTGAAGGACCTACAGAAGACTATCAGGGTGATGAGAAAATGGCTTGTTGACTCTTATCTACTGTGGGTGACAAAAGCCACTTGAGTTCCACGTTCAAACTCCATTCAGTGTTCAAACGCCCATCAACGAAGACAATAGTCAATGTTCGAACACCATCCTAGGTTTGAATGTATTCCCTAGATAGAATGCAAAGTGGTTGGTTTTCCATCCGGATCTTGGGGCATTCACTTGAACTTTGACCTATTCTTTTACTCTTCCTTACCACCCCTCCTTGACTATAAATACCTCATCTTTGGAGAGATATGGGAGGCATGTAGATTTATAGATAGATAGACATACATAGAGAGAGAGGGAGATAGATTATCTTTTGGTTGAGGAGAAAACCCTCCAAAAGTAATCAGCTCTCTTCTACTTTCATTAGCTTCCATTGTTAGAGCTTCTCTCATTACTTAGAGGAGTGAAACTCTTCCACTTTTCAAGCTTTACCAAAGCCATGAAGGGTGAAAAGTGATTCACTCATTCTTCGTTGACGATAGGCTCATTTTGTAGTGTAGTTTCTCTTGTAATTTCCTCTACTTGGAGGGATGAGAATTACTCACTTTTCTAGCTTTTTCAAAGTTATGAAGAGTGAGTAGTTTCTCATTCACATTTTAGTAATAGGTGATGGACATGTATAAATCATTCGAAAATTATTTTTGTACAACCATGAGTCCTTTCTAAGACAAGATGACTCTTGGCATAAGAGGATTTATTGGTTCTTTGCAAGTACTCCATCTAGATGTTCATGACTACATTTCAATCTTCACCATTATTGTGCTTCAACTAAGAATGGAATACTAACACAATGGTTGGATGACTTGTAAAATTACTTGCTTGTTTGTAGATGGGTTGAGTCCTGGAACAGACAATACTTGAAAATCTCTACAAAGATATCGGAACTGTGATCTTAATTCTCACAGTCCATCTTTATCCTCTAATTAATTTACCGTTGACAAGGGTTAATTGAGTTCTCAAGCATAAATATAACAACCAGATGATTGACTACATGTTCAGATCCTTGAGCTAAAGGGTGACTTTTACATTTGAGAGAATTATATTTTGTCTAAAAAAACCCTTTGGAAAGAATCTTATATTCTGTCCATGAAATTTCATAAATATCATAACTTCAAATATCAAGGAAATCAATCACTTTGGTCTCTGTCACTATTTACCCTAAAACACCAACATTAATTCCCTGTGGATTCGACTCCAAACTTAACCAGATTATAACTACAACTTGACCGCCTGCACTTGGGTGTACATATTTCGGATCAAGTCAAGTTTTTGGCGCTATTGTTGGGGAACCAAAAAGGTGTTTTACAATAAAAGGTGAAAAGACCTTCATTCGTTGTATATATTTTTGATTTACTATGCAATTATTCTTATTTTATGTCTGACTACAATCCTCGCTTTCCAAATCTACCAAAAGAATCTATTGGGTTTGTAAATTAGTTTGGACCATCTTCACTTTGATTAGTAGTAGACTTTCTCGATAATAGCATGGCTAATAACAGGAGAGAAGGGGAAGTTCCTGAAAGGGAGGGGGAAGTTCCTATCATTCAAACTCTGCGGGATTACTTGCATCCCACACGAAACATTTTCCCCTCTTGTTTTGTGTTTCTTATAAATGCGCCTCTCTTTAATGTAAAGGCGGGGACAATGCCACTACTACCTCAATTTTATGGACTTGAATCAGAAAACTTATATCCACATATTAAGATTTTGAGGAGGTATGTGGAACAATTCAAGATAATTATGAACTGGCCAAGTTGAAACTTTTTCCTTTCTCTTTAAAGGACCAAACAATGGTTAAATTTTTGAAAGCCCATTCAATACCAAACTGACATGCATTACAAGGTAAGTTTTTAGAAAGTTTTTCCCTCCAGACCGTACCAATGCACTTAAAAGGCAAATCATGAATTTCTTGGTTAAGGAGGGGGAAACATTCTACCAATGTTGGAAGAGATTCAAGGATATTCTCCAATCCTGCCCACACCATGTTTTTGAAAATTGGACTTTGGCAGGATTTTTCTATGATTAGCCCACTATACTTCGTCAGTTTGTTGAAATGATGGCTCAAAGAGAGTTCATGGGAAAGAGTCCAAAGGAGGCATTCAATTTTTATGACACCATAACTAATAGTTCTCATATATGGGACTTAGCCTCTCCTACCACTGTTGAAGCCAAACCATCTACTTTCCAAAGGAGTAAGTATGTCTTCAAAGAAGATTATGACCTGAGAGCAAAAATCACTACCTTATCTCAAAAGATTGAAGCTCTAGAGTTGGAAAAGGTAAATCAAGTTGATGTCGGTCCTCCCACAGAACAAGTGTGTGGGATTTGTGTGCTGATGGGACACCCTACTTGGGAGTGTCATACCATTCTGACATTCAAAGAAGTCTTGTTAGAACAAATGTAATTTCCAACTTAAAAAAGCCTTATTCCAACCCATATTCTGAAACATATAATCCAGGGTGTTGGAATAACCCGAATTTCAGTTGGAGGAACACACAACCAACTACCATGAGTCCACAACAAAGTTCACAACCACCACCTCAAGGACCTCTTGCATATGAACCATACCAACCACCACACAACAAAAGTCTTGAGGACACATTGAATCAATTCATGTAAAGTCAAATGAACTACAGTAATAATTCCACTCAGGCTTTCAATGACTTGAAAACCCAGACAACTTAGCCTTTCGAGGATCTCAATAGCCATATCCAAAAGTTGACCCAATCAATGACCACACATGAGAAGGGCAAGTTTCAACCCAACCAAAACATACACAAGGTCAATTTTCATATGGGAAACCCTTCAATCATGGAAACCCCATAAGAACACGCTCAAGTTGTCACTACACTAAGAAGTGGCAAGATAATTGACAAATCCATCAGAGATATGTTAATTCCAAAGCCAAAACCTGAGTTAATCCTAGTCAATGAATCAGTTGAACCTGAACCAATTGAGTCTGAACCTGTGATTGAAAAAGAACCAGAATCGTCAAAGGAAAAAGATCCTTCATGTCCTATTACTGCTCCTTTTCCTCAAAGACTCAAGAAATCGTAAAAGTTGAATAACCATATAGAAATTTATGATCTTTCTAAGCAAGTAAAAATCAATATTTCACTTATCTATGCAATCAAATAGGTTCCTTCTTATGCCAACTTTCTAAAATACTTGTGCACTATTTAAAAAAGCCAGAATGTTCAGAAAACCGCCTTCTTGATAGAACAGGCTAGTGCCATACTCCAACTCAAAACTCCAAAATATAAGGATCCAATGTGTCCAACTATGTCATGTGTCATTGAAAATTTTAGAATAGAATGAGTACTATTGGATCTTGGAGCCAGTGTCAATTTGTTCCCTGTCTCTATCTGTCAATAATTGGGTCTGGGTGAACTCAAGCCCACTCGTATCACACTCTAGTTGGCAAATAAGTCTGTCAAAATTTTGAGGGGCATTGTAGAGGATGTCCTTGTTTAAGCGAACAACTTCTTCTTTCCTGTTTATTTCATTGTCATGGATACTCAGCCAGCAGTGCATTCAAAGAATCAAATTTCTGTCATTCTTGGTCGACCCTTCCTAGCAACTTCAGGTGCATTAATCAATTACAGGAATGGAGTCATGAAATTAACTTTTGGGAATATGACTCTTGAGCTTAACATTTTTAATATTGCCAAGCACCCAGGAGAGGACAAGGAAGTGAGAGAAGTAAATTCCATTGAGTTTGTGGTCCACGAACATTTGAATGATACATTTTTGTGAAAACTTTGCTGAATCTTGTCTGTTGGAATCTATCACATCTGAGTTAACAGATGATGGTCAAAGTCTATAGACTTGCCCCGTTCATATTGTTGGGACATGGGCATCCAAATTTGAAGAACTCTCACTAAGAGGTACAAAGCGACTCTCATCTAGTGTCAAGCCACTAAAGCTTGAATTGAAACCTCTCCCATCTGACTTAAAATATGCATTTTTAGGGGAGGACGAGTCATACCAAGTGGTAATTTCATCCAAGCTTGCAGATCTGTAAGACTCTAAGCTGATTGAAGTCCTTAGACACCATAAAAGCACCATTGGGTGGACCATTGCTGATTTGAAAGGTATAAGCCAATTAATCTACAATCATGCTATATAGCTTAAGGAGCATTCAAAAACCCTCTCGCCAAATACTGCGACGATTGAACCCTAACATGAAGGAGGTTGTAAGGGCTGAAGTGCTCAAACTATTAGATGCAGGAATAATCTTTCCCATCTTTGATAGTAAATGGGTTAGCCCAACCCAAGTTGTGCCCAAGAACTCTAGAGTTACAGTGATTAAAAATTAGGACAATGAACTGCTACCAACTCGAGTTGTCACAAGATGGTGAATGTGCATAGACTATCAAAAACTCAATTTGGTAACTAAGAAAGACCATTTTCCTCTTCCCTTTCTTGATCAGGTCTTAGAAAGAATTACAGGTCATGCATTCTACTGTTTGCAAGATAGATATTCTGGGTATAATGAAATTAAGATAGCACTAGATGACTAAGAGAAAAGAACATTCACATGCCCCTTTGGCACTTTTGCATTCAAAAGGATGACGTTTGGACTTTGTAACACTCCTGCAACATTTCAAAGGGGCATGTTGAGTTTGTTTAGTGACATGGTTGAGAGATTTTTGGAAGTGGTCATGGATGATTTTTCTGTATATGGTGATTCATTTGATTTGTGTCTAACAAATCTAGAGAAGGTGTTGATAAGATGTAAGGAAACCAATTTGGTGCATTGTTTTAGGTCACATTGTGTTGTCTGAAGGCATAAAAGTTGACAAGGCAAAGATAGATCTGATTGAAAACTTGTCCACACCAAGGATTGTTAAAGACATCCAATCATTTCTCGGACGTGCTAGGAGATTCATAAAAGACTTTAGTACCATATCTAAACCCATGTGTCATCTCCTAAGTCAGGATATAACTTTTCTGTGGAGTGAAGCATGACAAAAAGCTTTCGGTAAGCTTAAGGGCAAGTTAATTTCTACCCCAATAATGCAACCTCCTGACTAGACTCTACCATTTGAATTGATGTGTCATGCAAGTGATTATGCTGTGGGAGCTGTGTTGGGACAAAGAAAGGATAAGAAACCCCATGTAATTTACTATGCAAGCAAAACTTTGAATGATGCCCAAATGAATTATTCCACATTTGAAAAAGTATTGCTTGATGTAGTTTTTGCTCTGGAGAAATTTCATTCTTATCTTGTTGGTTCATCTATTATTGTGTTCATTGATCATGCAGCATTAAAATTCTTGCTGATAAAGAAAGATGTCAAGCCATGACTCTTAAGATAGATACTCTTGTTATAAGAGTTTGATCTGATTATTAAGGACAAGAAAGGTGTTAAGAATGTGGTGGCAGATCATCTATCCAGGTTAACATATGAATTTCATGAGGATGGGGCTGTCATTCAACGAAAATTTTTGTGATGAACAACTATTCACAATCATGGAAACATCATGGTATGCTCATATTGCTAACTTCCTTGCTATTGTTGAGTTTCCTCCTACCTTTACAATGATGGATAAGAAGAAATTTTTGAGGAAGGTTCATAATTTCTTTTGGGGGATACATATGTGTTTAAGTACTGTAAGGATTAAATCATAAGGTGTTACATCCCTAATCAAGAGAGTAGAGAAGTAATATCTTTGTCATTCTAAAGCATGTAGTAGCCATATCTCATCTAAAAAAATCGCTGCAAAAATTTTGCAATGTGAATTTTACTTGCCCACACTGTTTAAAGATGTCTATGCCTTCTGTCTAACATGTAATAGATGCCAAATTTTGGGAAGCATTTCTACAAGAAACATGATGCCCTTGAACCCCTTCTGGTAATTAAAATTTTTGATTGTTGGGGCATTGATTTCGTGGGATAATTTCCCCCTTCATTGGCTATCTATATATTTTAGTGGCTGTTGATTATGTGTCCAAATGGGTTGAAGCAAATTCTATGCCGAAATAATGATCTCTGAATAGTGATCAAATTTTTAAAAGAAAACATTTTGTCCAAGCTTGGAATTCCTAAATCCACTATAAGTGAAGCGATGCTCATTTTTGTAATCATCCTTTTTGTAATTTGATGAAAAAGTACTTAATTTCTCATAAAATTGAAACCTTTTATCATTCATAGATTGGTGGACGGGATGAATTAGCTAATCGAGAGATCAAACTGATTTTAGAAAAAAATGGTAAATCCAGACCGCAAAGATTGGTCGTTAAGACTGACTGATGCACTCTGGGCTTATCGCACACCTTTTAAAATAATTTTAGGCATATCTCCTTATTGATTAGTATATGACAAATCTTGTCACCTATCTATGGAATTGGAACACAGAGCATACTGGGCCATTAAAACCATGAACTTTGACATAAACAAGGCTGGAATCTCAAGAAAATTTCAGCTCAATGAGTTGGAAGAATTGAGAAATGAGGCATATGACATTGCTAAAATTGCAAAAGATAGGATGAAAGCTTTTCATGACAAAAATATAGTGAGAAAATCCTTTGCCCTTTCACAAAAATTCCTCTTATTTAACTCAAGGCTCCGCCTGTTTCCTGGTAAGTTGAGATCTAGGTGGACTGGGCCTTACAATGTTAAGCAAGTGTTTGGACATAGAGCAGTGGAAGTGGAGAATCTGTCAAATGGTAATATTTTTACTGTCAATGGTCAACGTTTGAAACCATTTTTTGAAGACTTTGTTAAAGATGTGGAAACCATTTTTTTAATGGATCCAAAATATTTTGTTGAGATTCACGTCTGCTGACACAAATAAGGGTCAGGTTAGCAAAAATCCAATCCAATCCGAGCCGAGCCGAGCCAAACAAACACTTTTATAAAGCCTCTAACCCCAATCCATTTTTCCCCATCTGCTGTTCTTCTTCTTCTTCTCTATTCTCTACAAATGATCCACTCTCTACAACTCTATGGCCACACATTCATACTTTGCATTTTAATTCTGTATTTGCTTATGGCTATCCTTCTTCTGTCTACACTTACACACAAGGGTTTTCATCCTAACCGAAACCCTGATTTTTCTAAAGATGATTAAATTGTGTATTTTGTTTATAGGTATTAGCAGATGCATAGATCTCTACTTTGCAAACCTAACTACACTTTGCGTATACTGGTAAATTTGAATTATTGAGGACAATGTTGAGTTTAGGTTGGGGGGGAGAACTGCAGTTCATATTTTCTGCTTTTAAAATTTCTTTTTGATCATATTGCATATTATGTATTATATTTTGTATTTATACAGTATTTTTAGTATATAAAAAAAATTATGATGATCATATCTTTAAAGCAACTTCAACCGTCATTGTGACTAGCAGACGTAAAAGAACCAAATATGGTGTCTCAAGCTTAGCAAGCATGGATAGTAAGATTTTTTTGGTTCAGCTTAGGCATTATACTTTTTCATCTGATGGGCATTCTATGATAATGGGAAAAGCAAGATTGGTAAGAAAAACTGAAATCCGAGAAGGGCAAGCAAATAATCACTATTTTAAACCAATTTTCAGTCGTGCACTCGATCAATTAGACTGGATAGTAAATAGGTAGAGTACGGATTATCCTGAGATGCCATGCTATTCTGGTCCTGTACTTACACATATTGTGCAACAAGAAATTAGAAGAGTCACTAATTGCTCGAACAACATGGAGACAGGGTAAGACTTACATTAGAATTTCTTGACAAAATTTGGAAAAAGAAAGTTTTTGGGATGAAAGCCAAAGGTCTGAACCTTTTTGTAAAAAGTGTAAAAATCTTTTGGTCAAATGTACAAAATTTTTTTCAAATGAAGATATGAGCCGAGTAAGGAATGTCCTAAAATACCAACGAAGTTGTAGCGTGGGTAAGGACTTATACTGAGATGCCATGATTTTTCCAAGTTCAATTTGTGTATATAGCCTTCTATTAATATGAGTATATAAATGTGCATAAATTATGATTTTTGATTTGGTGTTCGAACGCTAGTTCACGTTCGAATGTTAGGAGCTTATAGTACTTTGGCCTCTGTAGGACATCAAAAGTACTGGAAGTACCCCACATTCGAACGCCTGATAAACGTCTGAAATAGGACCCAGCGTTCGAATGTCAGGAGCTTATAATACTTTGGCCTTTACAGGACATCAAAAGTACTAGGAGCAACTATCATTCGAACGACAATATAACATTCGAACCTTCTTTTTAAATTCCTTCTATACATGTTCGAATGCCATTCACATTCGAATGATGACTGCATGGGTATAAATACCTAGTTCGTCTTCCCCACTTCAAAAACACCCCAAATCCTTGAACTCCTTCAAAGCCTAGGGCGACCCTTCACTTCCCAAGCCTTAAATCCTCATCCCCTTTCATTTTCTACCAAAAATCAAACACATAAACCACATTCCCACCTCATTTCTCATATTGTTACCAAGATACCCAACTTTGTTTTGCCCTCAAACCCCAAAAATCCAAAAAAATGCCTCCAAGAATGAAGATGCCCCCAAGGGGCAAGGCGGGCAACCACGAGCCCAACATTTTGGAAGAAGTGATCAAGCAACGGGAGGGAAGGTCACCTTTGGTCTGAAGGTACAATAGAACTCGCTTCCCTAGTGCTCTAAAGGCTGATAGGTATGAAAATTTCTTTCAAAACCAAGTTATTGTTTGTGAACGTACAATTGAGTTGTTGGATTTTTCAAAGTTGGCAATCTATGCAAATATGGAGGCGAGAGGATGGAATATGTATTTGAGAAATGGTAGTGAGGCGGCAAAGGAGTTGGTGAGGGAGTTTTACTCCAGCGCCGAGATTGTGAATGGGGCGATTAAGACACATATGTGAGGGGGGCTCACATCAATGTCAATGAGGAATATATTGTGGAGATGAGGGTTGTACCATGGGTACCTAGGCTGAGTAACCCCCCGGGGAATGTAGAGATAAATGTAGTTGGAGTTAAGTTGACAGGATTGTCAATGTTTGCTTGGGGAGGAAGGAGGTTCTTCAGGTAAGGGGAGTTGACGGACTAATATAAAATGTTCAACTTGATTGCCATGAACCTTGCCCCCTTTGGGCGCAAGAACAAGATCCTCCCGAAGATGGCTGGATTTCTATGCATAATAGGTAAGGGCCAAAGCATAGACCTCCCATCCTTGATATTGATGAAGATGGTGAAGGGGTGTGACGTAAAGAGAAATTCACTCTCCTTTGGCACGCTTGTGATAGAGATGTGCATGGATTGGGGGGGTGGAAGTCAGGGCAGAGATGGTGATATGAACCCACAAATGAATTCAAGAACCACGGGTAAAATGGTTGAAGACTCCCCAAGAAAGTTCACAAATCAGATTATAAGAATCAAGAACCCTAGACCCAATGTTTGCAAGAAATAAGAACCCAAGTTTAAAAGTCCACGAGAAAGACGCCACACTCTCTTGAATGATAAGTCGATGAACGCCACAAGAAAGATTAATTCTTGATAAGTTCTTGAAATAGTTCTTGGAAGAACAATAAGGTAGAAACCTCCCAATACTCATAAAAATATTCTGTCTTTTACAACGCTTTGAATGCCTATTTATAGGCTAGTTATTACAAAGCAAACTTCCTAAAATAGCTTATGCTATTTAAGAAATATCTCTTGCTGGTGAAGAAATATCTCTTACTTGTGGGTAAAGAAATATCTCCTACTTGTTGGTAAAGAAATATCTCCTACTTTCCTAAACTCTTACTTTCCTAAAAGAGAAAAACACAATCAGCCCTTTAATATGCCGATCACATGCCTTATTAAACTAGGAAAGTCTTTCTTTCCTAAAAAGAATAACTCCCACACTTAAATAGATAAGGAAAGTCTTACAATCAGACCAATTTCAACACATGCCAATTTTAAGGTTAGCATTTACTGGAATCTTTTAGAACTTTAATCATGTTGATGGATCTTTGTTGCCCAAATGGATCATGCTCCATGCTTGAACTTCCACAACCAGCCCATATGTCTTGAATCAGCCCGTTAATTTAATTGCCCTTTCTGCAAAATTGTTATTCTAAAGAGGGTTTTCTTCTGTTAAAATTTTATTACTGAATTTTCATATAAACATGGGCTTCAGCAGCAGCTCTCTTGAATTAGGTTGCACCTCATGCAGCAGCGGCTCTGGATATCTTGAACTCTTACGAAAAAATGAAAAATGCCTCATTAAATGGGATGAAACAAGCTAAGGGCTAATGTTTTGGGTTCATTCAAAATAACAATTCCTTGAAAGAATGGTGATCTTTGTTGCTGATAACAGATATGGAATATTTTAGTCATATGTCAAACAGTCCAGGCATCTTCTATCAATGACAAGTTTTCCTCCTTAAAATCAGATGGAACATCAGGGACAATCTATTTTAGCTTCTTCTTTGTGATATCAGTGCCATCACTGCCATGTTGCTTATTGCACTTGGGTAACTCATGGACTTGTCTCTGCTTGGGTAATGTGCTCTGTTACTGTTAGTACCATATTTTTTTTTAAAAGATAAGAAGAAATCATCCATACTTATTAGTAGGGTGAAAAAAAGGATTACTCATGTGACTTTAATTCAATCCTACTTTGTCATCATATTGGATGGTTGAATCTTTTGGATCACTTTGAAGGTCCTATTTTTTTTTTTTTTTCAATGTTGTAGTAATGGACTATTAGTGGAAGTGAGTAGTAATGGAGCACACGTGTTTTGCTTTACTATTTTATTAGAGAACTCTATGTTACATAACGAGTCTTCTGGGCCATTGTTATAGAGGGAGAGAGGGGATAGGAGGATGAAGGGTCAGTGGCACTCTCAAAGCTTGTCTATGGGTTCATTTCATAATCCCAATTACTACCATAAAAACTATTTGTTGGCTCCATGGATCCCTGAAAAACGTAGAGAACACCAAGACTCATTGTTATATATTATTAGCAATTGAATTTGCTTGTTAAATCCTAACAACATCCAAATCAAGGAACAAAATTTGTTTGGACTTCGAAACAACCGAAACATTTTCATTTCCAATGAGTCCGAAATGAATTAGTAATTGAATTGAAATTCCAATTATTTGAGGTGTTTTAAATTCAATGCTTCCTTTATCCTTTTTGCTCTTACCTGAGTCATAGGACCTCCATTTATGCTCAACGGATCAAATTGCATTACATCATATGGGAGTGCTCATGCCAATGAGACCGTTGAACAAGACATTATTTCGAAGGAGCCAGGGTCACAGCGGAGGGCTAGTAACGACATAGGATGTGCCACAAGCCCAAGGCACGGATGAATTACAGGATGCCTTGGATGCTGAGTAGAGGGAGGCCGGGCAGGCACAGACAAAGGCTCAAGCAAGGACCAACACCCGACGGACACTATGGGACATCATGTTTGGCATTAAGGCCAAGCAAGATGAGATTCTCTGACAGCAGGAGGAGATTCTCAATCTTTTGAGGGGTGGAGCTGGAAGACCTTCAAGCTTGGGAGAGGCAAGAGAGAGAGAGAGATTTATGTACTTGGAGTTGATGATTTTGTGTGGTTTTTGGATGATCTAAATCTTTTTTGTGTTAAACTATGATATTTTGTGAAATGAATGAATTAGTTTATTATATTCGTCTTCTTAAAAGCATGTGTTTAGCATTAAATTGTTAATTGTAAATGATTGATGGAACATATGTAAATATTGAGATTGTTTGTTAAAGTGATTAAGCATATGATTGGTTTGACACTTCACCTAACAGTCCAGACTTAAAACCACATTTATTTGAAAAATGGTATTTTCTCTATGCTTAAATGTCAAATGTAAATTGGTATTTGTTATTGTTAAGGTACAGAATAACCAGACTTGAAAATGGAATTAATATATAACTGACATTCTTTGAAAATCTGACATAACCAGTGAAGATAACAAAGATTATCATGGTAAGTTTTCGAGCTTTGCGATACTTTTGAGAGAAAATCAACATTTACTCAAATACGATTTTTCAATTTCTATCTTTGAATAGTCTCATTAAAATTGTTATCGATTGATGCAAATAGAGCAGTCTATTGATGTATCCCACAAAGAATCTGTTCATACAACAAATACATGTGCACATGCTTGAGAAAGGATTTTAGGTCATCTGTTGAAAATTTTGAGCTTTATCTATTTCTTTTGATACGTAATCCCTTGTTTAGCCATGATTGAGCCTAAAAAATGATGATTCTTTTCGATACAACCATGACTTTGACCATGCTAAAAGAATTATAAATCCCTACCTGGGTTATCTAATTTTACCACACGTTTTAAAAAAGGCGGGCTATACGAAAAAGAGAAGAAAAGGACAACCAAAAGGGCAAAATGAAATAAGCAAAGAAAGAGAATTCAAAAGAAATCAATCTAGCCAAAGAATTGTGATTTGAAACAAAAAGGGAATGAAATGAAAAGAGAACAAAGAGAGATGCACGAGCAGTTTTTCAAAAGGCAAGATGAAGAAAACAAGAGAATGTGCAGAAGTATAATCAAATTGGATAACCCATCTTGAACTCCACTTATCCATCATTTCATTAACCACTGACCCCTGGCCACATTACAACCCATAAAATGTCCTAATTGATCCCAAGTCTGATGCATATGTAGATCATCAATCAAAAGTTTGGGATATGTTAATAGTGTTACTTTCTTTGTATCAATATTCTTCCATGTGATTATGCCAAACATGATTAATCTGTTTCCTTAGATTTCACTCCCATACTAATTGTGCATGTTAATTTACAGTTAGCTTTCTTCTGATCACATGTCCTTTAAGAGAAATGTCACTACAACTAGAGGGAATTTTTGCTGAGAACATTCTAAGAGAGGTTTGTAAAATCAAAGCTATCCATTGAAGGTTGTAAAGAGGAGTGCTTGTTATATAACAATTCTTGTCGCTACAATGATTATTTCTACTACATTGGGAATTTCAAATAATAATATGACAAATGCTTATTTTTACATAGATTATGTACCTATGAAAGGGAAGTGTTTGGGTGACAAGTCAAAATTGAGGGTTAGGTGTCTCAACAACCTTGGTGCTAACTCACTCTGACAAGAAATCTCATATACACACCTCTATTTGATTGAAGTTTGTTGGTAGCTTCACTAAAAACCACATGACAAACCACTCATCCACTAGGAAAAACCTTGGGGTTTAACGGCTTGTTGCATATGCTAAATGCAATCGGATGACCTATGAAAATGGCATTGTAAATTATTTTTCATTCAATCATTATTGTATTACTAGGACTAGCAATATTTAGGTTGAGGATGTGATTAGTGTAAAACCCGGGTAAATTTAAACTTTTATGAAAAAGGACAAAATGATAATTTGCTGCTGCACTAAAGGTTGTAAACCTGAAATTTTCTAGAACTTGGATGACAAAATGGAGCTCACCGTTAGATTCGTCTCGCAAAATCTAGTTACCCCATCAAATTTCATTGAATTCTGAAATAGTCAAATTTTTCATGTTTTACGAGGCTTGAGGGCTACACCCGAGCGGGTTTACCCTTCAAGAGGTAAGATTTCTTCCTACTTTGGTTTATTTAATAACTTAGGGTGTAGTACGTAATAGGTAGGTTGATAGAAAGATTATATTATTACCTATGTTGTGGAAATGGATGAAATGGGTATGGAAATTGGGTAGAATGAATTTTACCTTGAATTGGGGTGTGAAATTGACTCAATGTGATCCATGGAAAATGGGTGCTATGTGGGCATGTTAAGTGTTTTAATTAAGCTTTGGTGAATGAAGTGTGCTATTGGCATATATTATGTGATAACATGCTTGTGAATGGTTGTTGGATATGAAATGGTGATATATGTTGATGCAAATCATAACACAACTTCAAGGGATTTAGTTCAAGTTCCAAGTGCGCCGATTACGAGAGCATGAGCCAGGAAGTTTAAAGAGGTACTCAATGGACTAATTCAAGAGGTGTGGAATCAAGCAAGTTTCTGGAGGCCCATTGATCATGATCCACTTGGGCAACAAAGATTCATCAACATGATTCAAGTTCTAGAAGAATCCAGCTAGAGGCTAAGGCTAACTTAAATTGGCTTTTTGTAGGCCTCCAATTTGTCTAAAGGATTAGAATTATTAATAAGTGGGCTTGAGGATGCTTAGCCCACATGTTTTATTTATGAACCAGAGTTTTCGTAGTTTCTGTAGCATTGCACTGTTCACGCTACAGTAACCGTGCACTATTCACTCTTTTTAGGGTCTAATTGTAAGGCTTGTATGCCAAGTACTTTCCTTTTTCTATGTAGGCATTTGATCAGCCATTTAAAGGGCTGAATGTCTTTTCTTTTTTTCTTCAAGAGTCTTAGGAAAGTAAGAGATATTTCTTAAATAGGATAGCTATTTTAAGAAGTTTCCTAATCCTTGTAATGACCAGCCTATAAATAGGCATTCAAATCAATGAAAATTCAAATCATTATTCAGCAAATTTTGAGAGTGTTTTCTCTTCGGTTCTTTGAAGAACTAAACGAACTTATCGAAATTCTCTGTGGCATTCACCAACGACTTATCAAACGGGTTTCCACACCGTTTGTGGTGTCTTCCCTTATACCGAGGTTCTTGTTTCACAAACAGCGGATTGAGGTCTGTATACCAAGGTTCTTGTTTGTCGTAAACAACGGGTCAAGGTCTACTATAAAATCTGATCATAAAACGATCTTGGGTTCTTTTCGTTGTTGGATCTCTTTATTCCTGTGGATTCCACATCATTTGGTATCAGAGCTAGGCTCGAGTTCAGGTTTGCCTATCTCTTAAAACCTTTCTCTTTGTTATTCGTTGTTCCTTTCTCTTCGTTATTCTGTGTTCTTTTAGTTCCTAAAAATTCGGTTCACATACCCTAGTGTAGTCGAATTTCCTTTACCCCATTCCGCTCATATTGTGTTGGTTCTACTTCTTAGAAATTTATATTCTGTTACCACAAAAAGTTAGTTGCTGATCAAAAAAAAAAAAAGGTGGGCAGAAAGAAGACAAAAAAATATATATGTCAGATTGTTTGTCTTCATCTATAGCCAAAAAAAAAAATCACATTGTTTGTGTTCATCCATAGCCTGAAAAAAAAAAGGAGAAAAAAAATCAGACTGTTTGAGTTCATCCATCTTGGGTCCAATAAGCCTGAAAACTACCTCACCCCAAAATCAAAAGTTTTTGGAAATCTTGCTATTTTGTGCTTCTGAAATCAAATCAGCCATGTCCTTGAATTCTTGCTCTTCAAACCAGAAATTCCTTGATGAGTTCTTGGTGAATTGTTGCTGGAAATTTTGAGAATTGTTTGTTTAGTTTCAAAAGAACTGAAAGAGAATTATTGAGTGGAAAAAGGCAAGAGTGGTGAGAACATTAGAGGGTTAAAAAAAAACCATGTATTTTGAGTGAAACACGAGTGTAGAGTGATCCACATTCTTGAGTGTAAACATGTAAGGGAGAGAATTGTGTGGTTTTTTTTTTTTTTTCTAACCTTGTTTTGCAGCAATCATGTCTTACAACAATGCTATGGATCTTGCTGACCCAAAATTGTTTATGGAGGCCATGATGAGTGAGATGAGGCATGTGATGAAGTTGGAACTAGAGCAAGTCCACGAACGGATAGATCAGATGAAGAACACACATGAGAGGCAGCCACAAAATGTCCCTAATGTGCGTGGAAGGGAAAGAGTTCAACCAAGGGGAGTAAGGGGAGAAGATGAAGAGCCTATGGGGTTGGTTTTGATGAAGAAGATGATCGGAATTCTGTTGTTAGTAATAGGAGACATGGAGGGTGGTTTAGAGAAGCTAGGAACCGGGAAGATAACAACTTGGGTGGTATTAAGATGAAAATTCCATCCTTTGAGGTAGATCCGATCATGAAGCATACCTTGAGTGGGGAAGAAGATGGAGTTCGTATTTGACTGCTATAACTATTCTGATGCAAAGAAGGTAAAATTAGTGGTGATTGAGTTTTTGACTATACAAATTACTTGGTGGATCAGCTTGTTATAAAAACCCACCGAGGCGAAATAGGGAACGTCCAATAGAGACACAGGGAGGAGATGAAAACGATGTTGATGAGAAAGCAGTTTGTTCCAAGCTACTACTACCGAGAGTTGTATAAAAAACTACAAGGTCATAGACAGGGAAGTCCTAGTGTGGAGGATTACTACAA
>CAUOFW020007720.1:0-20063 GCA_963454935.2 Ilex paraguariensis | reverse complement strand
AATTATCAATAATTCTTATGTTAAAATAATAGGGTTCACTAATCTTACTTTGTGTTGTTATTATTTATGGTTTTTCACACTTTGCACTCTGAAAGATGTCGATTCTTTTTTTGTAACTTGAAATATATTTTTTCATATTGCACCCTGAATATTATAAATTGGTTTCAATGTGGACTTGGACTAACATCTGTGTCAAATTTCATTAAAAATTGATGTATATGCTACCAAAGAATATGAATTGTGAGCTTGTAGTTTTGTCCAAGAGCAATACACATGGATGACATGTGCATTAATTTTTAATAAAATCCAAAATAGATGTTAGTCTGAAGGTCATATTAGAATTAATTAATGATATTGATGGTATAATATGAGAAAAATAATCTTTCTAGATGCAAAATGAGAATCAAGACATCTTTAAGGATGCACAGTGCAAAAGGCCATATTATTTATACATTAAGATGCAATGTACATCAATTTGTTAAATAGCATTCAATTATTCTTTGCTTATAACTTAATGTCAATGCTAACATTACAGTGATATTTTGTTAACAATAACTTCTCTCTATCCAACCAAACTAACAAACTATGCATAAGAATTTCTAAGCGTGTGCGTGCTACCTCCTTCAACAATGATGATTTTTTTTTTGTACCTAAACGGGCTTTGCTAAGCGATAACTAAACTACGGTTTAGTAGCATTTTTCAAAAGTAACTTGAGCAAAATAAGTTATAAAAACAAAAAACTATAGCAGGGGTGGCCTGAGACATTTTTGGGGCCTAAAGTAGAAACGATAAATGAGGTTTTTTTATTTTTAATATTAATAATAAATTAATTTTTAAATTTTTTAAATACAAAAATATTAATTAAATTTTATATTCAAATTTTTGTTATCATATTTGAACTTAAGGTAAGAGAGAAAGAGAGAGAAAGAATAATTGAAAAAATGGTAAGTTTAAACTTGACTTTTTTTAGTGTTAAAACTAGATTTTTTAGTAGCTTTAGTTTTACATTTAGTTTTTTTTTCTTTAGTTAAAAAATAAGTTTTAAGGTCTTTTAATTTTATAGCCGAATTAATAGGTCCAATTTATTTAATTTAAAATATTTTGTTTAGGTATAGATTTAAATTTTTTGTTTGGACTATTACTGTACACCTATAAATTATGGATCATTTTTGAATTGAGGTATTAAATTTTTTTTATTAAACTTATATTTCTATAAGACATGTTGTAAGACTTAAAATATTTATAGATTTAATTTTTTTACATGAACTATTTATAATATTTATAAAATTTAAGGCCTTCTTTAAAAATGGAACCTAAAGCTTAATTTTTTTGATAAATACTGTTGAGCCGCCCTGAACTATAGTAATCCATCACAATCTTTGTAGATTTATAAAATATCTATATATTTGCATATATGTTGTACCATATATGCTATTAAACGAGTACGAATACAATAGTAAACATTACTTTAGAAAAGACATCAAAAAGTACTAACAACTTTTGGTTTTCTTGATATGAAATATAGCATAAATCTCTCTTTATTCATCTAGGATAAAAGTACAAGAAAAATAACACCAAATTAATGGCCAACAAATTAGCAGAAAATATCTGTAACATTCACCAAAACTGAGTTTTTTTTTTTCTTTTTCTGTTTGTCTAGACTGCAATAATATAAAGTGCATATAACTTTTATTTGATCCACATCGGCGGAGCCATCCCTAACATTTTTGATCATCTTGTGCCCATCTCGGTTTCAATCAAGTCATGCTAAGCAAAATGATGCACCAGATTCTGCAATCTTTCTGTTATTCTTGAAGTACATATGCCAATTCTTGCATATAAAGCCTGCAAATATTAATCCGAGTAGTAATATTAATATTCGTTAATACTTGAGCTAAAAATTTGCTCCTACCTAGTAGAACAAGAAAGACATAAATGGTTTACCCGAGTAATAAAAAGACGATAAAAGAAAAAAATGATGACAAAATTCAAACTCAAAAACTCCTATTACAATTTTTCTCAATTTTTTTCTCTTCGTTTCTATCACATCAGCTAGTTGGTTAAAAACCAATTTCGTACACAAGTTTCTCTTGTAGCTGCAAAGGTTAATGACGAGCAAGAGCCTTATCCCCAATGCTTATCAACTGTTTCTAGTATTAGAAATTTGATAATCTTGGGTCATGAAAATATTAGGTACAAATAGGCTCATAAACTAAAGGGCAAGACTGAGGATATTGATGAGGGCTCTGACCAAATTTATGATTGCTAGGCACAGTTTTTAGATGTTTTAGCTCTGCATCACATTATACTCTGAAAAATTGCATGCAACTCAAATTTGAATTCTAAATGATATCTCAAATGAAAAGGAATTATAAGATGAGTGAGTTTCATTAATTTTTTTAAATAAAATCCACTAATTTAATGATTCTTATTGATTTGAGATGCCATTTGAAATCTCAAATTTAAGTTATATGGCATTGCTTATACTCTTGTTCTATCCATAAAAAAAGACTTAGACTACGGTATTGTTAAAAAAAATTTGGTACCATATGTTAAAAAAATATTATTTTAAAAGTTGTTTTCATAATTTGTATAGACCATTTTACAACCAAAAATGTTATAACTTTTGCGATTGATTTACCACTTTTATGAATATTATTATCACTGTTGTGGTTTTTTTTTTTTATCATATTTGTGGTAATTATTTTTATCAATTTTATGAGGGATTTATCATATTTGTGAATGTTTTTACGACTATAACAATTATTTTTACCATTTTTTTAAATACCATAATAGGGATAAAAATATTCACATATATAATAAAAATAACCTTAAAAATGATAAATAAAGATAAGATATCAAAAAAAAAAAAAATTCGATTCCTTAATTAAATCCATAAAAAAATAAGGTGGATATGTGGAAGAGCCTCCTGCTATTGTCGGATGAGGGTCAGTATGGAGCATTACCCTGCATGCGTACAGACTCCTATAACTCGAACTCTTGTAAAATTAAAGTGCCCAAGAGATTAGTTAACAATAAGTAATTGGCGGGACTTGCTCTACAGTCCCTAAATTGATACGTGGAATAATAAAGTTGTTGGGATGTTCAAAGGGTGCTGAAGAGATAAGTCGAGGTATGATAACACGGAATAGTTGAGTACGACAACTGACATCATATTTAATGCGCTGCGACCCCTCATTTATGACGAAATAAGTGATAATGACAAAACAAATAAATACGCATCTGCCAGCACCTGTCCTCTGAGAGTCTAGGCTTATTATCATGATGACTAATCATTAATAGTTGATGCACCGAGATGACGCGATCAGCTCATCCCGAGGAACTCTTCCCCTGAGTATTCAATACTTAGTTGATGTCAGATGCCAATTTGGGTACTCGAGGGAGGGGCATAAATGCTCTAGTATTTAATAGGAGGACACGTGAGTAGAAAACACTCATTACACGAAAAATGGTGTGTCAGATGTAAGATGTTCAGATGAGATTGAAGATCTTTAACAATCATTGTTAATTCAGGTATAAATACTCTTCAGAAAAATAGAAAAAAGTACGCAAACTTAAATCAGAAAAATAGTTCATTGAGCGAAACCCTTCGATCTTATACTGACTTAAGTTTCGGAGGGGATAAGTCGGGTGCTCGCCTGACTCCCTTTTTTTTAACCCTGTTGTTTCAAGTTCACCAACTTAGAGATCACTGTTTCAAACTATTACAGAAATTATCCCGTTCTACGGTGAAAAGTTTATTTATTTTTAGCATATCCATGGCAATAAATAACTCAGAACAAAAATATGTGCTCTGGTTTATATTCATTTTTCCACGTAGTATTGAAAAATTACCATAATAGAGTAATGTTATTTATATATAAAAATTTGATCTAATAATATATTTTTATTAAAACTATAATACGATCCATAAGTTAATGAGTAATTTTATTTAGGCATAAAAATATGACATAATCTATTGAATTAATAGTCGGGGGATAAATTGAATAAGAAGATTAACCTTAGAATAAATCGAATAGAAGATCCTGGCACCCACAGTTGAGCAGCTAGCACTGACAACTTGAGCACCTTCTTCTTGAAGAACGCTGAAAATTTCATAAAACATGCAGCTCTTATTCGCCCCAGTTATCAAATTCACCTCCAAAACTGAACCCATATCTGTTATGGCAAGTACTGGCAACGTCAGACCACCACTCGGGCCTTCCATGGCAGTATCATCACCTTGGACTTGGAGTTGTTCCCTCCTTTTCCTCAGTTCTTCCAGATGGTGTTTCAGTCGCTTTACGTGAGAAGTGGCTTCATCCAACAAAGCAGGTAATGACAGTGTCTCCTGAAATTCACACAGAAATCTATACATATATATATTTATATATAGTATGACCCCTTAAATATATGTATGAACAAACACAGACGCAGAAGTTCTTAGTAGTTGGAGGGTTGGGTTGGGTTAAGTACCTCCGTGTTAGGTATGAGAGAGGCAAGCTGGGAAACAAGAGCTCTCATCCGTATTCTTCGTTCTCTTTCCATTTGATTTCGCCGAGGTCTAGATGAACTGTCCCCGGGATTCATGTCTTACTATTTGTTTTGCCTTTCTTCGTCCCGCCCTTTCTGACTTGGTAAATGCAATAATTAATCCAAGGAGAATATGTGTGGATATGAAGAGAGGGCATGTCCTTATATATTCACCGACTTAGAGATAGAGAGGGCCTTGATTTGACAATGCTAACAGGATCTGGATGATGAGTAAAAATTATCCAAGATTACGGACAATTCGAAAGTATACCCCCGATAGGGGCCCGCATCATGACAGCGATATTTGGGTACTAGCTCAAGACTTGCAGGTCAGACGAATTACTGAGGTGACAGTCTCTGGCTGCCAAGCTCCTGTTCCTCTCTCAAACTTCCTAGGTCGGGAACCGCAGCATAAGAGTCAACACGTATTAATGTAATTCTCGGCAGCGACAACTTATAACTTTATCTTTTAAAAAGATTATGTTACACCTATTTAATATAATTTCTAAAAACTAAATATTTTCACACACGGATTATAGCAACATAAAAGAATCACGTGGATTACATCAAGGCCCCATTCACTCCGAATAAATAGGGACCGGTCCCTCACATTGGAGAGGATTCAATATTTGTGAATTGACTCTAAAGAACATTGTAATCGTTTATAAATTCTTTCAACAGCAAGAGACTATTAAAATAGATTAATTAAATTTATGAAGTGATAAACCACTATAAACTCTGTCTCTTTTTATTTCAATTTTCAGTTGTTACCTTTGTGTCGATTGTTTATTCTTCGAGAGCCTAATAGTTTTGAGTAGATATTCCAATGAACTCTATTAATATCTTTTACGAAATTTCAATCCATTTTCATCTTTTTGAGCCTCGAACTCTGCAATGGAAACGCATAAATTAAACCATGAGACTCATTTAGTTGAGAAAGCCATGTCTTCGTGCCTGAGAGCGAAAGCATACGACGGCACTCACGAAAAGGGTCTGCAATTTCGCTTTCTCTTTCTCGTATCACAGCTACTATGATCATGACATATGGACGGCCTCACTCTTCAATAAAAAATAAACGAGAAAGTGAACTCTCGCACATATGATTAATTATTCTACCCATGTAAAATAATTGTTGTGTGTGCTGGATCTTGCACAATATAAAAACGAGAACAGATCTCTCCTTTGGTGAACTCGAGTGAATCGGTGGAGTGGTCAACCACGCTGCTTGGAACAGCCTGTGAAATCCTGTGGTAACCTGAAACAGTAATGGGAGACCCTCGTGGATCAAAGGAACGATCCAGTAAGGCTGAAGAAAGATTCCTGGAACAAAGAAGAACAAGTTAGAAGGGTGCCGGAGTGTTTTCCGGCGTATCCCCTCCGACGGTCAAGTCAGTCTTTGAGAGAGAGAGAAAGAAGAAAACACTGAGTATGTATTGTAGCCAAGGTTTTGTTGCATACCATCTTACCTTTTGCGATTAGTATTTATACCTCAAAATCTCATGATTGCTGTCAGTGTAGTCAGTAGGTGATCATTAGGTACAGACAGTGTGCGCACTGATTTTGATGAGGAATGTCTTCTCTTTTAACTGCTCGGGATCCCGAGCAATCAATACTGTGTCATCGGTCTGCCGACTGTTCAATGAGCTCCCCTCGGGGAGGACGCAATAAATGCCCGGCTTTGGAGGCATTTATTGCCTTTCAATTCCGAGCCTTACCGTATTGAATGTAGTCTCATCAAGGGAATGACGTAATTAAATATTTGTTTTTCCAAGTCGCGTGTCAGCAAGGCCATACGATTTTTCTGTCTCTGATGTGACACAATATTCCACGCGTCTATTCCTCATTGGCTGTGGCCCCTACCTTCCTGTGCCTTCTAACATCGATTGTGTAAGACGAGGTCATGATAGCTAACCTAGCCTAGCTTAGGCTAGTGACCAGTGCATCAATAGCCTCTGCTGGAGCAGAGAACTTCATCTTGGATTGGAGGGAGAGGTACACCTCAGAGCTGAGGAAGAGGTACATCTCGGAGCCGAGGAAGAGGTATATCTCGGAACCGAGGAATAGGTACATCTTGAATCCGAGGGGGGACGCCTAGCGATCGATGTACCATATCAGACCGAGGGTACGTGTCGGTACATAAAAACGTACTGTATGCCACTCGATCCCATGATAAGTATCTCGGGGTAAAGGGGACTTATGACCCGATGGGTACGTGATCTCGATAATAAGGATCAATGATACTGAGGACACGTGTCTTCATCTTGGAGTATTCCGAAAATGTCTCATCAATTGCTACCTATTTAAAAGTAGGGTAAAATAATTAGATTTCAAATCAAAATAAACCCAAAATTGGTTTTTAACTATACAACTCTTATTCCTTTGGTACGATTAAAAATTGTGATAGAGATAGATAAAATATTATATTTGATAAAAAAAAATAAGAATGATAAAAAAGTAGTTGAATTAGTTTTTCTTTTAACTCATCGACCACTCTTCACAGATCATATTTCATTTATAAAATTTTAAATATTTGAATAAATTTGATTTTAATTTGATAAAATTAAATATTAATTTAGTATTGATTTATAAAATTTAATGTTAATTGAATAAATTTGAATGTTACTTTAATGAATTAAATGTTCATTTGATGTTAAATTAAAAAAATGACATTAATTTAATAAAGTTAAATTGATAAATTAATAGCATTTAATATTATATTTAATAAATTAAATTACTATTTTTATATCTAAAAAATTAATTAATTTTTCAAAATTATTTAATCCTATTGATGGAAGACTTCAGCATGAAAAAATTTCCCTTCAATGGGGAGACCCAGCCGAAATGGTGGTCACATTCGATACTGCATTCACTCCTTTTGTCACACGTGGTTGCAAAATGGTGATCAAATGTGGGTATTTAAGATTGTAGCATATATATATATATATATAAGTTAAATTGTAATTTTAATTTAGAGGGAGAATAAAAATAAAATAGTCCTTCTATGATCGTGAACGTAAATTATTGAACCATATAAATTTTTATATTCTTTTTTTTATTATTTTATTTTATTTATTATTTGTCACACACACAAATCACAACATAATTTAATAAATAGAACAATATTGGGGATAAGTACAACGTAGTGCTGTCCTGTTTCAATCAGTAAGGAAATAGACAGGGGACACGTGGAAGGTCTTGCATGTCCCCTTCAATGTCTCCCGTCAACTCACGCAATAAGACCTGTGTTATCTCTTTCTCATTGACCCCCATTTCGGCAGTGGAAACTAATCTAAGCCGAAATGGCATTCACATCGTCGTAAAAAGATGAGTAAGATAAGTCTTTACTTTTTGATAATAAATAATCCATCAAGAAAAGAACTAAACGGAAAAAATATCTGATAGAATCTAAACTCGTAAAAAAAATATATATATATTTCTACCCAACCTATTTCAGCCCTTTCTGCTCGAACTCTTCAACCCCATATATGAAGAGTTTTGGAACATATTCCTATGCGGATCACTTAATAATATGTGATCCGATGTTCAAAAATGTCCGTCACAATCCTCATGTACTCAGCACATGAGATTTTTCTTCACTTTTTTTTCACGGAAGTTAGCGTGGGACAACACAAGCTGCATGTGTGAACATGGAGGATTGAATTGACAAAATTTTGGAAGAATCTAGTCTTGATTAGCAATGAAGAGGTATGGGTTGAATGAGATTTTCAAGTTTGGGAGAGAAATTGTTTGATAATGATTTTAAGCTATTAGATCGAACGAATCTCAAACACTCTTGTATTAAGCTAAGTTTAGGGATCCAAAATACATCATGTTCTATTATATAGATAGTCATTGCTCGAGAGAATAATAATTAATAAAGTAATAAAAATAATAAACAAGAGAACTCCGTTAGATATTAATGGGACGGATTTATCCGATAATCTAAATCAATCCACACTATATTTTTCTTTAATTTTCTTCAAGTGATATCAATCACTAATTTATGTAGAAACCATTAATAATGAGTAGAAGACTCTGACCATATATGATGGATAATTTACCCTTAAATAAAATTCAAACCGAATTCTTCGGTCAAACGAATATTTTACAGGTAGTCATCTTTTGCACCGTAGACTAAATTTCTAAATTTCGTCAAATATTAGGTTGTGGACTTGAAGTCATCTTCTGCACAAAACATGATGGATTGTACGTCATAGAAAACTGGGAATTCCACTTATGTGCGTGTGTGTGTATATATATATATATATATGAATCTAACTATGGTACTGAAAAAAAGAATTGGTGGCGTACATTTAAATTTTGCTATTTTAATGAGTGAAGAGAAAACAATTTAAAATTGATCATTTTTTATGACACAAGTTCTCAGTAATTTTTTTGGTAATTGTGTGTTGATCAATTTGTTTTGGGTGAAGATATATTAGTATTTGTATCTATTCACATGTTATTATGTTCCGAGTCATTAACTTATCAAAAAATAGTCATGAGAGATAACTGTACATATACTTTATAAAAAAGAAGTATATTAAATAACCAATGTATTGTTTTTGCATGACTATTGGACTCCTCAAAACATTTTTGTTAACTCTAAGGATAATTCAAGTAGTAACAGAAATGAGCTATAAAATCAGACATTTTGAATTCGAATCTTAAAAATTCTTTGGTGCTATGATATAAGTGTTGGGATTTCACACGATTTAAATCCACTAACAAACACACACAATCGAAGAACAAATCAAAAATATAAAGCAATAAGAAACAAGAAAGAACAAGACACAGATTTTACGTGGTTCGGCAATTTGCCTACGTCCACGAAGCTGCAGGAATTTCACTATTAAGTGAGTTGAATACAGAGAGCGGCTGTACAATCCACAATTAACCCTAATTACCAAAATAACAGGGTTTATATGTCCTACGCACTGGGCTGTATAAAGGGCCCAGAAAAATTTTCCTCGGGGGCGTTGCCCCCAAACCCCCACGAGGCTTGTCCATGAGCGCTACGGCTTGGACCTATCGGCCCAAGCCTTCGCTCCATGGACTAAGTCTCAGAAAATTTTCCATTAAAAACCACACAACATTATTTGGGGTCGGGTCATCATCCGGACAGCATATACAAACTAGACTCCATAAAAAAAAACCAACAATAAGGGATCTATCATTTATAAATACTCTAGTTCTAAAGTGATTTGCCTGTCTTTTATCGGACCAGATAGGAGATTAATCGAGATACACATAAGTTGACTCGGACACTTGTAAACGTGGAACAAAAAAAAAATTGTGGTTCATGAACAGCATTGTCCTAATAAATTGCATGCTACCAATGTTTTTTACCCTCTCGATTTTTTCCCTTCCAAATGTCCTAATAAATAACAACCCGACCCCAAATCTTTGCCCTCCTTCCGAATCCAGCGTAATAAATTGCATTAATTTAGGGCCAGCTCGATAAAAATTGGGGGACCGACCTAATCAATAGTTTTAAATATGGACTTCCAAAATTTGATTATAAATATATAGTAGGACAAATTATACTTTACACTTGAAAGATTCAAGAATTCTCATTTTGTACCCTTAAAGATCAAAATTTTCTTATTATATCCTCAATGCAAATTGTGGTTTTTCTGTTAACTTTCGTTCCTCGTTCCGTTGACATGAATGGGGTGATTTTACCCAAACTGAGTAATTTTTTATTTATTTGTTGGTTGGATTGGGTACAAAAATTGGTGAAAGTAGCTCTTCAACCCCAGCTGTACTGAAACTGGGCTTGATTGACTCTCTTTTGAGGTTTTGTCATGTATGGGCTATAGCCCTTAGGCCCAAAGTCTAAAACCTGGACCTGTATTGGACTTGACCTCTATTCCTAGTGAGAGCACCCATCTAGATCCACAGACTTATTCATAACCATGACTCCGGGCTTTATTTATTTATTTTGAACAGCAGATAGAGAGATGACGAGGTTCGAAATCGTGAGTTTAAGATTGCACAAAATATTTGTTCATTTATCAACCGAACCAAACTCCTCCTCAGTTTATTGTTCGTTTAATGAAGCTGTTGAATCACAACAATGATTTGTTTAGTTCATTATACTTCTAAATAAGTACATTTAGTGTTTAATAAATTTATATCTAAACAAGTTGAATTTGTTCTTGAATTCAATTGGTCTTAACTTGAACAAATAATTGACCTTAGTTCATTGAAATAACTGAGAGAAGCTCGAGATTAGACAAAATACTACATCTACCGAGAAGCTTGCCTTGATTTGACTCAATTATTAGTCCTATTCAATTCGTTGATCTATATTTAGATGTATTTGATTGTTGACTCAATTATATGTATATCTATATATATCTATACTACTATAAAATGTCAACACAAATGAAAAATATTTGATTAACTGTAATAACTCAAACAAAACATCTAATGTCAGCCCAAACGGGTCTAATATATGTTATAAAATAGAGTGATGATTTGAGGAAATTAAGTTAAAATTATGATGTAATTAAGTAAAATAAAGTTATAATTAAGTTACTCAGGTCAAAAAGAATTTTTTTAAAAAATTTATATATAAGAGATCTGTCGAAATAATCAACTTAGATTCAGATCAAAGTTTCTAGAACATATTCCAAATTCAAATCCGTCAATTTCCACCTGTTAACTGTCTTCCTTGACCAAGCCTTGTACAGCAACTGCCCTTAATTGTCTGGTCACATTCATGTGTCAATCGAGTAAATATTATGTCATATTCAAGATGTATTATTTGTATTAATAAATATAAAATTCATTTTCTAACCGGTCCAACCCACTCACACCCCACCCAAGTCCCAACCATTTTAATGCATGTGGTCCTAAAGAGTGGGATGGAGAGAATATGACGATTATCCAGCTGAGAAGGTGGTGTATATTCAATGCTGTCGAGTCAATTCAGTCACGGAATTTTTCAAAAATTCCACTAACCCCCCCCCCCCCTCGGTTTTGAAAATTTTATGCTTCTCCTTGGGTTTGAAAAATCTTATTTTATACAGGTATTGTCACTTAATGTATCCAAAAAAAAACTATAATATTTTTGATATTTAATAACCAAATAAAGAATAAAATAAAATACAGGATTGTTACTTTTACAAACAAAGACACTAAGACACTTACTTGGATTAGTATGTATGATCACCAACGGAAAAACAAGTAAAATTATCACAAAATCCAGCTACAAATGTGATTTATCTACACATCATTATCTTTTTTCTTTTTTTTTTTTGAATTGTAACGACGTCATTATCACAAACTAATTCTTGCAATGGAAGAGATGGAATCAGGATCTTTATCTTTGCAGGACCAACTTGCAAATATGGTAAGGATCAAGAACTTCTTTTTCCTATATGTCATTTTTAGCTAATATATAAAACTTAGTAAAATCAACTTCTACACATTTTATTTATCTACAATAAATTAAAATATTAATTGAAACTCGTCAAATAATATGTAAAAGATTTCACAAAAATAAAGATTTTATAAAATAAAATTCATCTAATAATCAAATTAGATGGAAGTTTTTAAATTTGTCAACTTCGGCCTCTATGTTGCACATCTATAATTTTGTTGTGTTTGTATCATATTTGTATTAGTAACATACAATTCATTTTTGAATTAATTCTGTATTCAAATGAAACCCATTGTATTTAAGTGGGTCCCTAATTTATTTACGGTGAATGATGAATCAAAAATAAAATTAAAAAAAGAATTAATGTACTGTAGAGGATCTGAATCTATCCCAACCAACATAATGCATGTGGTCCAAACATTTGGGAACGAAATTGACACTTAAGCTGGTTTGTTTCCTTCTCTATAATAACGTCTTAAAAAAAAGTACAGTCGGTTACATAGATGGAGTCTTTCCCACCAACTTTGATCGGCTTGTACCCAATCTCAGTTTCAACAAATGAATTGATGAGCGACAGGCTGCACCAAATCCTGCAATCTTTCACTTATTCTTGAAGTCTCTATGCCAATTCTTGAATACAAAGCCTGCGAAATATTAATCCAACAAGTGATATTAATATTTATGAACACACATTATTAAATAAATGTATGAATTGCAATGTGGAACTGGCAGCTGAAACGATTTTAATTTTTGATTCAGGCAATGTGAAGTAATTCAAGTAGTTAAGAGGATAACGTAAAAATTTTAATAGTTCAGGGAATAAAGTAAAATCGATACCAAAGTATAATTTATCCTCCTATGTATTTCATGCAAACTTTACTATATATGAAATAGTAGTCATGAAGATTAATTTCGATGAGGCTGTTTTTGATTTGTAAGGAACTATTGGAATTAGAGTTGTAATCAGGGATGAATATGGGAGTTTTGTGGCGACTTCGTCCAAGAAAGACACACACATCTTTTGCAAGGACACACAGTTGTAAGGACATTTTTTTGGGAAGAAGACTCTACCACTATTATGAAGCTGATATCAGAGGCCGTGGGAAATTTCAATCCTATGGGCTCCATGTTAGAGACAAAAGAGTCGCTTCTCAATGTTTCAAAACTTCTCTGTTCCTAGAGTGGCTCATCTATTTGCTCGTAATGTTCTTACTATTGATAAAATTTATGTATGGGAGAAGATGACAGTAGATTTCTTAATGCCTCTCCACTTCTGTTATATTGATAATCAATAACATTATATCATGGCTTTAAAAAAAAAAATAGTAATTTTGAAATCATTAAGGGTTGTTCAGTAGCTGAGCTTGATTTTTGATAACTTAAAAATATCAGGTTCAACATTTTTCAACCCCCAAAGGAACAATCACCATTGTTCTTTAGGAGACATGTTCTAAACCCGTTATGACTATAATGACTAATATCTAAACTCGAGAAAATAGTCGGCACAAGCCTGAATAACTTTTAGTAAAAAAAAATAGCAGTCATGAGGTAAGGTATACTGGAAGAGAGGATAAACAGACCTGTGAATAAATGGAATAGAATGTCCTTGAACCCACAGTTGAGCAGCTAGCAGTCAGAACTTCAGCACCTTCTTCACGAAGAACACTGAAAATTTCATACAATAGGCAGTTCTGATTCACCCCAGTTATCAAATTTATCTCCAGAGCTGAACCCACCTCTCTAATAGCAAGTACTGGTAACATCAAGCTATCCCTCTGTTCTTCAATGACAGCTCTATCACCTTGGAGTTTTTCCCTTCTTTTCCTTAGTTCTTCCAAGCGCTGTTTCAGTTGCCTTATGTAAGAAGTGGATTGATCCAACAACGAAGGTAATGCCAGTCTCTCCTGAAATTCATACAGAGATCAATGCATACATATACATGAGTATAAGGTTATGGTTTTGGAGGGAGAAAAAGAAGTTTCTAGTACCAATAATCGGGAGGGATTTTCGATTCATGCATAATTGTGAGGAGAGTTATCGCACATTGAAAAATTATTTAAGTATCACTCTATACATCGTTAATTTGTTTTATGTTGAATGCTCTAACATAGTATTAGAGCTAGTGAAATTTTTTGGTCTCTTTATTTATCTATTCAGTTTTCATCCAGTTTATTCGTTTGTCAATTTCACTTGTTTTTTTGTCCACGTGTGAGTTTGAATCGCGCGTAAAGAACATTGTGAATAGGGTTATCCCGCATTGAATAAAAATATAATGCTAAAAAATTACTTTTCATTACTCTATGTAGCTACACCCTACATATAAACATGTGCCTGTATATACTAAAACACACACTCACAAACAAAAAGATATCCTAGAGTTGGAAGGTTGGGTTAATCACTTTGGTAGGTATGAGAGAGGCAAGCCTTGAAAAATGAGCTTTCATCTGCATTCTTCGTCCTCTTTCTATTTCATTTCGCCCAACTCTAGAAGCCCTCTGCCCCGGCTGCATATCTTCCCTAGCGTTTGTGTGGCTTCCTTATTTAGACAATGCAAATGTAAAAATACAAGGAAACTTTGTGTGAAGAGGAGGTCACTTGTGTCTACCATATATATATGCCACCACATGGCTCCACACGGAGAGAGAGAGAGAGAGAGAGAGAGAGAGTGAGTTGACATGACATACAAGTAAGGTTCATTGTATTGAGTAGGAACTTGGTGCATGAGAGTCAAAGCAATGACTACTAGAACGAACCGATTAAATAAATGTGACAGATGATACTGAGGTGGGGTTTGAAATCCTCTCTCTCTCTCTCTCAAATCGCAACATCTATGACTATGGACTCACACTGATTTTGTCATTGATTGATTGCTACTGCACCCTAACCACGAGGACCATGAATGTTGTTTTCATGATCACACAAATATCAGATGATTTAAATATCTTATAATTAAACTGCTTAAGAGATGTCATTTCTTACTCAAGTCATAAGTTCTAGTAAATAAGTTAATAAGACGAATCCCTTTTTTTATTTTACTTCACTAGAAGAAGAAACAATTTTTGCACAGTTACCGGCAACTAGACTATTTGAGTTAGTAAAAGGGGAAAGTAAATAATGGGCGAATCAAAAAAGTTGGTATGGATTAATTACCAACACAAAAGGATGACTTGTTCTCTTTACACTATGCAAGCAAAAATCTGCAAGAGTGTTGTGAATACCTTAGAGAATGACTCATCCACTGATTTATGGCATAGAAGGCTTGGACATATGAGTGAAAAAAGATTGCAAGTTTTGTCCAAGAAAGAGCTTCTAGTGGGGATAAAAGGTACGTCTTTGAAAACTTGTGTTCATTGTTTCCATGGTAAACAAAACAGAATATCATTCCGTAGAAACATTGCATCTAGAAAATCTCATGTTTTAGATTTGGTACATTCGGATGTATGTGGTCCTTTGAAAGTTAGGACACTTGGTGGTGCTCTATACTTTGTCACTTTTATTGATGATCACTCTAGAAAAGTTTGGGCTTATACACTGAAAACTAAAGATCAAGTTCTAGATGTGTTTAAGATTTTTCATGCCAAGGTTGAAAGAGAAACAGGTAGACAGTTGAAATGTGTTCGCTCGGATAATGGTGGTGAATATATTGGACCATTTGATCAGTATTGCACAAATCATGGTATCAGGCATGAAAAGACAGTTAAAAAGACACCTCAACAGAACGGGGTTGCAGAGAGAATGAATCGCACCATTCTTGAGAGAGTCAGATGTTTGCTCTCACATTCTAAATTGCCAAGATCCTTTTGGGGTGAGGCAATGAGGACCGCAGTTGATCTTATCAATTTGTCTCCTTCAGTTCCGTTGAATGGTGATGTGCCAGAGAAAGTTTGGACAGGGAAGGAAGTCTCCTATGATCACTTGAGGGTATTCGGCTGCAGAGCTTTTGTTCATATTCCAAAAGATGAAAGGTCCAACCTTGATCCAAAAGCAAAGCAATGCATATTTCTTGGCTATGGGCATGAAGAATTTGGATACAGGTTGTATGATACAGTTGACAAGAAAGTTGTCAGAAGCCGAGATGTTGTTTTCTTGGAAGATCAAACTATTAAAGACATCGACAAGCTTGAGTCTAGTACTGATGATCTTGTTGATTTAGATCCTCTCAATCCCTCTGATGTTCATGATATTGATGAGGAAGTGCAAACACCTCATGATGATGCAGCAGAAGATGATGTTGAGCCAGAGATTGAGGGGGAGCAACCACCCCAAGAGCCACTACCACAGACACCGTTAAGGAGATCTACTAGAGAAAAACAGCCATCCAGAAAATATTCTTCAAATGAGTATGTGATGATATCAGATCAGGGGGAGCCAGGGACTTATCAAGAAGTCTTGAAGCATGAGAACAAAACTGAATGGTTCAAGGCAATGAAAGAGGAAATAAAGTCTTTGCATGAGAATCACACCTATGATTTGGTGAAGCCGCCTAAAGGGAAGAAAATTTTGAAAAATAAATGGGTCTTCAGACGAAAGAATGATGGGAACAGTTCTCAACCGAGATTCAAGGCACGACTTGTCGTGAAAGGTTTTGATCAGAGAAAGGGAGTTGATTTTGATGAGATCTTCTCACCAGTTGTGAAGATGTCCTTCATTCGAACTGTGCTTGGTATAGCTGCGAGTATGAATTTAGAAGTTGAGCAGCTTGATGTGAAGACCGCATTTTTGCATGGTGACTTAGAAGAGGAAATTTATATGGAGCAACCTGAGGGCTTCAAAGATAAGGGTAATGATCAGTTAGTTTGCAAATTGAAGAAGAGCTTGTATGGATTGAAGCAAGCACCGAGGCAGTGGTACAGAAAATTCGATGCTTTCATGAGTGAGAATGGGTATTCAAGAACCACTTCAGACCATTGTGTGTTTGTGAAGAAATATAAAGATGATAATTTTATTATTCTCTTGCTTTACGTTGATGATATGCTTATTGTGGGTCAAGACACGAGTAAGATTAGCAAGTTGAAGTCAGAGTTGAGTAAGTCCTTTGCCATGAAGGATTTGGGTCCAGCAAAGCAAATTCTTGGGATGAGAATTGTTCGTGACAGATCACATGGGCTGATTTGGTTATCTCAAGAGAATTATATTAAAAAGGTTCTTGAGAGGTTCAATATGGACAAAGCAAAGCCTGTTAATTGTCCACTTGCAGGCCACTTCAAACTAAGCTCAAGTCAGTGTCCTACAAGTGATGAAAAGAAAAATGAGATGCAGAAAATTCCCTATGCTTCAGCAGTTGGTTTTTTGATGTACGCCATGGTTTGTACTCGACCGGATATTGCTCACGCAGTTGGGGTTGTCAGTCGATTTTTGTCTAATCCAGGGAAAGAACACTGGGCAGCAGTGAAATGGATTATGAGGTATCTTCAGGGCACTTCAAAGATGAGTTTGTGTTTTGGTAAAGGCAAGCCTATTCTTGATGGGTTCACAGATTCTGATATGGCTGGTGATGTTGATAGTCGAAAATCTACTTCTGGTTATTTGATTACTTTTGCAGGGGGAGCAGTGGCATGGCAATCAAGATTACAGAAATGCGTTGCTCTCTCCACCACAGAAGCTGAGTTCATCGCCATCACTGAAGCTTGCAAAGAATTATTGTGGTTGAAGGAATTCTTACAAGAGTTGGGTTTGAAACAAGAAAGGTATGTCCTTCATTGTGATAGTCAGAGTGCAATCCACTTGAGCAAGAATTCTTCATTTCATTCGAGATCGAAACATATTGATGTTAGATATCATTGGATTCGTGATGTCTTGAATGATAAGTTGTTACAACTTGAAAAATTCACACTGATGATAACACTTCGGATATGTTAACTAAGGCATTGACTAAGGACAAGCATGAGAAGTGTCGACTTTTGGCGGGAATGGTCGAATCCTCCACATAAGTCGGGAGGGGGAGAATTGTTGGGTTTCCCTCCTTTGTGGGACTCATCATTTGCTAATTTTTGGTGGCCTACCCGTGTAGGACTCTTATCCAAGACTTGGTTTGGAGTCTTCTTTCCTTTGCTACCACTAGAGAACCTTTGGAGAGCTTCCATTTTCCATTACTGAAATTGTTGATGTAGCCTTCATCATCTAACTTTCCAGCAGAGATTAAATTGAGTCGAATATCTGGTACATGCCTCACATCTCTAAGCAGCAATTTGCATCCAATATTGTTTCCAAGCAAATGTCACCCATGCCGACAATTTTTGACACATCTTCATTTCCCATAAAATTTCTGGGTGAAATATGGTAGAAGATCAATAGCATGTTGATGATGCCTAAGGTAACTGAGGTCAATTTAAAGTAACTGAGGTTAGCGCAAGAGCAAGAGTTCAGTTCAGACTGGAGGTTATTAACTGATGTCAGAAGACAAGGGCCGAAGGCCTCTTGAGGCAAGGCAACAGCTGAATAACCATGAGAGATTTCTAAAGTGTTAGAAAGCTATAATCAAGACACTTAATTTCAATCAACCAAGATTTTTTCCTAAAATTAAGGAGAATTCATGAAATAAGGGTCAGAATCTCGGCCAAGAACCCATTGAATAAGGAACAATCCTATAAAATACTATGTAATGCTCCTAAGGAGGGAAGAGGACTCTAGTATCACATATTACAGTCTGTAAATCTTTAGGTATAGTAAATAGTGAAAGAAGGAACAAAAATCTCCATTGAAGAGTGGATTAGTCGAGTTTCTGAGCTGGTGAATCACTATATTTTCACTGTGTACACCTTTTAATCTCCTGAATATTTTATCGTAGCATCATACATGAGCCTCGAAACTCTGATTCACGCTCATCTTACGTTACCTGCACATTAAGCTCATTCACGTTGAAATACGCTATCAGTTATCGTAGTATCATACATGAGTCTCGAAGCTCTGATCCACGCTCATCTCACGTTACTTGCACCTTAAACTCATCCACGTTGAAATACGCTATCACATGTAATTCAAATTTGTATTTTAAATAAAGAGGAATTATTGAATCCGTGGTCTTATTTACAAAAGTAGATAGAACCACTCATCCAATAGTCATTTCATTCGAATTGTAAATTTGGATTATATAAAATATTTTATGGTAGACAGTGTAGAAATTCTTGGGGTCTATGTGGTAAGTAATATTGAATATAAAGGTATATCTTTGAGGATTGTTATATAATATCATCGATTAATAATAAAATATTAAATAATTAAGATGAATTATACTTGGATATATATTGGTTTAAATAAAAAAAGAATGATTAATTATTGGCTTACATTGACTGATAGTGATTGGTTGTATGAGGCTTATTTTCTTATTTACATACTAGTTATTGTCTGTGTCTGGAGGCACAAAGTAATAAAAAATGATAAACAATAAACATATTTATTTTTATATTCAAAATTAAATCACAAATATAAAAAAGAGATAAATGAATTTAAGTATCAGTTGTAGAGGGGATGAGAGGTGATGGGCGACAATGGTGGTGATTGGAGACGATAATGGTTGTGGTGGGTAGCAATGATCGTGGTAGCGATGGTGGCAGCGGCGGTGGCGATGACGGTGGTGATAGTGGTGGTGGCGGCGGCAATGGTTATGGTGATAAAGGTAGTGGTGGGGCGGTTTCAAATATTATTTTTTTTAAAGTATTTATGAAAAATAATTTGTAGAAGTATTTTTAAAGTCACTCCAAACACATCATTAGGGGCCTATTTTTCCTATTAAATTTAGGATGTTAATATTAGTCGTTAGATTAACTTTAAAATAAAATTTAAAGCGATTTAAACTACGAAAAATAAAAGTTATTTTGTTTATCTTTTAAAATTTAAATAATAAATTATTTTATTATATAGATTATTGATTAGTAATATTACGTGATAATATTAACGTATTCTCACTGTTCCAAAGAATAATTTGTGTATGGGATATTATTAGGTGTCACCGTTGCACACCATGTCACCGTATCTAATATTTTCCATGAATGGTGTGGTGTAACTATGATATGACAGTAGAAAAAAACTATGATACTTGTCTGATAATGGAGAATAGAAAGGACATAGGCTGGGACAGGTGGACTAGTAGACATGGATATATGTTGAACCTCACAGCTTTGGGCATCTTTTTCCTTTAGG
>CAUOFW020007719.1:0-20066 GCA_963454935.2 Ilex paraguariensis | reverse complement strand
ATAAAATAGTATATCGGGTCTTGCAGCCAAAAGCGAGTCTAGCCCTTCTTGCTATACCCGACACAAGTTTTTCATGGAACCCGTGCAACTCAGTTAGACCTAGGTCCAACCTTCCCGAGTCCATTCCTCAACCACCAAGAGTGGTGTTTGATCCAAAAACATGCATACACCCATACCTATGTCACATGTCCACGAATGTGATACTTCCCGTGCACATGCAATAATGTACTATTGCATTTCATATCATTATACAATTAAGTTTTCAATTGCAATATCAACATCGTGTTCAACATATCAAGAGCACAATATGAACAATTTTTATCTCAAACAACATTCCCAATTGTCAATTATATTATAAGCATATAATTACAATCCATACTTTCACCAAGCATATTATAACATCTTCAATGAAACAATCATGCTAAATCAACATAGGCATTTTATCAAACACCCAAAGGCACAAAATCATATAAGCACACAATCATGTCTAATTTATTACATTTCTCATAAATTTACCCAGCAAGCAAATTTCATAAACTCAATTCATGCAAAATTGGTTTAACACATTTCTATACCAATTTCTCATACTCTAGTTGCACTAGGAGTACATCAAATAAAAGAATTATTCTCAAGTCATGCTACTCATTTCATACGAAAACTCTAGGTTGAAATAAATCTAGTTAGGAGAAGAACCCTACCTCTTGAAGCTAATACAAATGGTAGGAACTCCAAGAAAACTCAACTCAAGTTTTAGAATTTGATTTCTAAAAATTTCGTTCTTGAGACTTCATCAAAATCCCCAATTTTTGGTATGTAAATGTAGCTCTCATCGAGTAGATGAACTTTAGTTGTTGGCCCGAAGCAATCCGACCAAACATTGGCCCTAGATCGCAAGAAGAATACGAAGAAACCATTGATTTTCTCTCTCTCTACCCAAAAATATGTTGGGTAATGAGAAAAAAATCTGATTTTTTCTTCTTTATTTATACTCGTATAATATTTGGCTTACAACGCGCCACATGTCCCACCTTTTATTGATCCGATTTCATCCCAAATCAGTTGAATCTCGTCTCATTTTAAGTTTAATATATTTTATTTGAACTAAATTTAAATTATTTTTCATAATTTCGCAATTAAAACCCAATCACATTTATTTTAGTCACGTGACACCCGATCACATCGTAAAACGCAAAAAATTTGATTGTCTCAAAAATCAACAAAAATTGACTGAGTAATTAGATTTTACTAGATGAATCCAATGGTAAGGTCCATTTCGCCATTCGAGTTCTAGAACAATTCGGGTTCTCAACCCGTATCATAGCAGCTAATTACCGTTTTATCATTTTTCATAAAAATTTAAATTTTCCCAAGTTTTACGCAAGGATAGACTTGTTCAAGTATCTTGTTAGTTGGAAATGCGTTAGTCCTTACCAACTGAATGGCATGAGCAAACCTCCTTATGTTCGCTTAGTGGAGCCTCGACCAAGTGATATGAGGTAGGTCTTTAGTAGGAGAAGACCACTTTACTTAGTGGTGTAAAGGAGGCCACTTTGCCTAATGGTAGTAAGAGAAGGCCACTTTATCTGGCGGTGTTAAGGAGGTCACTTTGCCTAGTGATAGTGGAAGAAGCCACTTTACTTGGATTAGAAGAGCCTTTAGCCGAGTGACAATAGGAGAGGCCTCCTTTGCCGAGTGACAATAGGAGAGGCCTCTTCTATGCCTCACAGTATTATAGCAATCAAAGTCCAGTTCTGCGAAATACCCATAATGGGATTTCTCTTCTCAATTATTGGGGCTGCTGCCTAATTATGAAGCAGCTCGTTTTCAATAAAATAGGTCCTAAACCGAGAGAATGATCAAAACTTCCTCATTTTTCAGGATTTGATATTTCTTCTTTTTAAACTTGTCTCACCCCCTCAGTGAAGTACCCAGCAATGAACTACACAATAGTGAACTAAAAAATTCAGCTTTTCTTCCACTCACAATACATAATAAAAGACAATAAATTTTTGTAATTCAATGTCAAGTAGTTTAACGTTGGATAATTCACCGTTGGACAATTCATGGTCAAGGGGTGGTGGTGCTTGGGGGTGGAATTTTTAAATAACCTTATTCATTAAGAGTACTTTCGTAAATTGTGTATTTTATAGACCTTTCAACTTAAAAGTGTCTAAGATAAACCTTTCGCCTTAAAAGTGTCCAAGATAGAACTCTCACCTTAAAAATACATGACTTTATATCTATTACTTGAATTCGCAAAAAAAAAAAAAGATCCACTGAACCGATGGTAACCCATTGATCCAAACTAAAGCTCAAAATTAAAGAGCTAAGAGTTTATTTTTATGAATGAATAATGTTATTTTGACTTAAAAATCTGACCTAATTTACTAATATAATAATGTGACTTCATAAGAATTATTAGATCAATACCAAGTTTCAATATTTGATGAGGCCTACAGTCAATCCAAATGTCACAGTAAATTAGGTTAGCAAATTATGTCATTAAATTAAATCTCAATAGCATTGCTCTTTATGAATTATCTTGGATGGACTAATGTTTCTTTTTAAGAGTATGACTAATCCAACCATTTAATCAACAGTTGAAAAATAGTTTCTATGCCGGGTTAGTGTCCGGTTGGGTTTAATAACTATGACCCAGAGAGCTGGATTAGTGAAAATATACTCGAAGTTCTGAGCTTAGCAGAATTACGGGGGTAAACACCTACACCCTTTCCAAGTACAACGAAAATAAATGAAACCATTTGCTCAGGTATCTTAGACACTTGGCGATCAATGCCACTTCCAATATATCTTGTGAGAGAATCAAATTGTAGGCAATTCTGCAGTAATATCAAAAGGTCCCAAAACAGTTCCACAAATAAAAGCCAATATTCCAACAAATTTCTCTCCCGATAACATAAACAACTAAATGCCAAGATAAACACAAGAGGATTATTGACGTCACGTATTCTGGTTTTTTATTTGAGCTTAGCATTTCTACCACATTCTGGGGGGAAAAAAGGCAGCAGCTTTTCAACCCTTATATTAACCCAATTCAGTAACAAAATTCTATTTTACTTTCCTACTCTTTGGCAAAATATTAGTCATGATAACTACTATTAAGTAGTATCTGTACCGGATAATACACACAATTTCCCATTCAATAAAAAACCAAGCAAGCATAAACCAGTTGATCCAAAAATATAAAGATCCATCATAACATATCCAAAAAGCAAAAAGGTGTATCAAAATTGAAACCGAGTATTCTATAATGAAAACCCTTACAAAACATACTTTGGCCTATTACCAAAACTAATAAATCAAGCCTCAACTCTCTCAGCAGCATCCTCAACAAAAACCATCTTAGTCTGCTTTGCCAACAGATCGGTGTGCTCTTGGAATGGGGATTTGGTGAAGCGAGTCTCCCTCCAGAAGTCTGGAGTAAGGAACCCATAAGTCTTCAACAGACAATCAAAAGTGGCCTGCATAGATCAAAGGCATCAGACATCCACCTATGGCTCCACCGGACAAAAGTGGCCCCAAGTATATAAAACATCTTCTACACTTCTGGCTTGGCCACTTTCATGATACTTAATAAACGACAAAATCTTTACTAATCAAAATATATTTTACCATATTGATTTCTGCACTTTAGCCGATTGACGTCGGACCAAACACATGTCCTAGTTCCACTGGCTTAAACCCAACAAGTTGAATAAATATCAAGGCATAGACAATTAACAATTATTTCCCCAGCGGTTCAGCACTAAGTGTCTACAAACATTCCATTAATTACAAACACAAGTAAAACACTTATATCTATATTTGGACAGTATACAAAACCCATAAGTCAAAATAATTCCATGAATAATAATGGATCATGCCCATGCACACACACACGACGATTCATAAACCCACACTTATGCCACAGCATAAAAATTTTAAATCATCTTCAAAGCAAACCAATGATTAGAAAAATAAGTGTTATTGAAGGTGAAAGGCAACCTGAGGCGCCAAATTACAACAAATATCAACGATATTCATGATTCAGTATAATAACACTTGATTCCAGAGATACTTAACTTATACAACTCACCTGTGAATTCTAGTAGCATAAAGCAAAGCAAATCATAACAAAATTCCCAACCAAAAACATTTTTTAAATGTTTATTAGCATCTCTTATCACTTTCAACATTAGATTCATTTAGGTGGCAAAATACAAAAAAAAATATTTCTTAAATATTTATTACCATCTTTCATAGCTTTAAATATTAGAATTCATTTAAAGGTAATAAAAAGATTTTCCAAATAGAGTTAGAAAGAGAAAGAAGCAGAGAGAGAGGTCGAAAAACCCAAAGGTATTTCTTAGAACCATGGACTAATTTCACAGTATTAGGGACCAACTGAACTAAGACACATTTATTTTAAAAGAAGTTCATTTCAATAAATTAGGGATTGCTTTTGCCCCCCAAAAAAAAGGTAAATGAGAAAGAGAAAAAAAAAAAAAGATATCAAAAAGAGATATATGATGAAGATGAAAAACCAAAAAGACAGATCCCTGGACGAAAATATATATATTTGTGATTGGAGTTAGATTCAGATTAGAAATATAATTGAAGCTCAACTATTACAATCAAATTCATAGATCAATAGCACAGAAAAATATTGCTGAAGGACAAAAGGCCAAACAACTACCGAGCCTCGGTTTTAAACTTGAGGTGCATTCTTAAGGCACCCAAACTACACCATGGCGAAGTACCCTTGGCACTTCAAGTATTAAAGTGCGCCTTGCAAAGGCATTGGCACACTTATTACAACACGATGCATTTAAGATCACATAAATACAAATTAACAAATGCATAGATAATATAATCCTCCCCAAAATTTATAGTCAATCACAACACTGTGCGAAAGATCCCAAATGTTTGTATTTGTCATGAAACAGGGATTTTTTCATGTTCCTTTTGAGGACAATTTAATCATAATTTCCTTGGCAGTAAAGAGAAATATTAAACAAACACAATGTACATTACCCTTATAATTATGATATGTACGTACACAAAGTTTCTAGAATTTCTTAACAACTAGTTTGTTATAGGTATGATATGTTGGAAGTCCAAAATGTGAAGAAAAAAAACAGTATCACAAGTAATTGCCCAGGGAGGAGAGGGCACGGGATTAACCATAGGATAGATCTTCGGAAGTGCAGACATAGATTCATATTTGGGCAATCAAATATCCCTTCAAATTGATTTTCCACCAAGTCCAGCACAGTTATGAGTCACGGCAAAGTTAATAAGTGTTTTGTACAAACATAACATTTGATAAATCCATATGAAGCTTTGAAGAGAATAATCATAATCAACCTAACAATTTAAGCTATAAGTGATGCTAGAGATATGCAAAACATCCAGGCAATCCTGATGACAAACTGATGTCTAAGGGCCTAAATATTCAGGTAAAGAGTATTTAGATCAATCAAACCTTGACGAAATTGCCAAGAGTCTTGGTGGATCCACGTGACGAAGTGAAAACATCCTCAATCCCAGCAAACTGCAGAACCTTTTTCGGAACTCGGGCTGCCACAATCCCAGCACCCCTAGGTGCCGGAACCATCCTCACGGTAACAGATCCACATTTTCCGGTAACCTTACACGGCACCGTATGAGGCTTCCCAATCTTATTCCCCCAATAACCTCTCCTAACCGGAATCACTGACAGTTTCGCCAGAATTATCGATCCTCTTATCGCCGTCGCCACCTCTTTCGAACACTTAACCCCCAATCCGACATGGCCGTTGCCGTCGCCGACGACGACGAAGGCCTTGAATCTCGTACGTTGACCCGCCCGGGTTTGTTTCTGGACTGGCATGATTTTCATGACCTCGTCTTTGAGAGATGGTCCAACCAGAGTGTCAATGATTTGGTGCTCTTTGATTGGGAGAGAGTGGAGGTAGATTTGCTCCAGCGACTTGATCTTGCCATCCTTCACCAAGCGGCCCAACTTGGTCACCGGAACCCACTTTTCTTCCTCCGCTTCGCGACCGCCACGGCCACGGCCTCGGCGGCCTCCTCTGCCGCCTCGGTCTCCGCCTCGGCCCCTGCCTCCGAAGCCTCTGCCAAAGCCACCACGTTCTCCGCCTCTCTCAGCCATGGTTCGTTGTTAGGTAGGTTTTAGCTAGGGTTTTGAAGAGATGAGAGAGAGACAGAGGAGACGAGATGCTTGTATATGAGGAGCAGAGGGAGCTAGGGTTTGTGTGTGAGTTTTTGGGTGTTTGGTTGCGGGGGGTGAGTAGGATTAAGAAATAGGTATTGGATTGGAATGGTGGTATCAGTGTTGTTACTTGGCCTATCAGCGGTTTAGATTTGATGCAATTTAATTCCTATTAAAATTCGACCAGTCATACTTGAATTGATAAAAAAAACACAACAATTATCAAAATTTAAATTCAAATCAAAATAAATGATATCACATTGATAAAAAAATTTTAAAAAAATTAAAATACACACAAAACCAATTTAATCTAATGCTCGAATATCTCACTTTTTTTTATAATATTCTAGTCATCAGTGAATGGCGAAGCCCAAGAACTAATGCAGCAAATATTCTACATTAACTTGTGCCTTCCAAAACATAACAACCCCGTAATTTCCTCGTCTAACTCTAACCAACTTTGTATAAATGATTGAGTCCAAAATTCCAACAATAAGAACACCTTTGTTCGAATCATGTTTATAATTGGTTAATTTTGTGAAGACTTACGTAATTTCAACCTAATTCTATGGTCATCAAGTTCCAAACATCAAGATCTAGAATCGACAAAAAAGTGAAGAAGATCAAGCTACAATATCATATTGAGATCACTCTAATGCACTGTCAAACTTAGAACAAAGGTAATGACTATAGAGGCCAAAAAACCATTGTTTTTATTCATTAGATTTAAGATTACTATTGTCATAAAATGGAATTTGGAATATCCGAATATAACTCCCATGAATTTTTATTGAAAAATATTTTCTAAACCTTAAATGTATTTTGAAATGATAAATTTGAGTTATTTATCAAACTCCATTTGAGCAAAACCCTTAAGTGTTCAAGGAAACAAAATTTTGCTTAGTTTTCGGCCTTAATACCAATAGGAACATCCCTCTGCTCGCTTGCCTTCGCCTAGAGCAATCTCTGAATACCTAGGTATAAAATGGGAAAAAGCTAACATATTGGGCAGAGGATACCGTTGTCCGGGTCGCTCTCAAGGCGTTCGAGCGGTCCTAAGATGGCTCGAGGTGTCCCTGCTCTCCCATTCTAGTTTGAATCCTCTTCATGTGTAGTTAAATCAATTTTGACTTTGGCAGTGGAAGAAGCTTTATTTATCCTAAAGGCAGTGAAGGAATTCTAGGCTTAGACTCACGTGACTGACCTATCTATAAGTTAGTAAAATGCATAACTTAATCATTTAAAGTTTTTGATTGATTAGCTATGAGCATGAGCCTTTTACTCATGACAACCCTATTTTGCTTGTAAATGTGCATTATAGTGACCATCTTCATCACATGTGAAACACCTCGAATTATTTAGTTAATTGTTCTTTAACAACTAACTTCCTTAAGTGCTAACCCTTATCATTTTTAGCCTTTGGGGAGACTTAAGTCCACACGTGGGGTTGATGTGTTGGGATTACCCTTCACAAATACGATCTTGGAAGGAGTGGAAGTGGTGTGTTGAAGTGTGTAACCCAAACCTCTTTTTTCATTTACACTCTTCTCTATAGAAAATATTTTTTTAAGCTTTTCTAATCCTATGGATATTCTTTTACAGATTCTTGTAATTCATGAAGGTCTTTATCAACTTTCATCAAGTTAAACTCTAGACTCTTCTTGGACTCTACAAGCCAATGACTTTCAATCTATAACGCCCCAAAACCCACCCTGGATGGCATTACAAACTAAAAATCATTCACATCATGAGAGTAACTAAATAATTCATCTATAAAAAAATTTCATACATCAAAGGTAATCTTTACAATCCCGTTCCCAAAAGAATACGCCAAAATATGACGAATATATCCCAAAAAAAATGATCCCAAAGTAAGATAATTACATCCCAAAAGAATTAAACATAAACTCGCAGCGGAAGTACAAAAGATTCTAGACTTCACACTATTTTCCAAAGTACATTTCCTAGTCTAGAATAAAAAATAATGTTGTTCTAATCGTCCACCTCGGAATCAACATGCTCGTCTACGGAATCTCTCAGTGTGCCGGTTCCTCAATTTCCAAATCCTCCTCCAGTACATAATCTGAAAAATGTAGTTTGTAGGGGGGTGAGTACTAAGCTCTGTATCAACATTCCTCCCAAACTCGAATAAGGTTTAGAAAAGTATATAAAAATGGTCGGTCACCTTTCACAAATAGCATATATGAATTTTAAAAAAAATTGGGACATTTAAACAGATATCAAGTTTAAGCAACAGTAATAATTTAATGTATAAGTGAAACCAATATACAACTAATAATCCATTCCACCATAAACCGTTTCTCCCAAGTTCTTGTGGAACCTCATACTTCCCAAAATTCTTGTATAAACTATTTCTGGTAGAATAAACAATAACTCATAATTTAACATATATATATATATATATATATATATATATATATATATATATATATATATATATATGTATCTCAATCATGATGTAAGACATCCGCATGGATTAACACATTAAGTAATATCTAGCCCACACACACACACCCAAATCTTCTCAAAGATATCCAATCTTTAGGAAGGGCGTATATCATACCAATGACAATGACGTATCCAACCCAGACATTAGTATACTAACCCTCCGCCTCGATACCCGTGAGCAATAGCAGTTTAGTCTTACCAAAGCACTAACCCCACTACGAGTGGTAGAAAAAGTTCAAACTTACACGGAGTATGAATAACATCTACCCACTCTACGATATCTCGTCAAAGGCCACCCCTGGTCCTCCCACACTCATGAGAGATACAATACCAAACTCAATTTCTCAATTTACAAGCATATCTTAAAAATCCCCAAATTTATCATGTGACAATTCTAAAACCAATTAAGGAAAATACAAGAGATCACAACAATATCATTTTAATACTCAACACAAAGCACTATAGTTTCGAAATCAATAATAAAGGAAGAATTTAAGAAGAAAATCTATCACTCTCCAAAAACTAGGATTTTAAAGTAAGAAAAGAGATTTTATAGGTATTCAACCCTAATTTTGTTCAAAACATATAATCTTTGCAAGAAGACCAAAAAAGATGATTTCATAGCAAATATATAAGATTTAGAGTCAAAGAATACATATATATTAGCCCTAGCATCAATGGACAAGAATGGAAGAAATCCCCCTACCTTGATTTTCTTGAAAAGACTAGGTTTTGATCTTCTTGAAGTTGAAATTCCCTTTGATCTTGTGTTTTTCTCTTCTTTTACTCATCTCTAAGGTCTCCTAGGGTTTTGAGTGTTGAAATGGGGCTAAAGGGGTTATCCTTAAGTATTTATAGTGAAAGGAAAGCCGACTATTCACGACTTAAAATTTTCAGATTTTTCGAAGACCTTTCGGAAGGTTGTTCGTCAACCTTCCGGAATGTTTGCCTATTTGACAAACCATTTTCATTAACCTTCCAGAAGGTTGTCATCGACCTTCCAGAAGGTTGTCATTGACCTTCCAGAAGGTTTTGTCTACTGGAGAATCATCTTCCTTAACCTTCCGGAAGGTTTGTCTTCTGGACAAACATTTTCATCAACCTTCCGGAAGGTTTGTCATCGATCTTCCGGAAGGTTTTGCCTACTGATTAAATCTTTTACCTTAACCTTCCGGAAGGTTTTGTCTGTTTTTCTACAAAACCTCCCTTTTTCATTTCCAATCCATTTCAAACATTTCTAATTCCAAACCAAGCTTCTTCAACATGCTTTTGTACATCAAACCTAGTTGGTATAAGTATTATTACAACGAAATCATATATTTGCAAGCTAAATTAAGTTTTAACTACCGTTTCTCGAATTTTTCTATATTAATATTTCAAAATAATTAATAACTTGCTATATAAATCTACATACATATATAAAGATAAAAGTGTGGAGTTTACACAATTTCTAGAAAAATGACTTTGTCTTTCAAGAACTTATTTGCCTTGGACTTAACTAAGTCCATTTGAAGTCCTTGTTTCTCCTCTCCATTGGTTTCGAGCCTTGAGCTCAATGTAAGCACTCTTTTTTTTTTTTTGGGAGATTTAGTAACTTTTCACACAATTGGTAATAGGTCTCATTTATGTCCTTAATATTTTTGGTCAGCTTCACTTAAGGAGACTTCAACATCCAAGTCATCTACCCTCGTGGTAAGACTTATTCCTTTTTCTTTCTCACCCTCAACTTATTTAGAAGAATTTTCTTTTTCTTTTTTCTTTTATTTGGGGGAGGGGGGGGGGAGGGAATGTCATCCTACAAAAGCCATAAAAATTTCTTCATCTTAAGAAAAGGAGTTGTGACGCCCCTAAAATCGGGGTCCTTTATCAACCGTTGATAATTCATCAACCCGTGAAAATACCCATGATTATTGCACAATCGTCATCGCATCAATAGCCTTCCCTTAGTCGAGATTGCAACCCACACGTGCACATTTTATCACCTGACTCTAACCAAGGTCCAAAACACCTCAATTTATTCTACATTATGGTCCATTTATATCATTTAAATAAAAGAACACAGCCCAAAAGAATGGCAAAACATTCTTAATAATTTTAGATTTTTGGAAAATCTTCTGGAAGGTTTAAGTAAACCGTTCGGAAAGTTTTGCCCACTGAAAAATTTCTTCTGGAAGGTTTTCTCAACCTTCCGGAAGATCGAGCATACTGGAATTCAATCTTTAAGAAAGATATGTCAACCTTCCGGAAGGTGTGTTCAACCTTTCCGAAAGAAGTTACACACTGGATTCCCTCATTTTAGAAAAATGTGAAGACCTTCTGGAATATTAGAATCGACCTTCTAGGAGGTTCATCCACTGTTTAACAATTTTTACTTGTCTTTGTCCAAACATTCAAGAAGGTTTTTCCCAGAGTTGTCTGTTCACCTGTTTTTTATTTCCAATTTATTCCAAACCTTCCCATAAACATTCAAAACATGTAAAATATAGTTTTTCACATAAGACTTGATACATACAAGTTCTATTACATACAATTCCACATATTTACACATCAAAATGGAATTTTCATAAAAAATTTACAAAATGAACTATAAAAAGCCACAATCGGCTTTCTTCATACTTGAGGCTCGAAATGGGGGCTGTCCACCGGTATGAACCTTGTACTTGAAATTTTTTTCCACGAAGGGTGAGCTACGTTCAATAGAGTATCTTCTAAATAGGCTACTCCTCCACCTAAATGCATATGAAATGTTCGCATACTAACAATCCACAATATCATAACATTCCAAGCAAGAATATGCCTCTAATGTTGGAATTTAAGATGTCATGCCATAGAATGAGATAAGACTCACTCATGCACATCAACCCGAACCTTTCCCGACTCCTCAACACATGCAAGTGCTAATGTGCGCAAATTTGTCATTTATGTTGCACATCAAATGACATTCACTAATCTAGAGTCTTTCTAGGGGGTGAATATTTATGGACTCACACCAAGGGTCACCCAACCTACACGGAATTCACGGACTTCCACCGAGGGTTCCGTGTACACCCACACACTTCATGGACTAAACCAAGAGAGTGCATATCCCATCACTGGGCCTTGCACCCGAGGGATCTTCTAGTCCTTCTTGCTAACCCCAACCCTAATCACCATGTAATTTGTGAGACTCGGTCAGGTCTTCAACCAAGCTTACTCGAGCCCACCGAGTGTGGTGTTGACAAACAACCATGTACACACACGCCCATATAGTGCGATGTCCCCGTGCATATGCATTGTGATGCCTCATTTCAACAACAATACGATGCTCAATATGCTATGGATGACATATGAACAATCTTAATACATACTATGAATGATTTCACTCTAAACATATAATTTCCATACTCCATCAATTCCAATATATCACAAGCATGTGTATATACATCAACTATTTTCACAACACCACTTTTAAGCATGTTATCACACAATCATGCTATCAACACTTTGAATTCATCAGGGCATAATGTAAACACATAGCATGCCCATATATCACACTTCTCAAAGAAATTTCATTATGCAATTCCCATAAACTCAAGTTCAAGATAGGAAAGAACTCAAACTTTTCTACTAAAGCTAAGGAGAATTAGTCACCCTCAACCAGTGTGTTGTCATCAACAGGAACCTCCTCCCTAGCAGGGGAGAGGAGATCTCCTCCTCAGCATGACCACCAGAGCAAGAAGTTGAAACCTCGTTGACACCCTTATCACTCCCCTCCCTAGACGGGAAATCAGAAGGGGTCTCAAGAAGCACTCTTCCCATTAGGGGTTCAAACTGCAATTTGGAATGCAAGGGGGCAGATGTGAGGTGCAATCCATCAAAACAGAGGAAATAAACAACAGGATCTAAGCAAGGATAATCTACAAATCGCAAAAGAAAAGCAAAACTATCGAAGTGATTTCGAAAATAGCTAAATCTCCAGATAATGAAATGAAACTCGTAGCCCTACTAGGGAGGGTTAAAGGGATCCAGAAAGAAGGTAAGAACGTACCTAACAAGGAGCTAAGGCTGGTTCACAAAATAAAGAAAAGCCCAGAACTCTCATAACCACCAAGAACTAGAAGCAACCGCCTTAGAGTCCAGAAGAAGATAGAAGGAGCGCAAAAAGATTACAATTCAAAATATCGAGAGAAATGAAAGGTGATTCCCCTTTTTATACATAGCATATATTACCATGATGAGACGTGGGAAGAAAACGTGTAGAAGAAGATGTACATGAGAAGCCCTCCACAAGCGATGTGTGTCCTTTCCTAGCACGTCTCTCCCATCAGAGCAAATATGGGAAAACTAAATACGCCACTAAGGCGACACAGATAATTATGGAAAACTATCGCCCGTAGAAGTAATCATTACGACAAAAGACGTTTCTAACCCCAGGCCAAGGCTGAAAGGTAATCCTCCTGACCTGGGGCTGAGGGGTAACTGATGATGATAGATTTAAGTCTGTGCCCCTTTTTGAGCTCAAAGCTAGCAATTGGCTTATCAAAAGACAATCCAAACGGCTCTTCTAGATAGCATCTTCCATATCCAGGCTGGACCACCGCCCAGCTCCACAAAAAGCCTAGGATCGTCTAGCCTAGATAAGAATCTAGGTCAGCTCCAACGAGCTCGGCGATAAGTGTCTGCTCAGGAGTTTGAGCTTGGTGCTGAGCAAATTTGAGAAAACCCCAATCGTGCCACGTGAACAAGGGACAGGGGGACAATGCTGACAACTCTAACGAACGAATATTCGTCGATGGTGGAAATACCTCAGTCCATTCCGGAGGTAGTGGGCAAAGAAAATGTAAGGTTGACAAGTTCAACTATAGGACAAATAAGGAAGGGACCACAAAATCAGCCATAAAAAAGAAAAAGTATTATGAAAACCCTAATACCAAGATGTGTAAATGGAAAACGATAGTACTGTGTAGGATACAGCAAAAGAGAGAAAAGAATAGGAGAGAAAGATGGAAAGAGAGAATATTAGAGGCAACCTAGGAAATTCTCCGAAAAAGGCTCCCAGCCAAACCTTTTGTAACTACTACACTCTTCCCCAAGTAATATAATCCTCAGGGAGCATGATTCTCCTTTACAGGGGATGTAGCCTCAGTCCTTTGTCTGAGGTAAACCATTCACATTCATGTCTCTACTTCAACTCTCAACTTTCCCTCTGTCATAAGCACACACTAAGCCCTTCTGGGCCACACCCCCTTATTGTTCTGTAATTGGGTAAAATGATTTCGGGCACCATCAATTATACTAAAAATTTATTTTAAAATGAAAAAATTTCCCACACGTACACCCATACCCCCAATCTCTCTCCCCTTCTCTCTCTCTCTCTCTCTCTCTCACACACACACACACATACACACAATTTTTCACAGTAGATGTTGCTAACGACAGCAGCAACAACATCGGCGGTGGTGGAATTTGATGTCATTAGACGCTTGTTTTTCCAACCATTACCAATGGGAACGTAGCGAAGAGTGCCACCTTTAGTCAAGTGCATTTTACAATCTTTATAATAATGGCAAGGCTGGGACTTATTGTAATTGTTGTAGTAATAGAAATTTGTGTTTGTTAATTCACACCTTCAAGGGGGCTGACTACACCAAGGTCTGACTCCAATCAAGCCCATGATCAACAGAGGAGTAAGAAGGGTTTCTAACTAGGTTGTAGATCATTGCAATTCTTCCTATTTCCTGCTAACTGCGTTGTTCATTTTCTACAATTAATTTTCTTAAAAATTTCTACTAAAAAATTCAAAAAATTTCTACTCCAAATTTTGTAAAAGTGTGGCTGAAGTCCCTATTGAAATTTTTGATTATTTTTCTACTAACTCTATGTTGAATTAATTGGCAATTGAGTCATGGTGGTGTTTGATATGGAAAGGAGGAAGGTCTTAGTGGCATGAAGTTAGTTTTGTGTTGCGGGTTGTTCGGGGGATGGTGCAGGGTTTTATAGAAACGGTAGCAAGGGAGTAAGAAGGGTAGAAGTTTGCTTGGGAAGAAGAAATAGATAGGGCTAGTAAGGTCATTTTAATTTTTATGTTAACATAGTTAGCAATGCACTTTAGTCCACAACCATGTGAGGGTTATGTTGACTATGTGCTTTTGGGGTACACCACAAGGAGATAAAGTGAAGTTTGCCCTAAAAAATAACTGGGTATAACATTTAAGGAATGACGTGAAACTCATTGTGTTATTTTACTCTATTCATTATACGAGCCATAAGACTCACCTTAATAATATATATTGGTTTGATGTACGCAGGCAGGGGATGGCAGGATGCCTGGTTTAAATGATCAAGACCAAGCTAATTTTATGGAGTGAGAATTGAGGCCGAGTCCAACTAGATGGACTTATAATGACTTGAGTTCATCAAAAAAATTTATTTGATGATAAGTCCGTTTTTTATTTTACTAATAAGTAATTAAGTCCACTATTTTTTTAAATCCCAAAAATATCATTAACAGTGTTATTGTGTTCAATTATAGAAACCTTAAAGACCTTCAAATTATCTTTAAATTAATTTCTTAAATTAGAAATTATTATTCCTTAATTTACTCATAAATTAAAATTAAAATTTATATTTTATCTCTCTCTCTCTCTTTCATGCGCGCGCGCGTTAGAAGAAGATCCTCTCATTCAATAACAAATACAAACCTTCACAATAATAATTATAAACCATAATGAAACATCTATTTTTTTCTTCACAGTAACATCAAATTTTTATGCACAGTAACCCAACGATTTTAACAAAAATTAGGTGGATATATGTTGCATAGTAACATTAACGAGATATTTTTTTACACAGTAACATCAGTGAATTATTTTTTTCTTATTGTGTTCAATTATAAATACCTTAAAGATGAAATTAGCTTTAAATTAATTTCTTAAATTAGAAATTATTATTTCTTAATTTACTCCTAAATTAAAGTTTATATTTTATCTCTCTCTCTCTCTCTCTCTCTCTCTCTCTCTCTCTCATTAGAAGAAGATCTTCTCATTCAATAACAAATACAAATCTTCACTATAACAATTATAAACCGTAATGTAATATCTATTTTTTTCTTCATAATAACATCAAATTTTTATGCACAGTAACCCAATGACTTTAACAAAATTGAAGAGGATATATGTTGCGTAGTAACATTAACAAGATAATTTTTTACACAGTAACATCAATGAAATATTTTTTCTTTTACTGTAATAATAATTTTCCCTTACTTTTTCACAAAATAGGGTTTACAAATCAAAAAATTACATTATTTAGAGTAGTAACACATAATCATCAGTGGAATTAGGACACTAATCACCACTTGTGAATGTCAAGACATCGAATATGTAAAAATATTTTTTTTCCCTCATAGTATCATCAACTTTTTTCCAAAAGTAACACAATCAAGCATTTTTCGATTATATTGCACAACAAAAGATCCAAAAAAATTGAAACCTAAATCAATTTAGTAACATTGAATCGCATTTTGAAATTAGGAATGCAAAAAATAATGAAAATTTTGAAAACTTAGATGCTTCTTCCTTTGGTTATAGGTTTGAATATTACTATTTTTATTTTCAATTTTATTCAATGTTTAATATTGGTATTTTTTTTGTTGAACATGTTACTATTTTGGTTAAACATGTTATTATTTTTGCAAGCATATTACTATTTTTGTTGAACATTTGTCTATTTTTTGTTGAACATATTACTATTATTAGTTTTTTAAAATATTAATATTGAATGAACATGTTACTATTGTTATTTTTTTTTAAATATTAATATTGAATGAACATGTTATTATTGTTGTTTTTTGTAAAATATTAATATTAAATGTTACTATTTTTTATGTTTAAATGTTATTATTTGTTTTGTGTTTAAATGGTATTATTTTTTATGTTTAAATTATAACTTTTTTTTGTATTTGAATGTTACTATTTTTTATTTTTAATATTACAATATGTGTGTGTGTGTGTGTGTGTGTGTATAGAGAGAGAGAGAGAGTCCTAATATAGATAGATATTAGATTTTTTAATGTTAGTCAAACAAACTCCTAAAATTTAAGAGTTTATAATTTTTAGTTTACTTCACTTCTAAAGGGAAAGGATATTATGGTAAAATTGATAAAAAAAAATAGACTTCATAACAAATAAGTTTTCTTAGCAGACATAAGTGCAAACAAATACATATAGGGAGACAGACCTTCAAATTTCTCTTTTATGGATAGGTGGATTCGAGCCCATATCGTAGACTCCAAATCAGTTCTTGGGAAACCATTCCTGGTGATTGAGTTCGGCAAGTCTTCAAGGTCAGCTTGGTACAGTTTGCGTGCGAGGGACTCCAATTTTGGGAACGTATATAACGCAATCTACAGTTGTGCAACAAGTGACGGTCCATATGCTGGTGAACTATTTTGGCAACTCATGGCCTAAGGAATGAACAATTTTAGCGATGGTTATGAGGTTGTCTTGAACAGAGCCCTTCAACAACTGCAATCCTTGGTTGTCTGCTCTTAGCTAGACTTCATAATTTGCCCAAAAAAATAAGGAATGCCCTTAAATATTGATGGCGTATTTCAACGTGAAGCAAATTTGTGATGACGAGTAAATAAAAGGAACAATATTGGAATTGTTGGGATCTGAGCTACTAGACTCAAGTGAATGATACTGAGAATTGTCGGGGAGTTGTAGGAATTAACACAGTAGAAATATAGTGGTTCCCCAGCTCGGGAGCTTGGCTAATCCACTCTTTAATAGAGACTCTTGCTCATTGTCTTTCAATAATGATGATTGCAAGAGTACAATGGCTAGTTTTTGCCTCTAGGGTTCTCCCCTTCCTTTGGGGCGTTACATAGTATTTATAGGGTTGTTCCCTATTTAGTGGGTGAAGGTGAGCCCCCGGCCTCTTCAGACGTCCCTGCTGCCGAGCTCCCCTCCCCTGCTGACCTTGCCACTGAGACTTCAGTTCTCCCACCTTCAATAGAGGCCCCACATTCAGAAACTCCCCTCACTGGATCTTCCCTAAATTCTGTTGATTTGTCCATCACTTCTGCTGAGCTTCCAACTTCTGAACCTGCTTCTGCCCCAGCACCGGCAACTGATCAACAGAAATCTGGCTTTATTCCCCCCTCAGAAACTTAGGATGGAGAGCAAGTTTTTTTTTTGTGTAGCTTTGGGCTAATTATTTCAGAATTGTAACATTTTGTGTTTAATTTACAGCTTACGGCTCTTCTTTCCCTTTGCTTTCCAACTTGTTGCTTTATTTTATCATTTATCAAATATGATATTCCTCAATTCTTCCCCCTTGGCTTTAGGGGGTCATTCAGATCTCCTTGAAGTAAAAAGGTTAGGAATAACTGCTAATGTGCCTAGCTGAGCTTCCAGCTCCTCACCCGCTTTTGTCCGAACTCCAGCAACTAACCACCAGAGCTCTAGCCTACTTCATCCTCAAAGATTCAGGATACAAAGCCAATTTTTTAAACTTATCAACTCATGGTTGTGACAATTTTAAACCAGAATGCAACTATGTAACTTCTACTGCGTGGTGCAATCTTCTAACCCTTTTCCTCTCTCAGCAAATGGATAGGAGATTTGCATGACCAGTTTTGCATACATAGTAGGGGTCTAGTTTTTAGCTGTTTGAAATATAAGACAAGGAGTACTTGAAGTCTTGTCTTTATGGAGCTCTCATTGGCTAACCTGCATAGCTGACCTTGACAGACAAACAGGATCATGGGTCAAAACTGTTGCCTTGGTGTGGCAGATCCAAAGGTCAGGATTTATCATGTTGGAAAGAAGTAGACTTTTCCCTCTTGTCCCATGGTGAGGGTTCATCTTTTTCATGCGCAGCAGACTAGCTAGGTGCTGACTGGTTGCCAGGGCTAAATAACCACCGACCCGGTTTGAGGGGTCCCTTGGGCAAGCCATAGGGGATATGTGCACGTGTAGCCATGGTCAGGTTCTCTTCCCTATTTTGCGAGTTCAGCCGCTCTAATTACACGAGGTGGAGAGCATACTATCTTACTCTGTCCTCTTGAGCCAATGTTCCGAGCTTCGGGGCTCAGACTCGCTGAACTCTTGAATTGCAAGGGTCTGTTTTGACCTTTCTTAAATGTTCTGGACCCCTCTTTGGAGGTCTGCTTGTTTTATCCCGGAGTGTTGTTGATGTTTGCTTTCAATGCATATCCTTCCTACCGAAAAAGATTCATGCTTCCTTAATTTGAAAACCTAGAGACCTACCGACTTAAGGTTTCATGTAATTAATAACTTCCTAAAAATCTGGGGTCTTCAAAGGATTTCTATAAGTACTGGTTATCACTTTCCTCCGGGTATCCCTTTGTTATTCTTGAGGGCTTAATGCCTTCTATTTCCTTCTCTTCTCTTTTTTGCTTGAATCCATTATGTCTGCCCCTTTTTCTGCTCTATTTAAGAGTGAACCTCCTTTGGGGTTGAGTGAATGTGGCATACTCGCTACTTTGTTCCCTCAATGGTGACGTCCTCTGATTTAGAGAGGATAAGAAAGAAATTCTTTCTTTGATTTGGAGTTACCTCTACGTGCTTCCAAGCTCCGATGAACCCTGTAATTACCTTCCTCCTAGGGAGACATGCTTCTTTGAAGCAGCTTTGGAGTTATGTTTGCGCCTTCCCATTCATCCTTCTATTGGATTTAATCTGGCCTATATCGGCTTGTGTCCTCTCTCGTCTTTCACCCATGGGATGGGTTTGTCATGACCAGTTTCTTCCTCTTCTGGCGTCTGCGAGATAATGACGAGTTTCCTACAGTTCCAGAATTTCTTTACTATTTTGACATTGAGGAGGATGAAGTTTCATGCTTCGTCCGCTTTTGATGGAGAGACTTCAGGCTACGTCGCTTAGTGTTTGATCTCCCCTCTCCGCCTTCGAGGATGGGCCCAGCGCTTCTTCTTTGCTTCAAGTGACTCGTGGAGGTCTTCCGAGGTGGGCAATAGGGAGTGTAGAGTCCCTCGGTCTTGAAAAGCTAATCTTACCCAAGTGAGAGTGACGAGGTTCCCTCTCTTGGGATCAAATTTTTATGATGCTATTTGTTTATCTTGTTTTTTTTTTGTGTACAGGTGTTCCTGACCTGAACTTGCTTGAATTGATGTGGACAGAACTAATGACCCAAGCTGAGCCCATGTCCTTTTCTGAGCTCATGACATCAGACAATCTATACTTGTTTAGTGCTGTTGTGGCTGTGCGAGACTTTCCTTATTTCCTGAACCAGACTCTTTTTCTTCAGAAATCTGATAAAAGCGAAGACACTAAGCTCCTTCAAAGAGGCGCAAGAGAGATGGTTTCTTCCCTCCCCTACCTCAAAATCTGGCCTGGGGGAAGTTCTGTTCTCTACTGCT
>CAUOFW020007718.1:0-20068 GCA_963454935.2 Ilex paraguariensis | reverse complement strand
GAGGTATTGATCCAGATCCATTTGGGTTGGTGTTTCAATCACCTGCCGAAGCAAATATTAAGAAAAATATAACAGACAATAGTAGTTAGTTCACTGTACAATGCTTTGTGGAGTATGTCATAGCATTTTTCCTCTAAGCTTGGGAGGCGGCGTGTCACCTCTGAGGTGAAGAAACAGAGAAACTCCAAACTCCAAAGAATGCAGCTAAAAAATGTTGCAGTTGGATTCAAAATCAATCCCATAATAAACAAAGAGTAATGCTATTCAGAGCTAAAAATCTGTCCTCATTTGTTGCACCCTGACATTTGGTTTTATTACACGGACACCCCTCACATTTCAAAAATTACATTGAGACCTCTTCACATTTGAAACATTTAACAATAAACTACCTCCGCTTGATGGACGCTACGGAAAATGCTGACATCAGCAAGAAGCTTTTTTAAAATTTTTATAATACCCTTGTTTAGTTAAAGTCATCCTATACAAAATCATAATGCTAAATTTCTTTTTGAAATATCAATTCTAATCCCTTCTGTTCAATTCAAAAACATCATTTTTCCTCCTACTTAAAATTTTAAATTTATTTAATTGATTATAAGATATTAATTAAAATTGGTAATTAGTTATTCAAATATATAAATTATTCTTTATTTCTTCAACAAAATAATTTTGATATTAATTACTATTGGAATTATAACTTCAAAAAATTAATTACTAAATTGCATCGTATTGACTAATAACTCAAAAAATTAATTATTAACTCAAAAACTCATTTGTAGTAATCGAGTTCCTCAAAAATAATTTTTTAGTTAATTGGCTAAATAACAATAAATTTGTTAAAGCAATATATATGTTTAATCCTACACACCAACGCCACCATTGCGCCACCACCACGATTGTCCTCCCTGATCTCCTCCAAACCATTCCCTCACCACTGAAACCACCAAAACTAACGATCCACAACCCACAAATTTAAATACGTATCAACTACACATCAAAATCCCCACATTGAAAGCCACCACCAACCAACACCTCCATTCACCGCTACAATAGATCATCGAGAGAGAGAGAGAGAGAGAAGATTTGAGGTCAAGATCGAAAACCCTAGGTGAAGATCCCTTCTTGCGCCAATCAAAGATCAAATTCTATGGATGGCAAGGGGTGGTGTTAGTTGTGGGTTTTGGATGGTTAAGGCAGTGGCGGTGGTGTCTCTCCATCTCTGGCGCGATGTCGGTCGATGGAGGTGTTGATAGCCGAGTCCACTATTGCGATTGTGCTTCTCGCAGTGGTGTTGGTAGTGGGTAATTGTTGACAACAGGTGGCAAAATGGGTAAGTTTGGTGTTGTGGTTGCGCCGTTGGGTTTGGGGGTCTGAGAGAAAGAGAGGCTAACATTTGGGGGAGAAGGGTGCCTAGGTCATGCACATGGGTCTAGGCACAGATCATGGTTGTAGATGTGGACTTGGATTTTGCTCATTTTTAAGTCAGTTAAATTGAGGGTAAAATGGTCTTTCTGTTAATACCGTTAACGACACCCATTTTAATGGGGTCTCAGTGTAAATTTTGAAATGTGAGGGAATGTCTGGGTAAAAAAAAAAAAAGTTAGTGGGAGCCTTACTATCACATCTACAGACATGTCATGGAATGCTGGCTATCAAGTTACTTTGAATAAAGTGGAGACAAGGAAAGCTATGTGAAAGGAAAACTTTTCTGGATATTTACACCAACTTCACGACAATGATACATGAACAGTGGCTAATTCATAATGTCATATGCATAGGGAAACTCAAAATGAAAGTCCTATGAAAACATACCTTCCTGAAGTCATTTGCCGACAATTTCTCAATCATTTGTGGACCTAATGTTAAGAAGCCCCTTCCTAGAGGACTGAATGGAACAATCCCAATGCCAAGTTCTCTGAAGAGTTATAAAAGCAAGGTACTTAGAAATTTGAATTGGTTATTACTTCCTAAACAAATTAGTTTGCCCAAATAGATGTCTCACCTACAAGTAGGAATGACTTCTTCCTCTACGTCTCTACACCATAAGGACCATTCAAGTTGTATAGCTGTTATTGGATGAATAGCATGTGCCCTTCTGATTGTATCAGGTGAGGCCTCAGACAGACCAATATATTTTATTTTACCCTCTTCAACCAATTCCTTGAGTGCTCCAATCTAGTAAAGCATGTCATAAAAGCAATTCGGAAAAGTGCAACAAGAACTTGATCAAAAGGAGGGTTGGGGTGTGTGTGTTGGAGGGTGGGGAAGAGAAAATCAGGCACAATAATGATGATATTCAAAAAAATTGTATACACAATAGTTCAATAAAGAGTAGTATGGATTAGGATTCGTTAAACAACTCTACTCACTGTTGGGTTTATAACACAACAAGTACTGCACTAGTATGCCACTATGTGTTAATTGGCACATTACCCCAGCTAAATAATGATTTTTCTTTTCCAAATACCATAGATTGATGCATCATAATTAAAAAAAAACCCTGATAAAAATTTCAAGGTGTTAGAGATGTTTCACATTGGTTATAACAATGTCCGACTAAAATGAAAAGTGAACCATCGGTTTAGATCTGAGACAAAGATTGGAGTGCGTGAAATAAGACATCAAGACATTATGATACCACGTTTCACGTTTGGAGAAGACAATTGCAAAAAATGTCATCTTTTAAATTTTGCAATATAGAGCATACTCGTGATAACTTAATGGAAGATTAACCCTAAAAATAACCCGAAAAAATATAGGAAATAATATACCATTACACTTCCAATATAACTGACAAGTTTCTAGAACAAAAACAGTAATGCACTCTGAATATGTAGGGGATATATCTTTGTGAAAGCCATATTTCAATGAGAAAGATGTGCAACAAACCCTTATAAACCATAAAATCTTTTGATATAGCAAAGAAAAGTTAACCTTTGTATCTTTGCTCAAATTTGAGATCTAAGAAGTTGTATTTTACCCAATGTACATGTAGTAAAAGGTAAATCAATGATTTACACGTATTCAATCATGAGTTTTTACAATGGCCTAGTTCTCACCTCAAATTTTTTTTTTTGATATTAAACATGTATTTTTTTAATATAAATTTTTCACAAATTTAATTGTGCCCACCCTATGTTTTGGTGATATCAATTTAGATAGACCCTGCCTAAATGATTATTAACTTTCAAATAATGTCATTGAAACCTAATACATCGTGATATTAAACCTTAGTAAGTCTCAATATTTAATAAACTCTAATATGCATCCAATGGTCACAAACCATTGGTCTCCACTAATTAAATCTTAAATTAGGTTCAACTAGCATTATTTTTAACTTTTAGACACGTTTCAAATATATTCGAATTAGTTTTAAACATATTGGGATAATTTATAATTTTTTTAAATTGTAGGGTTATTTTGTTATTGTATAAAACTGAGTGTCATTATTTAGTAAATTACTATTTTTTTTTTAAAAGGAAGGGGAATGGGAAGGGGAAGGAGGAGGGAGATTTGATCCCTTGACCTTAAGATGGCAAAGCCTTTACAAGACAAAGAGTACCATTAAACCAAATGCTCATTGATAGTAAATTGTAGGGTTATAAATGGAAGTAAATTGTAGGGTTAATCCTATAAATGGAAGTAAATTATCATTATTTAGTAAATTGTAGGGTTATAAAACTGAGTGTCATTATTTAGTAAATTGTAGTGTTTATATATATAAAAAATATTTGTTGATAAAATTGATTTGTAACGCTTTCTAATGATAAAAATACGTCAGTGTCAATTGTAAGTGATAATAATTAGTCTCACTTTTTATAAGTAGTTTTAATTATTTTTTATTTGTTCATAATATGTGAAGTACTCAATAAATTCAAGACACAAGTCTACACTATGTAAGGACAAGTGGCAGCAGTCATCAGTTGACATGAAAGCAGGATTGGTACGGACAATAATGCCACGACAGGCACCCAATGTCGTGACAAGCGCCTAGTTCCATAGCAGGCACTAGCGCCGCAAAAGACGGAACACATCCTCATCATATTAGAAGTGGAAAAACGGCACCACAAGGGTCTAGGGGCAACCTTGGCGTGGCTCGCCTTCCTTATTGCAAAGATAAGGCAAAAAATTGAGACTTTATAGTTGACAAAATTGGTATTCTCAACCTACAGGACACTGTCGATTGGCCCACTAGACTAGGAGGAGAGGTCCCCAACTAGGGCCAGGGCAGTATGGCCTTCCTCAAGGAAGAACTGAACAACAGAAACGGACGATCATGATTGTCAACCTCAACTTGGAACAGAGTCTCAAAGGTTTAGTCTGCTCGAGTAGGCCACCCAGGATATGACTCATTACCCACTAAGACATGTTTGACTAAGATCCAAAGGAACTCTTAAGGTAACTGGAATTATTGATCCAGATAAACAAATGGGATAATGGGACATGTGCATTGGTGACTGAAGGACCGACACTATGTGGATTTCCTCTATCGGGCACCTTAACAAAGGTCTCAATGAATAGAAAATCCTACGTAGTAGCATTGGGGGCACCGCATACATGGCCCTCTCAAGGTCATGGTCCTGCGGTGACCAGTCGCGATCATTAATCTTGCGAGTCCTCGATTGTTGTACCCCTCCTCAGAAGCTACATCCAGGGTGCATTTGAGAAAGCATTACATCTACCTAATGATCGTTGGGATATGTTGCTTGCGATTAACGGCCATTGGTATCGCCATGATCGAGATAGTTGTAGGTTGGCGCGAGTGTCAAAGGGTCGCGGCAGGAAGTCCTTGGGATAGTTCGACATGCCTAGGCATTGTACTACAAATACCCACATTACTTGTCCAATGCAGGGGGATGGAATTACTACCCAGCTAGTGAGAGCACTTACTCCCTCCACCTACTCTCTGACCAACTGGTCGATCCCTTTGTTAATAGGTTGCTTGAGTTCCTTACATCTCATCCACTTATCCTATTTATCCATTTGGTTACCCTTGACATAGACACGCGTGTAAGTCTTTTTTAACTCCCCACCTACACTATGTATATCATTTTTTAACTTTTTATGTTTCATGAACTTTTAAATATAAATATGATTTCAATAAATACAAATTTATAAACTTCTACTATCAATTAAAAGAATAATAAAAAACGTGTTAATGTGTCAACCATAAATTTTTTTCATAGCCCTGCCCTGCTTTTATCTACTCCAAAACTATGGTCACAGTTAGAAAAGATAAAACCTGGTCTGGATTTACTGTTATTGTGAGGCAATAATAAGTTCACAAGGGGGCAAAATAGACTAACCGTGAGTTCAATTGGTACACGAGTGTCAATGCAATGAATGTAGTAGAGATCAATACAGTCGACGCGAAGCCGCTTCAAGCTAGCCTCACAAGCCTCCCGCACATAGGCAGGATCACCACAGATCTCTCTCTCACTACGTTCCAGTATCCTATACCCAAACTTAGTAGCCAACTGCACTTTCTCTCTCATCCCTCCCTTCAAAGACTGCACTTATTTCAATCATCATTTCATCACAAAATTTTCAATATACAGTGCATACACCCACAAAGATAGCATTCGCTTGTAGTTCCAGTTACCAATAAGTCTAACCAAGGCCAAAATTCCTCTTACATATACAATGATGATTCTATGAACCCCACTCGATGATGGATTCAAATACTCTATCTACTAGAATTCCCTCAATTCGAGATTAACCATCTTGAAGGAAGTGATCCTACCCATACACAACGAGTAATTTAGATCGACATAGAAGTCCACAATCCCTAAAATTCAAAAATATCTTTATTTAACAAAGAATTCTCTAGTCCTGGTCGATCAGGGAAGGAATGAGTCTAGGAGTCATATCAATTTGTGACTAATAAATTGGTATGATTATGTAAGGGGTAGAACCCTCTACTAAGGATTTCGGCTTGACCTGGGTTAATCCACGCGGGCGACCCCCCAATAGCCTTTACCTCTCTTCGCCAATAGGACCCTTTCTTAAGGCAATCCCACATCGGAAGAGAGTCGTCTCCCCCCTGCCATATAAGTGAATACTTCCTATGGAGGAGGTACCCACCAGGGGGTGCCTAGTGGGTACCTCCTCCATAGGAAGTATTCACTTATATGGCAGGGGGAGATGACTCTCTTCCGATGTGGGATTGCCGGAAAGGGTCCTATTGGCGAAGAGAGGTAAAAACTACTGGGGGCCTATTGGCGAAGAGAGGTAAAGACTACTGGGGGGTTGCCCGCATGAGTTAACCCAGGTCAAGCCGAAATCCTTAGTAGAAGGTTCTATCCCTTACAGATTAGTATCAAGACATCCGATTAAATAAATGAATCGAGTTAAAAGATTGATTAATACTCCTTACAGTTGTAATAACACAACATTTGATCGTCATTGAAGTGAGGTAGGGAGTAGAAGAAGACCTTGCCAACAAGGAGCTCGTTGGTTTAGGGACCGTAAATGTCTGAGGTGTCGAGGAAGTTGACGCCGGTGTTGATGGCGTGGTGGATGAGGTTGATCATGTCCTCTTCCGGCTTGGGAGGACCATAGCCACATGACATGCCCATGCATCCCAGTCCTTGTTTTGATACTTCCAAACCCTGTGAACCCAGTTTGATTCTTGGCACTGCAATTGCCATTTTCTTTTCTTCGGTTCAAGCTTCTTCAACTCTATCTCTCTCTCCCACACACTCAGGTTGGGGGCGTGTGTGTGTGTGTGGACTGTGGAGATATGGCGAACGCGACCTGTGTGTTTGTATGCGGAAGATAAAGCCCGAGCGAAATAATGCATTTATTGGAACGCAATTTTCATATTTTTTAAAGAGAATTATACTTAGGTCCTCTGAGATTTTTTAAAATATTACATACGAATTTCTTAAAATTTGTAAGAGTATAAGACTTAGACACTTGCCATCAAATTTTCGTTAGAATACCTGTTAATAAATTACATCTAAACTTCTTAAAATTTATAGATATATAATACTTAAGCCATCAAGTTTAAAATGTTATATTTAGACCAAAAATATTATAATCTAAGATAAAAATATCAAATATTTTAAATTTTAAAACTAAAATTCATGTTCTATTGTATTATTTATTGAAATAAAATAAAAAATAAAAAGTCAATTTTTTCTTAAAAAATTGTAATTAGTATACAATTATACTATCTATTAGAATAAAACTAAAAAAATCAAATAAGGGGTCTAAGTCATTCATAATAGAATATGAATTTTACAACTAAAATTCATCTTTTATTATGTCATTTATTGAAAGAAAATCAAAAATAAAAATCTATTTTTTCTTAAAAAATCATAATTAGTATACAATTATATTATCTATTTGAATAAAACTAAAAAATTAATAAGATGTCAAACTATAATGAACACAATATATTCTAATTTTAATTAGGGTAATTTGGTAGTTTAATTTGGTCACTTAAACGACCAAATTAAATTCTAATAGATAATATAATTGTATACTAATTATGATTTTTTAAGAAAAATTAGATTTTTATTTTTGATTTAATTTCAATAAATGTAATAATAGAACATGAATTTTAGTTGTAAAATTTAAAATATTTGATATTTTATCTTTAATTTGAATATTTTTTGTCTAAGTATAATATTTTAGACTTGAATGATCTAATTATTACACACTTACAAACTTTAAGGGGTCTTAATATAATATATTAACTAACGATATTGATGGCATGATCAAAGTGTTAAGAATGTACAAAATTTAGGGAATTTATATATAATATTTCAAATATCGGGAATTTTAGTGATTAAATGACAAACTTTAGAAAATCTCATATTTCATTTGAATTAATTGCACCAGAGGTACCCCAAATATGGAATTATCTTATTTTAATCTCTAATATTTTAATTATATCATTTTAGTTTATAAAATATTAAATACTAGTAATAAATCGTGTCAAAAGACACTTAGCAATTTAAAAAAACTCTTCCATTTAAAATAAATTTTTTTATTTGTTTTAATTAAAGAAATTAAAATAAATCAATCCCTTGCTATTTTTTCAAATATTTTTGCCAGAGTTTCTTTCAAAAATAGGAACTTAGAAAAATTCAAAACTTTTTTACTGAAGTTATATATCTTATTGTGTGTATCACTGTCTAACATAAAACTATTGCATTGTCCAACATAAACCATTGCATAAGCAATCTCAAAAATAAATTACTTAATCTAACTCAAAAATATCATCATATTTTAGATCGTACACAATCTAAACCAAAATAACATTTATAACCAAATAACATTGGTTACAGTTACACATTATACACGCATGTCCAACTAAATATGGACCCTTGCCTCAAGGTATTGTGTAGAACAAAAAAATCTCCCTTTTGAAATATAATTGAAGAACGCTTAGTTTAGATTTATAAAGGTGAATGAAATAATGCATATCAAATAGGAAAAAACTTCGAATAGTTTCTTTCAATGTTATAGTAATAAGATGAATAGAAAGGAAGTTTACTTGCCCCTCGAAATCCTATTTTAATTAAGCTTTGGTGCCATAGCATTTTGTGCACTATCAACACCTACATGATCAAATTCTTAACTAATTAAATGATTTTTTCCAAAAATATGGCATCACCTAAAACTATACAACATTGAGATTTGCCACAGAAAGAGTTATCCAATTTTAATAGTACGTTACTTTAAATACCAAAATTGTGCAACCAATATTAAGTTACTTTAACTAAAATCAATCGTAAAGGTGACAATAACAAAATCAATAAACTCGCATGTTAAGTTAAATTCTCCACCGTGTGAATGTGATCAATGACAGAATTTGATATTTTGAAATAGTGTCTTTTTTTTCGTTGCTTCTTTTTTTTTTTTTTTAAACATTTTAACGAAAGTGATTATTAATGCTTGTAACTTGTTTTTGTCCTTGGTCAATTTTGGACCGAAGAGTGCCCAAGCACCTTTTAGGCCAGCTCAGTTTATTTATCCATCGGTCCAATGCACTTGGCTCATCTCACGGAGAGAAAAGTCCTAATGTAGTTGTCTTGTTGCCTCCCGACACATTCCTGAGCAAAAGTCAGCCTTTTTCTGGTTGATAGGTGAAGGCTGCACTAGAAGATAATACAGGGACCGAGGGTGATGAAGATGATTCTACCAATAAATAAAGAGTTCAAATGAATCATGGTTTACAAAACAATGGTAGTTAACAATGAGGACACCCAAAACATAAATCTCACATACGCATACAATTAAACACTTTGCCTTAAACATCATACCATTTGAAAGTAACACTCACTTAACAACACATAATCCCAATCCAAAGAACCTTAACCTTAAAAAAATTTACATACGTTCAATGAAAACCCTATAACATACAATCTCAATTAACATATAATATCAAACAATTAGCACACAACCTGAATCATAATCACCATAAAATACATTCAATAATCACCTTAAAATACATTCAATCAAAACCTTACAAACATCTGTCATTAAAAACACAATTTATAATTTCACAAACCAATTTCATGAAAAATCCCAATTTGAAAACCCTAACATTCAATAAAAATACTAAAAAATATATTACAACCATATTTAAGGAAACCCCAAATTGATGACCCTAAAATACATTCAATCAAAACTCTACAAACATCTATCATAAAAAAAACCCAATTTATAATTTAACAAACCCAATTTCATGGGAAATCCCAATTTGTGTATATGTGTGTCTCTGTGTGTGTGCGTGTTGTTGTGTGCATGTGTTTATGTGTTGGGCTCATTTTATTGTATTTCAAAACATTTAATTGGTTATGCCTACACTCTTATATTATTTCTAAACCCATTGACTTAGTCTTTTGTCTTTGCAAGCCCATGACCCACTTCTTTTGTTATTATCGTTGGAGTAGCTTACAAAATAAGCTTTCACTTTTTGGTCTTGGTTTATCTTGGTTGTAGACTTCGGCTCTCTTGTTCTCTTGCATTTGCTTCTATCCTCTCTTTCTTTGCCTCAATGCTCACATTCTCTTTAGAAAACTTTGTTGTGCTTCCACAAGGAACTATCAACAAAGGTTGTTAAACACTCTTCACAACAAGTGTGTTTTGGTGGAGGTGAAGTTATAGAGATCTTGGGAGGTTGCCGTGCAAAGGACCTATCACACTGAGTCTTCGACTTCAGGGAGAAGCAAATCAACCTTTAAGGAAAAGTTTCGACTTGATCTATAGTTTGGTGAGATCGTTCCTTTACTTATATTTCATAAATTGTGATTTTAGGGCAAATTATTTTTGGGTCTAAATTCTTGGGTCCTTATTTTAAGTAATTAATCACGCAAGAGTGGGTTTTTCCATCATTTCATTGCTTTATTAAATAAATTATAGAACAATCTTAAATGTTGTTTTTTGCAATGGATACACAACTTCTTACACAAATAAAGATCTTATCCGATACTTCAAAAATTGAACATTTTGATGGAAATAATTTTCGTAGATGGAAACAAAAGGTTCTTGACGTGTTTAATTTTTTGAAATTATCATTTGTTCTAACTGAACTTAGATCAGATGACGATACCGAAAATTATGTTCAGGCTTTAGAAAATTAGACTCTTGCCGATAAATTATGCTTGAATACTATTCGTAATGCTTTGTCTAATGACCTATTTAATGTGTATAGTCACATAGAGAATACTAAATTTTTATGGGATGAGTTGATCTCAAAATATGAATTTGAGGATGAAGGTACTAAGAAATTTTTTGCGATTAATTTCCTTCATTACCAAATGGTCGAGGCAAGATCATCATATCACAAATTTATGAGTTTTAAAATATAATAAATGGCTTGGCCAAGGAAGGTGATGTATTACCCAAGAGATTTAGGACTCAATGCCTTGTAGAAAAATTACCCAAGTCTTGGAGAGAGGATAAACCCAAATTTCGACAAAAGAGAAATGCTATGACATTTCAAGAGACCATTGTCTACATTAAAATTGAGGAGAAAAATAGACTTTTACAAAAGTCTACCCAAGCCAAGGAAATTGTGTCCAAAGCTAATGTAATAGATGGTGGACCAAGTAGAACCCCACAACGCCAACAAAATAGGAAACATGACCAAAAATTGAATTGGAGACCTCACAACCATAATAATAAAAATAAGTCTCCTGTGTCTAATTCTCAAATTCAAAAGAGAAAAGGTGAATGTTATGTTTGTGGTAAAGTAGGACATTATGCCTCAATGTGTAAATATCGAAAGGGTGATGATGATACACAAAATATGTCAAGGCTAAGCTCGGGAATCTAGCTTAGAATAAGCCTTCCTAGCTTGGGCACCCAACCCATCCTAGATGACCAGGGAGCCTGAGGTCAGACCTTGCATCTCCACGAGGATAACAAATAAGATAGCTAGCTTCCACCCAAATGCCATCCAAATAGGGGTGTTAATCGAGCCAAGCTCGACGAGCATCACCATGCTCAAGTTCGGCTCGACATTTTGGAAAGTTGCTCAAACTTGGCTTGAGCTCGAACATCAAGCTTATTTATTAGCTCGAGCTCAGCTTGACAAAAAAATGACAAGTTCAAGCTTGGCTTGATTAGGCTCATTTTTTGTAAACATGCTCGAATTTGAGCTCTAGCTCGTATAAAGCTTGATCCAAAAATTCGAATTCAGGCTTAAAACAGGCTTGAATTTTAACAAATTCAACACTAGTTAACACAACATAAAAAACTAGAAGCTGTCAAATTAACACAACATAAACAAACAAAAGTTGTCAAATTAACACAACATAACATAACAATTTAATTAGTTTCTCCATAGAAGAAGCTAATGCTAGACCAATCCATCAACTAACAAGGATTGCATATAAGAAAACCAAAAAAAGAAAAATAGATTCATGAAATATAAAAAACATATTCTATATGCCAATCTGAAGGAGCTAATGACTAACGTTAATGATGATGTGGTGAATTATACCCAAGCCATCTTCTATATTCATAAATATATACACAACAAACGAAGGTGAAGGATACCTCTTTTGCTTCAGTCTTCAGATGATGAGAGGCAAGACGAGGGCTTCGGGCTTCACACGATGAGGGCTTTAATCTTCAGACGATGAGAGAGGTAGATGAGGGCTTCAGTCTTCAGACGATGAGAGAGGCAGACGAGGGCTTCAGTCGTCTTCAGATGATGAAAGGCAGACGAAGGCATCGGGCTTCACTACACGATGAGGGCTTCAAGGAGCTTTAGACGATGAGAGAGGCGCCTTCAGATTGGGGCTTCACATCATCGCTTCAGTCTTCAGACAATGAGAGAGGTGCCTTCAGATTTGTAGACGACGCCTTCAAATTGGGGATTTGGGTGTATTCGGGTAAGACAAGTTAATATACGTGTTGTCCTCACCGTTGGATCTCAATAGATGTTTGGAATCAACAACTATAAATAGACCAGTAAAAATAATAATAAAATTAGGTAAAAATTATCAAGTTTAATCAAGCCATTCGAGTTGTTTGAGCTGGCTTGTTTATAAACAAGCCTAAGATTATATTCAGATTCGGCTTGTTTATAAAATTCGAACGAGCTCGAACGAGCCCAAAACGAGCCAAACTCGAGTCGAGTTCAAATAACTCAGTTTGATTAACAGTCTTACATCCAAATGTCACTCAAATCGTAACAGGCCTATATCCAAGCAAAAGAGTCGCAATTGCCTAAACACCCTCCACAACTGTTGCATGATAGTCACAATCATACAAAGAGGAAGCAATGATCATGCCAGAGATCAAGCGAGGCCCGATACCAACTCACAATAACATATTAGCAATTGTAGCCTAAACTAATACTTTGTGTAATATTTGTTCGTATGAATATAAGTGTCAGGAACAAGAGACTCCATTGAGAGTGGATTAAACGAGGTCCCAAGTTGGTGAACCACTATAAATTCTCTATGCAATAATCCCCTTTTTCAACTCTCAAGAGCCTAGGAGCTTAGATTGAGTCATTCAGTGATTCTTAATCCCCTAACTCTACTCTATCATGCTATACACATCATCAGTTGGCGTTGTCTATGGGAACGACTATTCTTGTAAAAATTCTACTAATCATTTTCAGTAATTGATGGTTTCTACGTGCAGTATGAGCAAAAGTCAAATGAACCTCCCAATTACAAAACCAACAAGAGGTTGCCATTGGATGACAATAGGGAAATCCTCGTGATTTCCTGTCTAATCTAAAGGTTGACCCATCTGTAATGGATCCTCCACCAAATAATGAGCTTGAGGTGCTTTGCCTAGCTAATCAACGCTTCATTCAACAGAATGAGGAATTACTAAATCTCATCCAACATTCCCAGAGGGCACAACAACCAGAATGATCCCCCACGTGGGGAACATCAACATCTCAACCCCCTAAGGGACATCATTGAGGGAGATGAGCATAATCAAACAATTGGCGAATTCAAAGGAACAAGGATGACGAGGAAATACATAGCCAGAATAGGGGAACTCACAGGAACGAGCTTCCCCCATTCCAGTAGGAAAGGAAGGAGCAGTTCTAGGAGCAACGCTTCAAGGAGATTCAACAGGAACTCAGCCGCATGAAGGAGGCTATGAGGGACAATACCCGTGTGTCCATGGATGCCTTGGTCCAGTAGATAGAATCTCCCTTTACCGTAGAAGTGTTGTTTTTCCCTCTTCCACCAAAGTTCAAAATGCTGTAGATAGAGGCCTTTGATGGGACAAAGGATCCCATGGACCATCTCAACACCTACAAAAATCGGATGGAGTTGTATGGTTATCAAGATCTAGTGCAGTGCCGAGCTTTTGATATGACATTGAAGGGTTCAGCTTTAGTCTAGTTCAATAGGCTAACCCCAGCTTCTATTTCTTCATTCAGGAAACTCTCTATTTCATTTGTGCCACATTTTATTGAAGTTCAAACTTATCAGAAGTCGAGTTACCAATTACTAAATTACTACGAAGCTACGTTCAATGGTTTAACTCAAAGCCTCTAAAAGTAGACGTCCCTTACGAGAAGCTTACCCTCATCTCATTCATCGCTGAGCCAGGAGTTCAGTCCAAGGACTTAATGTTCTCTATCTCCAACAACCCACAAGCTAGCATGACTAAGGTCCTTGCCAAGACATAGAAATACATCGATGACGAGGAGGCTCTTTTCTCAAAGGCTAGAAGATCGAGTATCCACAAAGAGAAAGAGAAAAGAAAGGACCGAAGCTTGAAGAAGGAGAAGAGTCGAGAAAGGTCTCCACGAAGAGATAGAGATCGCTCCCCAAAAAGAATAGGAGACATTAGAGATCACTTGGGTCCTCTAACTCAGGAGTTACAACCAAGGTATTCCCAAGACAGTTCACTCCTCTTAATGCCACGGTGTCCCAGGTCCTCTATGAGGTGCAGAATGAAAATTTCCTGAGATGGCCACCTCAGATGAAGGTTGAACCCATAAAGTGGGACGTGATGAAATACTGTGAGTATCACGAGGACCGTGGCCACCTCACTAACAATTGCATCCAACTGAAGAAAGAGATCGAGTTTTTAATTCAAAGGGGGTAGTTGCGTCGCTTCGTGGCCTAAGATAATCAAAATTGAACTTATCCACCTCCTGCACTGCAGCAACAAGATTTTCCATAGCATGAGCAGCCCATGGGAGAGATCAGAGTAATATCCGGAGGATTTGTTGGAGGTGAGGAAACCAACTCAGCCAGGAAGGTTCATATGCAAAAAGTCCAAGCTAAAGACTTATTGAAGATATAGTCTATGTCCCAGGTACCTTAGCTGAACATGGACATAACATTTTTAGATGCGGATCTGGGAGGTTGCCAGTATCCCCACGATAATCCCTTGGTGGTAAGAGTCATCATTGCTAATAGAACCAATCATCGAGTTCTTATTGACAATAGAAGCTCTACTAACATCATCTTCACCTCTTCCTTTGACAAAATAGACATTGGCAGAGACAGGCTCGAGCCAGTAAGGACTCATCTACTTGGATTCTCAGGGGAGAGGGTGCTTCCCCTTGGTTCAATTCCGCTTGTCCTCTCCATGGGAGACTCTCCTTGCCAATTAATGACAATCGTAAGATTCCTGGTCGTGGACACTCTTTCAGCATACAATGTCCTCTTTGGGAGGCCTTTCCTCATTGCTATGAGAGCCATTCCTTCTGCCTACCACCTGGTCATGAAATTTCTTACGAAAAATGACATTGGAGTGGTTCGAGGAGACCAACTAGTGGCACGAGAGTACTACATGACCTTTATGAAGAGAAGGGAGGTTGAAACTATACAGCTGGATGAGCTCGACATGAGAGACAAGGCCTACACCATCTGAGGAGTAGGAGCCAATCTAACTTGACAAAGACCTACGACATTTGGTGTACATGGGGTCAAAACTGCTCAAGGAGATTAAGGACCTCCTTATTCAATTTCTAAAGAAGAATATGGAGGTATTCACATGGAAATAAGAGGACATGTAGGGGATTAACCCCCCTCAATCATCACGCACAAGATCAGCATGAATCCAACCTTTAAGCCCATCAAGCAGAAATGGAGAAGCTTCACCCTAGAGTGCCAAAAAGCTATAACTGAAGAGGTCTCCAAGCTCCGCTATACCAAGGCCATCAGGGAGGTAGATTATCCGACCTGGTTGGCCAATTTGGTCATTATAAAGAAGAATAACGGTTGATGGGTCAAGCCCAAAATGGCTCAATCTATGTACAAAGTCCAAATCTAAATTAAGAAGCCCTACCTCATTTAAAGATCCACCAAACCCAACATAGCCCAAGACCAAGTTAGACTCTTTGCTTAGCCACGTCATCAAGGGGAGAGCATGGGAAGCCTTATCTGCACCATCGAAGGAAACGGTCCACCCTCATCATATCTTTGACTGCGTCTCATGGAGAGCTTCTCAACCACCTCGCCCATTGAGAAGAGATCGGAGCTCCACCGAAATGGTTGCTTAGTCACTGGAAAGTAGCCTCAACTTGTTAGGGAGCCACTATAAATTGCACACTCCATCAACACTTAGGAAGAGACTGATTGTCTGGCACCACACCTTCCTTGATTCTTTATTCTCCCTCGAAGCTTGTATTCTCTATCTCCATACCCCTAAATTAATAAAGTACTTGATAACGAAAGTCATTCAAGAGTGGACGTAGGTCAAGTTGACCGAACTACTATAAATCTTGTCTCCTCCAATTCTCTCTTTACTTTTACTGCATTTATTATTTACACTTGACAGGTGGTGTTCAAAATCATTTTTGTGCATCATCAGTTTGGCACCGTCTGTGAAAACTGACAAAATTCTCACTCCTGAACATTACATCCACTGAACCAATGACGATCACTACCCGATCCATGTACCAACCTGAAGACAATCCTCCACGAGAGGAGGAGGTTACTCCTCCACCTACCAACTCTGTCTCGAATGCTCCAGCTCCGAATCCCCAGCAAATGTTGGAAACCATGTAGCAATTGGTGGCCCAAAACCAACAGTTACTGCAACTCATGCTTGTTGGATAAGGAGGAGCACAACTTGGAGGTGCACAACATGGAGGACCCCAAGGAGCTCCATGCCCTGGACACCAAGGAGCACCACGCCTAGGTGCCCCCTTGGGAGCCCCACTTGGGGGAGCCCAACATGAGGGAGTTTCACCTCCCCCTCCTCTTGCTCCCCATGGAGAAGACCCTTATCTCCAAAGGATAAGGGCGAAAACTAAAGCATCGAGCATGGAAGTCATTTCCATGATCATTCCAGAGGAGCCCCCAATCATTGGGACAAGAAAATCAAGGAAGTACAAAATCAACTGGGTGATGTCTTCAACGCCGTGAAGGCACAAGGACCCGAAACTGTAGATCACCTGGTAAGGTGTACAGATACGCCTTTCAAGCCTGATGTAGCAAACTACCCCCTCCCTTAGAAGTTCAAAATGCCATCTGTGGAGACCTTTGATAGAACAAAGGATCCACTAGACCACCTCGACACTTACAAGACTTTGATGCAGCTGCACAACGTACCAGACAAAATCATGTGCAGGGCATTTCCAACCACGTTAAAGGGGTCTGCCCGACAGTGGTTCGCTAAGCTCTCCCCCGCCTCTATTGCCTCCTTCGCTGAACTTAGCAAATCATTCGTTTCACATTTCATTGGAGGGCGTCGCCACCAGAAGCCTGTTACGCACCTACTTAGTATAAAACAGGACCGCGAGGAGAGCTTGAGGAGTTTATCTCACTTGTTTTAACGAGGAGGTACTCCAAGTTGATGAGCCCGACGACAAGGTGACGATGACTGCCTTCTTGGGTGGCCTCCGTTCATCAATCATCCTTTTCTCAGTGATGAAGCGCCCACCAAAAAGTATGCCAGAGCTGCTAGCTAAGGCCCAAAAGTACATGAATGCGGAAGACATCACAAGGGCCAGATGAGGTGAGTCCTCCTAGAGCGGGGGAGAAGAGGAAGGAAAGGGAGAGGGACGATAAGAAAGAGACTAGCAACAAGCGTGGCAGAACAGAGAGAGTCCCTGTCAAGGGCCGGCTAGGTCCTGCTCCTCAGAGGGACCGTCAACCCTTCACTCCCCTCAATGCTACTGTGGGACACATCCTATTCCAGATCCAGGATGAGCTTGCGATAAAGTGGCTTGAAAAAATGAAGTCTCCTCCAAATCGCAGAAATCCTAACAAGTATTGTCGCTTCCATCGCGACCACGGGCATGACACCGATGACTGCTACAAACTCAAAAGGCAAATTGAGGAGCTCATCCAGCGTGGTCATCTGCGCCAGTACGTTGCTGGAAGCGAACGAGCACCACAACTTCATAATCAAGAAGATCAGCAGCCCGTGGGGGAGATACACACCATCTCAGGAGGACTAGTAGGAGGGGGAGAGTCACTTTCTGCAATGAAGGCGCATGCCAGAAAGGCAAGGCATGTCGACGAGATGCGCCCATCTAAGATGCCGAAGCAAGATAGCGACGAGGTCATATCTTTCTCAAATAAGGACCTGGAGGGAATCCGACCCCTTGGTGCTCACCATGACAGTAGCCAATTTTAATGTGCACAGGATCCTGGTGGATAGTGGTAGCTCTGCGGATATCCTATTCGCAGAGGCTTATGACAAGCTCAACCTGGGCAGGGAGAGGCTGCAGCCTATCAGGTCACCTCTCATTGGATTCTCAGGGGAGAAGGTGTATCCCCTAGGGTCCATCACACTTCCTATCACCGCCGGAGTAGCACCCCAAAGCTCTACAGTTATGGTCAATTTCCTGGTAATAGAGTGCCCATCAGCCTATAACATCATATTAGGACGGCCAACTCTTAACACATTGAGAGCTATGCCCTCCACCTACCATCTCGTTCTCTGTTTTTTAACCTCAAATGGAGTCAGAGAGGTCAGAGGAGACCAGATAGCAGCCAGAGAATGCTATGTCTCCTCTGTAAAGGCTAGGAAGCCCCAAGAAGCATTGCAAGTTGAGATCCTTGACCCAAGGGATGACTCCACTACAGAAAGAGGAGAGCCAATTGAGGAGCTCACCTCTGTGGTCTTGGATGAGGAACATCCAGACAGAAGAATTTACATTGGCTCTTCCCTTTCTGAGGATTTGGCTCGCTTGTTAATAGATTTTTTGAAGTGCAACATGGACGTCTTTGCGTGGTCGCATGAGGACCTTGAGGGCATCGACCCAGAAGTGGCTACACACTGTCTCAATATTGATCCGCGTTACAAGCCTGTTCGCCAAAAGTTAAGGGGAGCCTCCACTGAAAGGGCCCAAGCTATGAACAAGGAGGTTGGAAAGTTAATAGATAACGGGGTGGTAAGAGAAGTAGCATATCCTGAGTGGTTCTTCAACGTGGTAATGGTCACTAAGGCTAATGGGAAGTGGTGCCTCTGTGTCGACTTCACAGAACTCAACAAGGCGTGCCCAAAAGATAGTTACCCATTGCCGCGAATTGACCTCCTCATCGATGCCACCGCAGGGCATGAGTTGCTCACTTTCCTGGATGCATACTCTGGGTACAACCAGATTAGCATGTATTCCCTAGACCAAGAGAAGACGTAATTCATCACGCCAAAGGGGACATACTGCTATAGGGTCATGCCCTTTGGGCTAAAGAACGCATGAGCAACCTACCAACGACTGGTGAATAAGATGTTCCAGTCTCAGATAGGATGAACAATGGAGGTATACATGGATGACATGCTGGTGAAAAGTCTCGTAGCAATAGACCACATTGATCACCTCCAAGAAACTTTCAATGTCCTGAGATCCTATCACATGAAGCTCAACCCTGAGAAGTGCGCTTTTGGTGTGGGGTTAGGAAAATTCTTAGGCTTTATGGTCGACCAGAGGGGAATTGAGGCGAATCCTGGCAAGATCAAGGCCATCCTCGACATGAAGTCACCCTCCTCAACCAAGGAGCTCCAGCGCCTCAATGGGAGAATCGCACACTAAATAGGTTTGTCTCTAAGTCTACAAACAAATGTCTCCCTTTCTTCAGGACTCTCCAAAAGGCCTTTGAGTGGAAACTTGAGGCAAATGAGGCTTTTCAAAGGCTCAAAGCCTACCTGGTAGCACCTCCCCTCCTATCACATGCCATTCCAAGAGAAGCTCTCAATCTATACCTTTCTGCTTCCCCATCAACAGTAAGCTCAATGCTCGTCAGAGATAATAATGGAGTGCAAAAGCCAATTTATTACGTGAGTAGGGCATACCGGGGGCAGAGGTCAGATATTCGGCACTAAAAAAATTGGCACTCGCTCTTGTCACAACGGCGAGATGACTGCGACACTACTTCCAGGGCCACTGTATAGTGGTCATCATGGACCAACCTCTTAAAAGAGTCTTGGAAAAAATCGGATGTATCTGGCAGACTTCTTAAATAGGCAATGGAACTCGGGGGAGTTCGACATTCAGTATCAACCCAGGACAGCCATCAAAGCACAAGCCCTAGCAGATTTCGTTGCCGAACTCACACCAACAGAAGAGGGGAACAACGAGGATGCCCAGATGCCCAACGGGGACACCAAGAAGCCTAACAAAGACCCTCAAGCAGGCGCTCAGGTCAGTTCAGGCGCCCTGGTC
>CAUOFW020007717.1:0-20075 GCA_963454935.2 Ilex paraguariensis | reverse complement strand
TGTAATGGCGATTGTAAAAGCAAAAATTTGAGTTTCCACTCTGGGTCTTAGTCCTAACATTTGCATGTATAAATTAGGGTCCACAACTTTAAACACGACTACTTAATTTAATACGTAATTGATACGAAATAATGAGTATGAATATGTCCTTAACAGATTTAGATTATAATGGGGTTGATATATCAAACCAATTTTAAAAATGTTATGTTATACAGTACGAATTTGACTATAAAATAAGCCATGCATGAATTGAAAATTTCTTAACACGACACAACTGGACACAATTCGAAGCCAGTATTACATGACTGATTGATAACCCCCATGCATAGCCAAACATTCTTTGAATTGCCCTACAAATCAATTCGGTGAAATAATACAATTGAAAATTCTGAGACCCAAGAAAAAGAAATGGACTTTCACACTTCTAACCATAGATAGATGTCCAAGTGATAGCTTTCCTGTTAACTTTGGTTGCGTTGTTTTGTTAAAATTTTTTGATGGACCTTCTTATCCAACTATCTCATTCATTTGTAAATTTTTTAATAATTACTTTTTAGGAAGAATAGCATTTTCACTACACCCTCGGCCTGGTCCATTGGCCCAGCCCTAGGGTTTTTGGATGGCTCCCAGGTCATTGACCAATCAAAGGCCTGGCCCATTACTGAGGCTTACACGGGCTTTTGGAAAGAGATTGACGAACTATCTTCGGCCTAATTTTTTTTGTATGGAAACCATAATATTCCAGCTTTGTCGAAGAGAAATTAAGACCCTCAAGCTAATTTGTAACATGCAAAATGTGGCAAAGGATGAAATGGTTAGGATTTTTTGGACCACAAGTTTTAATTATTAATATGTGAGATCCCAAATTCAAAGTTTTCAAAAGCCTAATTTCAAGATATAAAACTTTCCTATTATAATAGGTTATTTAAAAGGAGTTCTTCCATCAAATATTCTGCTTTTTCCTATATATTAGGGTTCAAATATTCAGTGATTCGTTGTTTGCGTACTGATTTCATATAATTTAGAAAACACTAGTATTCTCGAAGGCTCTTATTCATATCTCATATTAAAAAGCGTTATTCAATAATATCTTTTTAATAGACCCTCTCCCTAACTTGAATAAACATTCAAATATTTACCCCATATTCATTCGTGAAGGTACTTGATTACATCCAATCCACCCAGAAGTTCAGAAAATATAATGACAATTACTAATCACAAAATCAATAGAGGATGAATGTTGATCATATGATACAAAAGTTTCTTTGATCCTCTTGTTGGAAATATAATGGTGTGGATTTCTACAATATGATAAAATTACTTATTATAAATTTTTGATAACATACAAAACTATTTATATAATAAACTATGAAACAATAACATACAAGAATAAATAGTAACGCGTAAAACTGTTATAAATAAAACTCATTCATTTGCAGATCAGGAACGGAGATTGAATTTTATAAATCAATGTTAGTGTTTGATACTATGTCTTTAAGAGTGATTTCACCCCCACACTGGTGCTTATGGAAATTTAAGAGTCTGTCTCATAAGATACAATGATTTTTACGCAAATGAAAGCAATAAACCAATTCAATTGCCCAGCGAACAAGAATAATGTTGTGTACACTCAAAAAATACTATCTCTTAATCACGAAAGGTTAGGCGATTGACAAAAAGAGGCAACTAGAGAAAGAAATTGAAACCCTAGTCTAATATATATATTTTTTATTTTTTTTATTTTCAGGTTGAGGTCTATAATCAGGTTGAGCCAGATTTAATAATTTTGGGTTGGGTTTGGGTTCAACCCGTAAACCCGACATCTCAACTCGAGCATTGCCCGAATTGAATTCAGGTTAAATTTTCTGGCCCAGGGTTAACCCAAAAAGTGAATATTGATGCTGAGTCCTCCTTAAGAGACTTATAATGAGTCTAGTCCGCTAAGGAAACTTATTTGAGAGTAAATTCATTTTTGATTTTACTAATAAGTAGTTAAGTCTACTATTTTTTAAAACTCCAAAATCCCCTCTAATGACTTAAAAGCAATTTTCAACAATAAATCAGTTTCTCAAACAGTTATCTTAACTCACACTTAATGGAAGAATTTTTTCATAAAATCTAATATTCAAATTTAATTTTGACATCACTACTCTCTCTCTCTCTCTCTCTCTCTCTCTCTCTCTCTCACGTATACGGTGACTTTTTTTTAGAAATCTTCACACCCAGATTATTTTTCGACCAAATACTTCAGTGGTCCCAAATGTTTTTTAACTTGTCTTTTCATATTCATCTCCCCTAACAATCTTTGCTACAATAACTTCGTACAAAGTCTAGTTGTCAATACTACAATCCCCATTACGACAACTATGATGATAAGGTTTGGAAGAAACATGATAATGAAGAAAGTTATATACATTTTTACAAAAGCATGAATCAACATATTCTGACTAGCCCACAAGTTCTCCACGCCATTGTCCAAAAATCTGATGCAAGGTTCACAGAAATTGATTTCATGTTATCTAGAAGTTCTTTATTTTCTAGATCCATGTTGTAGGGCTTGTTTCAGATCTCAATTAGAAATTATAGATTCCATTATTTTTTTTTGTGAGAAGACTATGGTTAATTTTATATTGAATATTACTATGCATGTTACTATTTTTTTTTCATGTTATTATTATTTTTTTTTGCGCATGTTACTACTTTTTTCTATGTTACTATTTTTTTGATAAGCATGTTATTGTTAATGTTGAATATTACTATTTTTTTCCAAAAATATTAATATTCAATGTTACGTTTTTTAGTTGACCATGTTATTGCTTTTATTTTTTTAAATAATAATATTCAAGAGTACTATTTTTTTATTTTTGAATAGTACTATTTTTTAATTTTTTTTGTATTTGAATGTTACTATTTTTTATTTTTAAATAGTCATATTATATATATGGATATAGATAGATATAAGAGAGAAAATTTTAATGTTAAAAAAACTCTAAAAACATAGGAGTTTTTAGTTTCTAAATTTGTTTTAATTAATATAACTAATGAGGGTATTTTGAAAAATTAAAATCAAACTGGATTGAATATTAAACAGTTTTCTTAATGGACTTGTCACTAAATAAGTCCATAAAGGGGAATCGGCATCCAAATTTGCTAATTTTAAACCTCAATCTAAACCCTGCTTTTTTTTCTTTGAATTGGGCTTAGGTTGGCTTGCCCTGCCCAAGCTGCACCCCTAATTTTTAAACTCATTTCCTAAATCTAAATACTTTTTTTGAAAGTGTTTTTAATAACGTCAACTCAATTGATAGTTTTAAAAATATAGCAAAGACCAAAAGAATCCTCCTTAAGTCACATAGAGCAAGAGTGAGACCGCGAGAGCAGAAAATTTTAAAAAAATCACAGAGTGGGAACGCCTTGAAAACTTTATAGTTTATTCTTACATACATAATTACATATATGGAAATTAAAAAAATATATAATTAAAAAGCTAAATTCTAATTTTTATACAATAAATAATTTAAATCAAAAAGCATTTCTTGTTAAAAAAAAAAAATCAGAAAGATTTGAAAGGCATATTTTAGTGTGAGAGGTGATCCCACATCGGATAGGCAAGGAAACTTCCCACCAACACTTGCCTATAAGTGGAGGTGAGTGGTAGCTCTCATTAGCAAGAGTTGGCTTTCTGAGTTGGAAAACCAAATGATATGTGGGTACAGAATAGGAGAAGTTAGTTTAATATTTGGGATGGCCCAAGTTAGCATCTGGGCTTCTAACTTTAAGTAATAGTTTAAATAGTTAATTGACGAATTTTATTTTTGGATTTACAAATTCAACAAAATAAGAGCATGAATTTGTAGTGAATTGCCTTCCGAAACTTTGAGGATTTTTATTTTTTGATCTTAACTTCAATGGTTTGTAGATTACTTTTTTTTCTTTGAGGTCTAGGGATTTTGCATCCTGAACACGTCATTTGGAGTGCTTTTTTCCCCAAAAAGTACTTGGATTAGGGAAATGAGTTTGAAACAACATAGGATTTGGGAAGAAAAGTTTTGGGAGGCATAAGATCCTTAATAAACTCTGGTTTTATGTGCATTTTCTGAAAAAGGTGAATATACACATTTATTTAGGGTAGAAAGCACGTATAACATATGTATTTTCTCGGCTAGATAGGTACCCATAAATCTAATCATAATGCCATTAGTAAAAAACATTCAAATATTTTTTATAATATTTTTTCAAAATAAGGCTTAGGCTATTAAGACAATATTACTCCCATGAAATAGAAAATGGCCTAATGACAAGGTTGACGACAGAAGCTCGGGATGGTGCCATATATACGAAAGCCCCACTTATGATTCCATGTGAAAGGACTGACTACCTATAGGAGCTTTGATCGACCAGCACGGGTCAATTTCGCTTTGATGCTATTCCTTACTCTACCATTATTATAGGTGTATGGGGTTCGAGGCAAAGAAAGATTCAGGCTGCATATCATTGGAAAGATAAGGGTGGCCTAGGCCCAATCCAACCAAAGAAATGCACCCACCATGGACTGGCCAAGTGAGAGAAGCTAGTCTATAAGCCCTTGGGCATAGCATGGTCCAACTCAAACAGGCCACTGGCTATCTGCATTTATGTGACAGAATTGTCTATTCTATTGCTCTTTCCATTGTTTGAAAATTTCATAAAGACTTTCTCAAAGAAATTTCCTCCTCGTGATAAGTGTAAGTCAAACTACCCTATTCTTCAAATATGAACACTAGAAAGAAATAATGCACAACCACTTTATTGATAGAGATGGTTATGTTTGCCCTGAAGCCAAGGCAAGAATTTGTTATATAAAAACAACAATTTCATAACTTTTTTTCTCATTGTTGGCATCATGGTGTTTCCTTACAAAGATATTGTCTCCAAGGCCATAGTGGTAGTAATTACTAGCCTCTGGTTGCTCAGTCTAAGTACTGAAGCTGCTGCTCCAGAATACCTCTATCATATTTGTGGCTCTAACACAACCATTTACTATCCTAATAGCACCTTTAAATCCAATCTCAATCTCCTCCTCTCTAATCTTTCTTCTAACAATACACCCAACAACTTGTTTTATAATACAACTGGTGGAAGTGGTCCTCCAGGTGCGGCTTATGGCCTGTTTCTCTGTCGAGGCGATGTTACCATTAATGTCTGCCATGATTGTGTGTTGAATGCCAGTCAAGAGATAATCCAGAGATGTCCCAAGGAGAAAGTAGCCTATATTTGGTATGATCAGTGCATGCTACGTTATGATAACAGGTCTTTTTTCGGGACAATGGATGAATCACCTAAGGTGTATATGTGGAATATGCAGAATATCACAGAACCTGATCGGTTTGCACAATTGCTAGGAGATACTATGGATAAATTAGCAAATCGGGCTTCAAGCGATCGATCTTTAAATGATCAATATGTCAACAGGTTTGCAACTGAAGATGTTAATTTTACAAGACTTCAGAGACTATACAGCCTAGTGCAGTGCACACCAGATTTATCCGCAACTGATTGTAATCGGTGTCTTCGAGTGGCTATAGGTGATCTGCCAAACTGTTGCAATGGAAAGAAAGGCGGGAGAGTTTTGCAGCCAAGTTGTAATATTAGATACGAGACGTACCCATTCTATGAAATCAAAGCCACAGCTCCATCACCTTCACCGACGCCTCCTCCTGCTCCTCCTCTTCCAATTTCCTCGACAAACCCTCGAGGTAAAACTTCAAAGCACAAGCCTAAATGTGTGAATTATCGAGTACATGTTATAGAATTCTTCTTTCGTGGTACATATAGTAGATTGCATATCATGTTATTTTATCCCCTAAAAGGTTGGGATAAAGCTTTAATTTGTTGATTTTTTTTTGGGTCTTAATAGTTAGACTGTCAGAGGCATGGACCAACTAAATGGTATTCTCATAGCACTTGGAGTTATGAATTTTCAATTTATGGGGAAGTAAGGGATCCTTGGTTGGGGAGAAAATCACCCTGATTCATGGATCTATCAACTCGAGAAATCATGACAAGATAAAATTTTGTTGAGTTGAGTCAAGTGAAATGAAAGTTGCTCTATGGTTTTTCACCTGCAACTATTAAGCCGATGTGACAATTTATTATTGATGGTTATTACCAAATTGTTATTGTGTATGTCAATGTAACCTATTTTTGATTTGCAGGTAAAGGGAAACTCTCATCAGAAATAATTATTGCCATTGTAGTCCCAGTAGGTCTGTCTCTAGTTCTTTTGGCCATAGGTTTTTGCCTCCTAAGTAGGAAACGAAGGAGAAAGTACAATGTTGTAGAAGAAGAAAATGGTAAGGATAAAAGACATCATTTTATCCTCAAATTGTATTGCTTCATGCTATTACCTTTACAGTAGTGTCGTTCACAAACTTCAACAATTTTATTGTCTGGTTGTGTAGTTGGGGATGAAATTACAATATTGCAGTCCTTACAATTTGATCTGAGCACAATTGAAGTTGCCACAAACAACTTCTCTTCTGATAACAAGATAGGTGAAGGCGGATTCGGTCTGGTCTACAAGGTAAGTAGTCAGAAGCATCTAACTATGGTAGAAATCTGACTAATTCAACGATTTCAAAAGCTCTAGAAGTTGGGATACATAAATGCATGAACATAGTTTACTTAGTTAACTCAACTCACAAAAGCCTTCATCCCAACTATTTGGGTTTGGGGTCAATTTGTGTTTCTCTACTGTTCTTTTGAATATTTTCATTAGTTTTAACTCCCATTTGCATATGGCAGGGTATCCTTGCTGATGGACAAGAAATAGCAGTGAAGAGGCTATCCAAAACCTCTAGTCAAGGTGCCGCAGAATTTAATAACGAGGTTGTTTTGGTGGCCAAACTTCAACATAGAAATCTTGTAAGGCTTCTGGGGTTCTGCCGTGAAGGAGGGGAAACGATGCTCATATATGAATATGTTCCCAACCATAGCCTTGACTGGTTTCTGTTCGGTTAGGCCCTCTCTAAACACACCCTTTGAATTCAGCTTCTTGATTGATGCTTTCTCTAATCTTCACAAGATGAACTTAAAATTCGAGACATCTTCAACACCCAAATCTTGTGAAAAGTATGCCATAAAAGTCTTAAGAACACTAAAAATTGCATTAAGATCAAATGCTGAAGAGGTAAGAGTATTGCAAGACTAGTAATAAACACTATACAATATTAAAGATCAAACTGATCTTATAATATTTATATTTTAAATAATAATTTGACTTTTTTAATTACGCAAAATAAAATTAAAACGAAGAGAGATGTAGATATGGATTGATAGATTTGATTGACTTGGGGAGTGTATTGATTGGGTTGTTTTGCATTGGGAGTTGTGCAGAGAAGTTGATGAGTTGATTATTTAGGGAGGGAAAATTTTTTTAAGATAAATTTTATACCATTAAATCAAAGTAGATGAATGTTGGATAAATCTTGACTTTTGTTGTATTTTTATAAGTTGATAATTTAACTTCGTAGCTGTAACATTAGATAAATATAGTGTTTTTGAAAAAGTTGCACCATCTATTTTGCTTGAATTATTTCATTGCCCGTTTAAATCTAGCTCCTTGTGTTTTAATTTTATGAAAATAGATCAGGAAAAGCAAGGACAGTTGGATTGGTCACAACGTTACAATATTATAGGAGGGATCGCCCGGGGAATTCTTTATTTACACGAAGATTCTCGACTTAGAATTATACATCGCGACCTCAAAGCTAGCAATGTACTATTAGATGGGGATATGAATCCAAAGATTTCAGATTTTGGCATGGCGAAAACATTTGGTGTGGATCAATCTCAAGGAAATACTAGCAGAATCGTTGGAACATAGTATGTTTCTCAACACTCAGTCTTCTTCTTTAGAATTTATCTATATCAACAATTAGCTATTGCTTCATCCCAATTATCCAAATGCTACAAGAAAAAAATAGAAAACAAAAAGGTCATTTGGATTCTTCAAAATTGCAACTTTTTTTTTTGGTAAGTAAAATTGCAACTTAAAGCTTCTATGGTGATTTTAATTTTGTTTTGTTTTTTTCAATTATGAGAGGTGTTTCAGTTAGCTTACACATATATTGACTAATATCCTCCCTAGTCTGGTAAATGGCAAGTCATTCACGCCAAAACTAGAATATTGATGAGGAATAATTCCTCCAAGGCCTGGCCCCAAAAAGTTGTAAAGCTTCGAACTCGAGATATCTAATTTTTCTTTCAATATGATTGCTTATAGAGATATGAACACTAATTCAAATTTTAAGTGAATTGTTATCATTGAACCTTCATAATTTAGTTGCAAAAATGGGTCTATCTCTTGTTTATCGGGTCTCCTTCATCTTTTTTGGCAGCCTTAGAAAGAACATGTTGCATAATTAATTTTTTTGGAGTAGATATTTCTTTTATATTTTTTGTTATTAAATTAGCAATATAATATATAAATAAATATGTGGTTCTTGCTTGTAGTGGTTACATGTCTCCAGAATATGCAATGCATGGACAATTCTCTGTGAAGTCCGACGTGTTTAGTTTTGGTGTATTGGTACTGGAGATTATAAGTGGCAAGAAAAATAATACTTTCTATCAATCAGACGGAGCTGAGGACCTTCTGAGCTATGTGAGTGTAAACCCAATATCCAAAAAACACGTTATTTTTAAGTCAAAATCAATGGCGAATTACTCCGAAATAGTTAACATCAATGAAAATATGTTTGTAGGCTTGGCAACATTGGAGGGGTGGGACACCCTTGGAGTTGGTGGATCCAATTCTGGCAGATTCTTACTCAAGAAATGAAGTCATTAGATGCATACATATTGGTTTATTGTGTGTACAAGAAGAAGTAGATGACAGGCCCACCATGGGCTCTGTGGTGCTCATGCTCAGCAGCTACTCTGCTACCCTACCGATGCCTCGAGCACCTCCATTCTTCTTCCGTAGCAGAACTGCAACAAGTACATTAACAAAGGGGCTAGAGTCTGATCAGTCAACAACCAAGTCAATGCAATTGTCTGTGAATGAAGTTTCCATTACTGAGCTATACCCTCGATAAAAAAGATAGTCGAGCACGCGAGACTAAACTCCCACTAATTTTGGATTGTTAGATAAGATATACCCTAAGATAGTATGGGAAAACAATGAATATTTTTATCCTAGTATGTAATTTGAGTTCAACAAGTTTTAGCATCTTTATATACTCTATTAATGGAAGTTGTGGAATTGAGCCATCTACACTGAGGTTATGGATTTGAATTGTAAGTAATAATTTTGTATAAACAATGACAAAGTTTATGTTTGTATCTAATCTACTCCTCCCAATAATCCCTGATCAAGGGGTATGTTAGTTTTTGACCCTCTTTTATTCCCAAAGTTGTATGAAAAACTAAAATAGAGTTAACTATCCATTTAATCCCGTGAATTCTATTATTTGTGTTAATTTAGTCCTTTAATTATGTTTTTGTGTTTGACTCAATGTAACCCTTATGTTCAAATTTACCGTTAACTTTGATTGAAATCCTCAAGTGCACATCACGTGATTCCTAAACTATAAACTAATATTTGACTCATGTGATGCGAACGTGAGAGTTTCTGTCAAAATTAACGGTGAAATTTTATAGAAAGGCCACATCGACTCAGATTGAATAATTCAGAGGCTAATTTAGCACACAATATAGTTTAGAGACTCGATTGATACAAATAATATAATTTTAGTGCCAAATGAAATTGTGAATTTAATGTAATATGACATTGACAACTATAAGACGAAATTGCTTATTTCTTATTTCAAATACTGAGCTGCTCTCTTTTTTTGGCAAGATGTCATATTTTTTTCCCAGGAAATATGGCTCTCCTCCTATATCAACATCGCATTAATCAGACCAATTGAAATAAGTGGCTCAGACAAAGACGTATTAATCATACTAAATGAAACATATGGTCCAGACGAGTACGACCGCAATTGTAGTAGCCCATATTTTCTCTTGGACCGGTTTCTCTGTCCTATGCTTGACTTGATCATGTGTCAGGCTGACTTGTATTTATTGATCAGGACAAGTAGATTTTTCTTTATCAGTCTGCTCATTTTGTGGCTGACAACAAAGCAAAGACCTTCCAAAGTCGATAACACTCCCATTCCTATCAAATTTCGGTGGGCTTCTCACGACTTGTATTTATTGATCAGGACAAGTAGATTTTTCTTTATCAGTCTGCTCATTTTGTGGCTGACAACAAAGCAAAGACCTTCCAAAGTCGATAACACTCCCATTCCTATCAAATTTCGGTGGGCTTCTCACGACTTGTATTTATTGATCAGGACAAGTAGATTTTTCTTTATCAGTCTGCTCATTTTGTGGCTGACAACAAAGCAAAGACCTTCCAAAGTCGATAACACTCCCATTCCTATCAAATTTCGGTGGGCTTCTCACGACTTGTATTTATTGATCAGGACAAGTAGATTTTTCTTTATCAGTCTGCTCATTTTGTGGCTGACAACAAAGCAAAGACCTTCCAAAGTCGATAACACTCCCATTCCTATCAAATTTCGGTGGGCTTCTCACGACTTGTATTTATTGATCAGGACAAGTAGATTTTTCTTTATCAGTCTGCTCATTTTGTGGCTGACAACAAAGCAAAGACCTTCCAAAGTCGATAACACTCCCATTCCTATCAAATTTCGGTGGGCTTCTCACAAAGTAGGTGGATTTAGAGAAGGGTAAAATTTTGTTAACCAGCTTTATGTTCCAAAAATTGTGTAATCTTGTTTTTTTTTCAATAGACAACGGTATTTTTTACAGGGGAGAAAGGGAGGGAAAGAAGAAGAGAAACTCGATCTATCAACCTGCCACTCCATTGTAGAAGGCTCTAACCATTCAGGGTAGGACTTAGGTCCTAATTGTGTAATCTTGTTGAGTTGGTATTTTTGGAGGAGATTGTGAGATTTATAATTATTCCAATCCATAATGACTTAGTATAATTAAAAAAATATAATTAAAAAAAATTTTTTGTATGCATAGAATTACTCCGCTCTAAATAATTTTGGACAAAATTAATAAACAAGACTGAAATTAAAATTAAAAATAGTAGATTTATATTTCCCTTTAGCGGGTTTAAGATGATGAATAAATAGACTCGTTATATTCATCAACTCAACTAAACATGACTTAAAATCGTTAAATATGGTTTAAACATGGTTTTATATATAGCACGAACTCCACGCACTACGAACGTGACTATGTACGATTATAAATAAACAATGATTAAAGTAAATTTTGACCGAAATAACTAAAAAGGTTCAACACAACATGACGTTTTATCTGCTGAGGGCAGTTGAGCTTCCACCTGGGTAAAAAGTCCAAGGCCCACAAGATGGCCCGAAAGCCCAACCACTCAGTTGAACATGGTTGGCCTAGTCTGTCACGTGGAGTCTCAATAGCCCGGGCTGCAAAGGCGGCTTGCTATGTAAGCCCATTGCCTGGTCCATTGACTTGAAATTTTTTAGAAAGATTAAGAAAAAGGTTAAACATGGAAAAAAGTATTGGCCTACTAAGACAAGAATGATGTCTTACCAATCACGTCAGGTGAGATGAGTTCGTATCAAAAAATATTTTAACCATATTCAATTCTTTTATTAATTCATATCTAATGAATCGTGACATATTGTGTTCGTGTATGAATTTATGATAACTAGTATATAAACGAGTCGTATTATATATTTTTTTAATTGAGTTCACTCATACTCGATTCATTTATTAGTCATGTCTAGTCAAATGCATAGATAGGCACGATAGAAGGAAAAAAAGGCCTTGGCTTTAATCCCTCACCAGAATAAGCGATATCCATTGGGCCTTTAACACGTATAAATAGAAGCTTCTTTCAATCTCTATTTGGCAAAAAGAGACGGGGCTGAACTTAGAAGTTAACAAAAAAGAGCTTCTAGTAGCCATGGATATCACCAGAAGACTTGAGAGAATGAAACAAGAAATATATCAAGTGAAAAACGAGAAGCTCCACGTATTTATTTAATTGGTAAGTTATGGAAGACCCAAACCCTCCATTAAACATCAATTAAGCACCCCAAATATTTAGCCTAATTTGGTCGTAGGGAAAGAATAGACAAAAATCTTGGCAAATACAAAAAGAGCCTTTAGGTACTTAGGAGTATAGTGGCATGCAAAATGAAGCAGAGGATGGAGATCCTTTACTAGTGACCTTGCATAATGATTTGTGAATTCAAATTCAATATTGCTTTTTGTTTCTCTTTCCTTCATTTCTTATCCATCTTTCCTCATGATATGGGTTGTAGGTTGTAATGGTGATGGGGTTATAAAAGCAGAAATTTTGAGTTTCCACTCTGATGTCTTAGTCCTAGCATTAGTATGTATAAATTAGGGTCGACAATTTTTAACGCGACTCACTAATCTAATATGTAATTGATACGAAAATAATAAGTATGAATATGTCCTTAATAGGTTCATATTACAATGGTGTTTGACATATCAGACCAACTTTATAAATGTGTCCAGTGACAATGACAGAACCAAAGCAAGGCCTAGGGGGCCATGGTCCCCCTTATGCTTCTCAGGACCCTCTCTCTTTATATATATATATATATATATATACTACTCTAAAAAATCACTATAATTGAAAAACTTTTAGTTTCCCTTTTTATCCTTGAATAATGTAATTAATCCATTTTAATCCCCAAATGTGAATGAATAAAGATAAACCTCCTACATCTGAAAGTGTCATTGATTACATGTAAACTCAGGGGTTTGTTATTAATCACATTTTTACGACTTTCTCCACTATGTCAAGTACAAAAGTTAGAGAGGCAAAAGAGCATAACTCCTAATTAACCCAATTGTTAATGTAAATAATTCTGATTTTAATGTGCCTCTATAATAATTAATGTAACTTATTTTTCTTTAACTTATGTAGTGTGTCTCTACCACAGATTATAAAAAAAAAATTGAAAAAACTGTGAAAGGGAAATGTGACTTTATATACTACTGTAAAAACTCACTATAATTGAAAAACTTTTAATTTCTCTTTTTATCTTTGAATAATGTAATTAATCCATTTTAATCCCCAAATGTTAATGAATAAAGATAAACCTCATACACCTGAAAGTGTCATTGATTACATGTAAGGTCAAGACTTTGTTATTAATCACATTCTTACCACTTTCTCCATTATTTGCAAGTACAAAAGTTAGAGAGGCAAAGGAGCATAACTCTTAATTAACCCTATAATAATTGTAAATAATTCTGATTTTAGTGTGTCTCTATAATAATTAATGTAACATATTTTTGAAAAAATTGTGAAAGCAAATGTGACTTTACTAATACTGGAAGTTGAATCACCATGATTATCAAGTTTAGTGGATGATCCATACTAATCAACCTCTTTATTGACTCCACTATCAAAAACCTCAGTTCTCTCTTTTAAACCCTCACCAAAATCCTCACTTACGGGCAAACACTCATCTTCAAAGGTATTCTATGACTCACACCTGAAAGTGTAATTGATTACATGTAAGGTCAAGAGTTTGTTATTAATCACACTCTTAGCACTTTCTCCATTACGTCGAGTACAAAAGTTAAAGAGGCAAAGGAGCATAACTCCAAATTAACCCAGTAGTTATTGTAAATAATCCTGATTTTAGTGTGTCTCTATAATAATTAATGTAACTTATTTTCCCTTAACTTATGTAGTGTGTCTCTTCCATAGATTGTGGGAAAAAAAACTGAAAAAAATGGTGAAAGGGAAATGTGACTTTACCAATACTGGGAGTTGAATCACCATGACTATCAAGTTTAGTGGATGATCCATACTAATCGACCTCTTTCTTGACTCCACTAGCAAAGACCTCAATTCTCTCTTTTAACCCCTCACCAACATCCTCACTTACAAGCAAACACTTATTTTCAAAGGTGTTCTGTAACTCATTTTGTGTGAACGTATATGGAGACGATATCTAACATGAAATTGTTAATTCTTGATGTTTTTGTTGTTTTAAGGGTTATTTTTGGTTGATTACATGAGAGAGAGGTCATCAAAACTCAAATGTCACAATGGGTCTGAGATCATGTTGATGACATCTTAGGGATTTACGCATGGGTATTCTTTATGGAAGGGTGATTCTAAATTCAACTTTGTTTGTGGTACTTGTATCAATATTGGTATGATGTAAGACATGAAATTTAAAGTTTTTTTATCATAACATAGTGTCAATTTGGGAAAAAAATGAAAATTTCTAACTATATCTAACAACGATTAAGTTCAAAATAAGTTTGTAAAATTTGAAGTAGTCTTGGTTGAAGACAACAAAGTTTTGTGATGATGGTAGTTTTTGAAAGGAAAGTGTAGTTTTAACCTTTTAAGTCTTGAATGGTTTTGGAAGTATAAGATTGGAAAATGGTGGAATATCATTTGTCATTTGGTTTTGAATTCTAATGAATTGTGATGATGAACAAATTGATCTCGTACAAGATCAACAGTCGTGTGTGTGATGTGATGAAATTAATGGACAATAAATAAGATAATCAATGGCAAAATAGTAAATATAGGCAAACACACAGATATATAGTGGTTCAGGCCGGGTGACCTACTCCACTCTTGGGAAACGACAGTAGTGGCCGGAGGTCTTTATTGATGAATAAAGTAACTGGGAGAGTATACTCCGGGAGAATTACATTGGTTAGGAGATAGAAACTTAGTGTGTAGGAAGGTGTAGAAAGACAAAGCTCAAGGTGGGGTGTGCTAGGAGAGATGTTGTGAGATGCCTCTCCATGTGGAGAGAGCTTACAATATATAGGTTTGGTGAGACGATGAGGTGAGGCGGTGAGGTGAGGTAAGGGAGAGTACACTACTTTTTTGGTAAGTAAAATTAAGGTAGGATTTGATCTCCATGAATGCATATCCCGGTATTCTTTCTCCCACGTGCTGCTATCTTCCCTAACTTCTTGGATTTTGAATTGGGTCGGATAAGTGAAGTAGGCTTGGGCTGCCTTCTAGCTGACTTGGGCTGCCTTCTAGCAGACTTGGGCTCAGTTAATTTATTAGCCCTAGCCCAGTCAGTTTTGCGCTCCTGAAGCAATTTGTATCCTTTGTTATATGCTTAGTCAAAAGATTGTAGGTGATTGAAGTTATGAATGTCTACCAATGATTGAAGTTGTTGTCATTAGATTGATAGTAGATTTTATTCATTGTGCTGAGACCCATTATCAATCTAATGAGAACAATGAATTAGATAATTAAATTGGATCCCTATAGTATTGTCCATTAAGCAATGATATGCCAAATTTCTTAGTGATTAATGATTCTGTGATAGAGTGCATTGACATTGGGAACATTGGAGAGTATGCTTCTATGAAAATTTAATTTTTTTTTTGGTTCAATTGTGAGAGGTGATTGGACTACCTTACATATATCTTGACTAATCTCCTCCCTGTTCGGGCGAATGGCAAGTCATTTACGCCAGAAATAGAGCATTGATGAGGGATAATTCCTCCTTAACTTGGCTCTAAGAAATTGGCAAGATTTAAACTCGAGACCTCTAGTTTTTTTTACTCAATATGATTGCTTACAGAGATATTAACACTAACTAGGATTATAAGAGACTAGTAGTCTTTGAACCTTCATAATTTAGTTGCAAAAATGGGTCTCCTTCATCTTTTTGGTAGCCTTAGAAAGAAAATGTTGCATAATTAATTTTATTTAGTAGATATTTCTTTTATATTTTTTGTTATAACATTAGCAACATAATATATAAATAAATTGTAGTTCTTGCTTGTAGTGATTACATGTCTGTGAAGTCTGACGTGTTTAGTTTCAGCGTATTGATACTGAAGATTATAAGTGGCAAGAAAAACAATACTTTCTACCAATAAGACGGAGCCAAAGACCTTTAGAGCTATGTGAGTGTAAAAGAAATACGTAAAAACACATTATTTTTAAGTCAAAATCAATGCCGAATTACTCTGAAATCTTTAACATCAATGAAAAAATGTTTGTAGGCTTGGCAACATTGGAGGGGTGGGACACCCTTGGAGTTGCTGGATCCAATTCTGTCAGATTCTTGCTCAAGAAATGAAGTCATTAGATGTGTGTACAAGAAGATGTTGATGACAGGCCCACCATGGCCTCTGTGGTGCTCATGCTCATCAGCTACTCTCCTACCCTATTGATGCCTCGAACACCTCCATTCTTCTTCCGTAGCAAAACTGAAGTGAGAACATCAACAAAGGGGCAGGGGTCTGATCAGTCCACAAGCAAGTCAATGCAATGGTCTGTTAATGACGTTTCCATTACTGAGCTATACCCTCGATAAAAAAAGACACTTGAGCACACAAGACTAAACTTCCCCTAGTTTGGGATTGTTAGATGAGATATACTCTAAGATAGTATGGGAAATCAATGAATATTTTTTTCCTAATATGTCATTTGAGTTCAACAAGTTTTAGCATCTTTATGTACTCTGTTAATGGAAGTTGTGGAATTGAGTTGTCAACAGTGAGGTTATTGATTTGAATTGTAAGTAATAATTTTGCACAAACAATGACAAAGTTTATGTTTGTATCTGATCTACTCCTACCAACACTCCCCGATCAAGGGGTATGTTAGTTTTTAACCCCTTTTATTCACACAGTTGTATGAAAACTTCAAATAGAGTTAACTATCTATTTAGTCGCATGAATTATATTATTTGTGCTAATTTAGTCCTTGAATTATGTTTTTGTGTCCGACTCAATGTGACCCTTTTGTTTAAATTTGCTGTTAACTTTCACTGAAATCCTCAAGTGCACATCACGCGATCCCTGAACTATATCTAGTATTTGACTCATGTGATGTGCACGTGAGGTTTCTATCAAAATTAACGGTGAACTTTGACAGAAAGGTCACATTGACTCATATTGAATAGTTCAAATGCTAAATTAACACAAAACACAGTTTAGGGACTTGATTGATACAAATGATATATAGATTCAATGTCAAATAAAATTGTGAATTTAATGTAATATAACATTGGCAACTACAAAAGATATTTATTTGGGTCCGTTTGTTTAGCGGGAGAACGGTATAAAATACAAGAAAGAGAAAATTTTTAAAATTTTTAAGTGTTTGGTTAGCATGAAATGGAAAATGATAAAGAAAATAATTTTCTTTCATGCTTAAATTTTCTCACAACTAACAAATTTTTTTTTCTTGTAAAAAACACAAGGAAACGGAAGAAAGTTCTGGTCTATAACTAGCTTCCCATTTTACTCTTATTTTTTTTAAAATATTTTATTAGTTATTAATTTTAAAAAATATTGGTATGGATTTGATTAACCATATAATTTGGTCTAAAGACCTCCGTGCTGGTGTTTGTCCTCAAATTAGGTTACGAGCCACTTTTAAAAAAAAACAGTTAACTTTTAATTATAATACATATTCTTTTCTTCTTTTGACCGATTTAATATAATTAAGGATCATTTAAACAATTATAAAATTTCCCTTGTAAATTTACTTTCTTTCAAACAATAGAATGAAAATTTTTTAAAACTCTCGCAATTTTTTTATCCTAACTAAATACATGCATGAAAATATATTTTCAATTATTTTCTTTTCTTTCACTTCATTCTCTATTATTTTCACTTTCCATCATTCTTTTCTTCCTTATCAAAAAGACGCATTTGTCTAGCGGGAGAATGGTAGAAAATGCAAGAAAGAAAAATTTTTATGTGTTTGGTTTGTATGAAATTGAATTTTCTCTCAACTAACTAACTTTGTTTCTTGTAAAAAACACAAGGAAATGGAAGAAAGTTCTGGTTCATAACTAACTTTTCATTTTACCCATATTTTTCTTAAAATATTTTATTAGTTATTAATTTTAAAAAATATTGGTATGAATTTGATTAACCATATAATTTGGTCCAAAGACCTTCGTATTGGTGTTTGTCCTCAAATTAGGTTATGAGCCACTTTTTTTTTTTTTAATTTTTTAACTTTCAATTATAAGACATATTTTTTTCTTCTTTAGACCGATTTAATATAATTGAGGATAATTTAGACTATTATAAAAATTTTCTTGTAACTTTACTTTCTTTCAAACAATAGAATGAAAACTTTTTAAAACTCTCTTGTAATTTTTTCATCCTAACAAATATATGCATGAAAATATATTTTTTATTATTTTATTTTCTTTCACTCTATTATATTTACTTTCTATCATTGTTTTCTTTCTAATCAAACGGACCCGTTTGTTTAGCAAAAAATTGGTAAAAAATACAAGAAAGAAAATTTTTTAAAATTTTTTATGTGTTTGGTTAGCGTGAAATGAAAAATGATGAAAAAAATAATTTTCTTTCATACTTGAATTTTCTCACAACTAACCAACTTTTTTTTCTTGTAAAAAATACAAGGAAATGGAAGAAAGTTCTAGTATATAACTAACTTCTTATTTTATCTTTATTTTTTTAAAAATATTTTATTGGTTATTAAATTTAAAAAATATTGGTATGTATTTGATTAACCATAAAATTTGATCCAAAAACCTTCGTACTGGTGTTTGTCCTTGAATTAGATTACGAGCCACTTTTAAAAAAAAAAAATTTAACTTCGAATTATAATACAAATTTTTTTCTTCTTCAGACCGATTTAATATAATTAAGGATAATTTAGACAATTAGAAAAATTTTCTTGTAACTTTACTTTCTCTCAAACAATAGAATGAAAATTTTTTAAAACTCTCTTGTAATTTTTTTATCCTAAGGAAATACATGCATGAAAATATATTTTCTATTATTTTCTTTTCTTTCACTTCACTTTCTATTATTTTCATTTTTCATCATTTTTTTCTTCCTAATGAAGCAGACCCACTTGTTTAGTGGAAAAATGATAGAAAATGCAAGAAAGAAAATTTTTTAAAATTTTTATGTGTTTGGTTAGAATGATATAGAAAATGATGAAAAAAAATAATTTCTTTCATGCTTGAATTTTTCACAACTAACCAACTCTTTTTTTTTTTTTTTTTGTAAAAAACACAAGGAAATGGAAGAAAGTTCTGGTCTACAACTAACTTCTCATTTTACCCTTATTTTTTTTGAAATATTTTATTGGTTATTAATTTTAAAAAATATTGATATAGATTTGATTAACCATATAATTTGGTCCAAAAACCTTCGTGCAGGTGTTTGTTCTCGAATTAGGACAAGCCACTTTTTTTAAAATAAAAATTTTCTTTCAACTATAATACATATTTTTTTCTTCTTTAGATCAATGTAATATAATTAAGAATAATTTAAACAATTAGAAATTTTTCTTGTGATTTTACTTTCTTTCAAACAATAGAATAAATTTTTTAAAAAACTCTCTCTTGTAATTTTTTCATGCTAATCAAATACATACATAAAAATATATTTTTTATTATTTTCTTTTCTTTCACTTTATTTTCTATTATTTTCACTTTTTATCATTTTTTTTTCTAATCAAACGAATCATAATCATTGACAATTGAACTCGTTATCTCAGTCCATTCATGATAAAGGTCAAATCCTGACTTCTGCTAGTGACTATATGAACATTAGACTAGATTGCTTTCAAAAGACGTTAGAGTGGATATCTTATAGGGAACAGGTAGAAAAAAAGATATGTGATAAGGAAAAAAGTGACGGTGTAATTGCAAGTAAATGAAGATATAATTTGTGCGGTTCAATTACTATTCGAACTAAAATATTTAATATTTGGGCAAAAATTAAAAAATCGACAACATTAGATTAAAGAATGCAGATTTAACTCGAATTGAAAATTCTATAATATAGATTGAATTGGTGATTCCTCAACCTGTCCAACACATTCTAATTGAATCCAAGAAGTAAAAAATAATTCGTATTTCAAATACTGAGCTGTTATCTTCTTTGACCAAGATATCTTTTTTTTTTTCGATAAATGGCTCTCCTTATATGTCAACACCGCGTTAATTAGACTGAATGAAACATGTGGTTCAGACAAAGATGCATTAATCAAACTGAATAAAACAGGTGGTCCAGATGAGCACAACTGTCATTGT
>CAUOFW020007716.1:0-20076 GCA_963454935.2 Ilex paraguariensis | reverse complement strand
ATTCTACTCCTATGTTAACAAGATACGTGAGAATGAAGTAAACCGTGTCACTGGTGTTATTGATCCAGAAAGTTTTGACTCTAAATCAGTGTGATCAAATGATATATAATTTTGGAATAATGCATAAATGTAAATAGCTATAAATTAATTAGGAAAATCAGTAAATATTAAATAACAAATAAAGAATAAATACAACCAATTTTTTGGGAAGGAAAGGAGTGGTTAGAAAGTTTCATAGAGTGTTTAAATTGTATTTAATTTTGTATCTGCAGAAATTTTTTTAAGCAGGTAGAATTTCAGAAAGTCAGCAGTAGTAGCCTGCAGATTACAATGCAAATTCTAGTCAAGGAGCATCGTCTGGATGGTGGTACTGGAGTCCAGACAGCAGTGTGTAGATATAAATACCAGTTCCATGAAAAAACTGATCATTTTCATTCCCTTGCAGGCCAGAATTCGAAACTAGCGGATTTTCTTGAAGAATCCTTCTCAAATCTGCTACACGCGACCATTTTTCTTCAAATCTTCTCCGATTATTCACTTACCCATTACATTTTTAAGGTTTCTATCGATCAGAATCAGTTAAAACCAAGCATTTGGAGAGAAATCAGCAGAAATATGGATTCAAGGCGTCGAACGAGAGGATCTTCAAGTCAAGCAAGAAGGGATCAACCTCCACAACCTGAAGCACCTCCACATCAACCCCAGCCGGGGAATGTTTACAGTGAGGTGATTTTTGAGAATGTTAATCAACAAGCCTGGTATGGTGCTCATTTTCTTACCAAAACTATCTTTCTTGAAAGACAAGTAATTTTTGAAGATTTTAAAAATATAGGAGTTAGACAAATTCTTGCTACGCATGGATGGCTTGATTTTGTTAGATTTGTTGCTCCTTCTTATGACTATTTAGTTCGAAAATTTTATAGTGATGCAGAAATAACTAGAGAAAGACAATTACATATATTTGTTCAGGGTATAATTTTTCAAGTTACACCGGCTACTATAATCGAATTTTTTCAGCCCATGCAAAGACCACCCAACCCGCAATATCCTTACACTGAATTGCCTGATTTAACCAACGTAGGGATAGAATTGACAGGTAATCCAGAGTTTGTTTGGGGAAGGCCAAATAAATACATAAAGCAAGGGGATTTAATAGATAAATATTGAGTTTTGAATTTGATTACAGTAAACAATTTGTTACCCCGAGCCCAAAAAAATAAAATTTATATTGAGCAGACCTACTTTTTATATGCCTTTGGAATGAGACACAATCGATCTTACAAATCTCATCATGGATCAAATGTTGCTTACTGTGGATAGAAAGAAACTCTCACTCTCATATGCTATGTTAGTTTCACAATTATGCAGGGACAAAGGAGTGATTGCAGATCCCATGTGGAAAATGGTGGAGCATTTGGCACTGTTAGATAAGACCTCTCTAAAGAAAAGCTATGGCATTCAACCTGAAGATCAACCACCTCCACCACAAGAGGAGTCATTCCAAGTACCAGATGAATTTTTCCCACCAGAACAACATGCACCACAAGAAGATCAACCATATATACCAATGGATGACAGGACCGATAGATATTTTACTAGGGTTGAAGACCACTATTACCCAGCTCAGTACCAACATCACTCAGATCAACAAACGCATGGATGATTATGAGCAGAACCAAGCAGAGATTTTGAGACTACTTCGAGAGCATTTCGGTGGAGGACTATCTACTTCTTAAACACTGGAGATTCTACAAGGGCTTTGCTATCTTTCACTCATCTTTTATTTTACGCACCTAAACTTACTTTATATTTTGAACTTGTTGTTTTTAAACTTGCTTTTGTTAGTTAATATGGAGCTTATGTTCTTAAGTTAGGGAGACTATTTCATATGACTCATAGTTAAATAAAGTTAGTATTCTAATGCTTTGCAAGGATAACCCTAATCTGATCACGTGAGATTTTCTTATTTTAGTTGTGTATTATCTTAATATTTTTGTTTAAACTTATTCTTTTGAGCACAATTAGATTTCTTTATTGGTAAAAACCTTGTGAAATATTACACTCTTTACATCTATAGTGGAGATGTAAGACCTATTGCAGATTTTGAACCAATCTTTCTTGGAGAGATATTCTACATCTACTCAAATAAGAATATTCAATTTAGCAGTAAATTTTTTTTGAATAATCCCATTAGTTTTGTTTCGATTAGCACTTATTGGATTATATTGTTAGCATTTTCCTTTAAATTTTTATTTAGAGATTATACATGTTTATGATTTCTGGAAAATGATATTAGGCCATTTTTGATTAATCTTGAGCTTTAACCATTTCTTTTTCAAAATTATATCATTAGTTAGCCATGATTGAGCCTAATAGAATATAAATTCTTTTCATGAAACCTAAAAAATACCTGAGCCATATGAAAATATATTAAATCTACCTTTACTATCTAATTTTCTTGCACCCTCTTCTAAATCAGTAGGATACAAAAAAACATAAGAAGAAGAAAAAGTAGAAATTGATCATTGTTTAAAGAAAAGAGAAATATGTGAATGAAATTTCAAAGGAAAAAGAAAGAAAGAAAATAACCCAGAAAGTGAAAAAATAAAATGAAAAAATAAAAGTTTTGAAAGGATAGAACGTGGTGTGCCACAATACTAAGAAATGATAGCTTTTGAATCTCATTCACGTCATTTCTTAAATCTTAAACCATTGGTCACATTACACCCATGGGAAAGTCCTTTTCAATTGCAGAAGTCATATATGTGTGTTAATCCTATCTATCCCAAAAGGGAGAATGTTGATAATATGTTTAATATAGTGTTAATATTCTTTTATGAGATTATGCCAAATTCTAGTTTTATTCAAATAATCGTTCTTTTGATTGATTCCATGTGATATTATTTGCTTTGATAACAATATTCCAATCACATGTAATTTTGAGAGAATAGTCACTATATCGTACGTATATTCTTTGCTGAGTGTATTCCAGGGAAAGATTGACATCAAGACTATCATGAAAGATGGTAATATTTCTTAAGTGATTTTTGAAAATAAAGAAATCATTACACACACATACACACAAAAGTTTTTTATAAAAATATATAGATAATGTTACAACTAATGTGTGTTACTCTTATAGTGATCAGATAAAGGAACTATTCAAGCAATAAGAGGAATAGTAATTTAATTTTATTTGTGAAAAGTATGAGTTATGAACTCTTAACTACTAAAGTTTGTAGGTAGCTTCACTAAAAACCTTCACGAAACAAAACTCGTCCACTAGAGATCACCTAGGGGTTTAACGACTTGTTGCATATACTAAATGCAATCGTGAAAAAATCTACGAAAATGACTTTACTTGTTTGTATTTTATAATTTACTAGGGACTAGTAAATTTTAAGTTGGAGAGTGTGATTAACCCTAATTGATATATAAATTAATATAATTAAATAATTTAATTATGTAAGATAAAAGAATTAAAAGCTGTAAATTAGGTTTTATGCGTAGACTAGGGTTTTTATGTATACTGTTTAAAATTTCAAAGTTTTTGTGCGGAATTACTGAAAATCAGGAGAAGTAATTTATCAAAGCTTGAAATAACAAAGGAGACAAGTGTAATTCAAACAATGGAACATGCAAGAATATCATGGAACCTCCACCAGCAAAGGAGCACCGTCCGGATGGTGGTTCCAAGCGGTTTGAACTTATCCTCCACCTCCTGCTTGATTTTTGCCTATAAATATGTGACCATCCTTCATCTAAAGAAGCTGGTTGGAAGGGGAGCTCTAGAGGAAGTTCAAAAGAGAGAAAAAAGGAAGAAAAAGAGAGAAAGTCGTAGAACAATTCAAGATCCGGTCCGTCCTACTATCTAGCCAAAATTCTGTATTTCTACATTTCTGTTATGTCTTTCTACTTGAAAAGTTGAACTGCTGCCACCTTTGTGTCTTAACTGATATTAAGGATGGTTTTATTTCAATTGTTCCTCGCGAAAGAAGTGTTAGTGTCTGTATTTTATTTACTCTTGTAATAAGACTTGCTTGTTTATAGCAATAGAGCATGAATAGTTTACTTATACCCTTTAGTGAGGGGTGAACATATGAATGACTAGGCCTTCTGATGCACTAAGGATGTTTTATTATCGCATGATACAATTGTCAGATGAATAACCTAAGTGATCTTCCTGAATGGCTTGACCTTCTGGATTACTGAGGTTGTTTAACTGATATAAGATATAAAAGTTGTCAGATGAATGACCTAAGTAATCCTCCTGAATGACTTGACCTTCTAGATTACTGAGGTTGTTTAATTGATATAAGATATAAAAGTTGTTAGATGAATAACCTAAATGATAGTCCTAAATGACTTGACCTTCTAGATTATTAGGGTTATTTAACTGATACATACTATAATATTGCCAATTGAGTAATTCCAGTGATCCTCATGAATGACTTGACCTTATGGCATACTTGGATTAGTAAATTATCACGTATATCACCAACTAACCTAAGAAGTTGCTATGTTATGGTTTAATATAAGTATACCACCAGCTAACCTAAGAAGTTGATGTGTTATGGTTTAATATAAGTGTACAACCAACTAACCTAAAAAGTTGTTGTGTTATAGTTTAATATACATCAAACCTACCAGTTGACTTTTCAAGTGACAAAAAAAGTTAACTTTGGTAAGGTGGCATTTCCAGTATTTAACTAATATAAAGTATATGAGATCCTTAATTTGAAGGGTACTTTTCATATTATTGTCTTTTAAAAATCTATCTACACATTTCATTTACTTAGACTAGTACTACAAGAAAATAAATTTTTTGTGACGGTGAAAGACTGCTGCAAAAAAGTATATTTTCTGTCACAAATACTTTTTGCGGCGGCATTTAGTAGCCACAATAGGCAGTGCCGCAAAAAGTATTTGAGGCGGCATTACACCGTCGCAAAAAAAACATTAGTGGCAGAAATTTTCTGACCAAAACAATGGTGCCATAATTTTGCATAATATTTGTGACAGAGACTTTGCCATCACAAATGTTATGTATTTGTTGACAAAATACAATTATGATAGCAACAATGCCGCCACAAAAAAAATGCCAATTTTTAAATTTTTTTTTATATTATCAATATCTACCTTGTATATACAAATACATCACTCAAATCAAAAAAACTTATCATAGTCAAATAATTCCACATACAATTCCATTCATATATAAATCTAAACCCCAAGTAAAAATATGTTCATATATATACATAAACAAATCATCAATTAGACAAAACAGTTTAAAATCTATCAAGTATAATGTTAATTCCCCAAGTACACATAAAAAAGATAAAATTAAAACAAAATATTCAATGTTGTATCCACACATGCTTATAATAAAAATGTAAAAAAAAATCCTAAGGTCTTTTATAACTCTTCTGCAAATCACCTACCATTTCAATAGTACTTGAAAAAACAAATAAAACTTTTGTTATTATAATACCACTACAACATAGAAAAAAAACATGGATATATGTATTAAAGAATTAAAAGAAGTTGAACATACATCAATAGATGACCAAGCAACATTTCGTTGAATAGCATTCCCCACTGTTTTGACTCCTTGATGAGGTCTTGCCAAACATGCATTACTCTCAAATGCCTTTTCAATAAATACTTTCCAAAAATTTGATCCCAAGCGTATTCCATTCACTTCGGCCAATGGGTCTATACTAACAAAAATACCCTCTGCTAATATGTACCTTAGAATTTTGGAACTTAACAAACATACGTTAGTTCCAACCTACAACAATATGCACAATGCCATCATAACAATAATCGTTATTTAAAATTTTTAATGCATGGTTATTCATATCAATTGAAAGATGTCATATGGTATACAAAATAAATATACTTGTAGACTGACTTCTTCAAGAACCTCTTTTCCTTTGTTATTTTAGCAGTGTGCATCTGTATAACATTTTCACAACATTAGATAAATCTTTCACTAGCGAGAAATTGTGAAATGCATTGGAAAGAATGATACAACAAACATCATATAAGGTGCATTCATAATTGCTCACAAACTCGGTTATTTCAATTCCAAAAAAAAAAAAAACAACAACATAGCCCTTTTAACCAAAGTTGAAACTTTCCATACCTTTCATCCATTAAGGAAGCCATTTACTACACATTCAAAGCTAAAATTATTATTCATATCTTTAATAATACACTCAAACCTAACAAATTAATCAAATGTCAAATACAAAAAATTCAAATACATTTCACCTCATCAAAAGGCAAGGGAGATGGAGATGGTATGGATGACTTCTCAATTGACCGTGGCGGTATTTCTTCATCCGACTCCCTCAACAACTGATGTGCACTAGACGTGTCTAGAGCCTATAAGACATGTTATATCACATATTAAAATCCTACATATATAGAGTTTAAAGTTGATCAAACAAAAATATAACATTTCTTATACACCACCTGATTGGCATTAACCCTAGATCCACCTACACTATCGGCTTGTGATTCCAACAAACAAATCCTTGCATGAATCTTGTCAAATTCAGCTTTAATTTGCGGCTCTAATTTTTCACACAAAAAATGACATTTTCTCAATGAAAGTAGGATTTGGTGCATCGGATGAGCTTGTGTCTTTTTGGTACACTAAAATTTGAGGCACACCAGTGCTGTAGGTCTTGCAGTATCCATGTCTATCTGCTCCCAACAACTTGTGGAAAATTTGATCTCGAAGAGGTGGTGTACGGTCTGACTCATCATATTGAGAAAGTTGCACATCAAATTCAGCCTATAATTTGAGATAGTCAATAATTATATATTTAAAACCTTTAAAAAATTATTAAAAACTCAAAAAATAAAGTATAAGAATGTGATACAATGACTTGCACCACGTCATCGTCACATGGAACACCATTCTTAGTTCATGATTTAATATATATGCTCATTTTATCAGTAGGCTCTTCGTTTTGTTCCACATGCAAACCTCAACAAATATCAAAATTCGGGTTTATCATCAAATGTAAACACAACAATACATATCAAAATATATTAATTTTGATAATCACTTACCTCTCTACGTAACTTGTCGAAGTGTGTTCGCCCACACCTATGAACCGAGCCTTGTAATTCTCTATTCTTTGAATTTCAATATGCTATTTCTTATAACAATAATTAAACATTATTCAAATTCATTATTCCACATATAGGCAATGATATAAATTCATTCTCGTACCTTAGCTACATCACTCGCCCAATACTGTACTAACTCTGCCTATTGCTCTGGTACAATATCAATTGGAACTAATGATCTAAGATTCTCATCATTCTTGTGGGGTTCATAGAAATTTATCTTCACTCAATATTTGTGATCTCTCCAATTTTTACCACATGCCTTCAAGCAAATTGGTTTATGACCAGGAGGAGCATATGTCAAGTTATCCTAAAATTATGTGCCAAGAAATTAGCATATAATTGAGGTCATCATTCCTTTTTTTTTTTTTTTTGAAAAATAAAATTTTGATGAATTAAATTTATACCTCCACTTCTTTCCAAATTGTATCAAGTATATCAACAGGTATTGAAGCCCAATCGATATAAGTGAAAGGAACTCTATGCTCATTGCGTACTATATTTTCCAACGCTGACTTTAGCCATTTTTCATTCTTACCTATTGGCTGAAACTTGGAATCAAACTCAACCTTAAGTTTCACTCCAGTTCCCCATTCCATAGGACCCTTAGCTGGACCTCGACCTCGCTTAGTTGAAACTGTGTCACTTATGCCTATTCCAAATAAAGATCATCAATTGCTAAAAGGTCACAAATGTATAATGTAATAATATTAAAATATTAAACTATAGTATACATATACCTGACTGTCTAAGTGATGATGGCTGGGAAGACTGTACGCGTGACAATGACCTAGAAGATAGCGTCTGTGGTGATGGTTGTGAATGCTTATGCATAGTGTTAGATGATGTATGCACATGCAATATCTCAGACATAGTACTTCATTTTCTCTTTGACATATCTGTAAACAAGACATGCACATATTAATATCATTCTTTGAAAATTAATAGTTAAAAAAAGATCTTTCAAAAATACCTCTTATTTCTTCAAAATAATATGAAACAAATGCCTATATATGCGTATCAAAGAACATCAACCATTATCACACTCATCCATTTGAATATCCCCTAGAACAACTTTATTTAAGGTGCATTTTGTTCCATCTGCTTCCTGCCTTACCCAACCCGCATCATCACTATGGAGCATTACATTTTAATCCAATTCTTGATGGTTATAAGGTTTTGATTGAGCTTCATTAAATTTCATATCAAACAAATCTCTTTGAGATATCTTCACATCAACATGCCAATTGTCTAAAGGGTCTTCAACATACCAAACTTGTTCGGCTTGGGATGCTAAGATGAAAGGTTCATTTGTCAACTGATCATCTCGATACAATAAATGCTTGAAGTTTACTAATGTAAAATTAAAGTCATCTTCCTTCTTCCCTACATTGTTATCAATCCAATCACACTTAAAGAGCACATATTTCAAATCATTTGTGTACCGAATTTCGATAATGTCGCTTAAGACTCCATAGTATGATACAACACCCATACAAGGGTTGTTGTTTTTTTGACTAGCATAACTGACAGTATCCGCCTTTAAGGTCACACCCCTATTTTAAGTACTTCAATGATTATCCATGTCCTTAAACCAAAACCGAAACCCATTGATAATATATGCTTTATATCTCCATGCTGAGTAATGTTGACCATTTGTCAATATATTGATTTCATCTGAGAAATTATCATTACTTGATCTTCGCATAGTTTGCACCTGTACTTGTGTTACACAATTATTTAAAATTAAAGGGCAAGAAAAATATAAAGTTAAAAAACATAAATTATATGTATTATTATATATATAATTATACATAAATGTTTCATAAACCATGTGTGAAACATTTCCATGTGTTTGCGCCGAATTTGGTGGTCATCCGGACGAGGCATTTGGCTTCAAAGGAGTTCAAGGTGGTCACTGTATAGTTCAATAGTTATGTGTAAATTGCATAAATGGTTTAAAAACTTTAGCTCAAGAATTTGGGTGATATATAACTTACTTTATGAATGGTGCAACTGAGTCGGTATTGAATAGAACATACTGATGAGTCTGTGTCCATGTTACATTATCATGGTGAATTTGAAGGCTCTCCCCCACATTATGACCTAAAGCTTCACCACCATCATAGTTCCTCAGTGGTCAGTTAGACTTGGTTTCCACATCATCAAGATATCTTGCACAGAAACTCATGCATTCTTCCATCAAGTAACCTTTAGCTGTTGAGCCCTCGGGATGAGTGGGATTACGCACATATTGTTTCAGAGTAAGAAAATACCTAGACGGACAATTATAAGCACACTCTAATTGAAATTTAATATCAAAACTAAAATTACATAAAAGTTTGATAGACCCTTTACATAAAGAAGTAACACATACCTTTCAATGGGATACATCCATCGAAACTGTATTGCTCCAGCAATCAACGCTTCTTCTGCTAAATGTATAGGTAAATGCTCCATTATATCAAAGAAGGATGGTGGAAAGATTTTCTCAAGATGAAAAAGTGTAAGCACGATACGGTCCTGAACATATTCCAAATCTGAAGCACAGTTCACTTTCAAGCATAATTTGTTCAAGAAATTACACAATTCAATTATAGGTTGAACCACATTCTTAGGCAATGATTTGCGTATAGCCAGAGGAATAAATTGTTGCATCAAAATATGATTGTCACGACTCTTCAGGGAACCATCGATGGTGACCTATATAAAAATACTTTCTACAATACTTCAACCAATAAGACCGAGGTTTTGTATTATAAGATGGACATGCATATTTACCCTTTGTACTCCACCCTGACAAGTTGGCATATGCAGGGAAATCACTAACTGTCCATAACAATGTTGCATGCATTTGAAACATTTGATTGCTTGATGCATCAAACGTATGAAAACGATCTTCCCATAGTTCCTTCAACTCCTCAATTAATGGTTGCAAATATACATCAATCTTGTTGCCAGGTCCTTTTGGCCCTTCAATAAGCATAAATAGAATAAGAAATGGTTGTTTCATGCACAACTATGGTGGTAAGTTGTATAGAATCAATATGACGGGCCAAGTGCTATGAACAATATTCATGGACCTAAACAGATTAAATCCATTAGTTGCTAACCCAAGTATGACATTCTTACTGTCACTAGCAAACATTGGGGTTTTTCAAATTGAAAGTTTTTCATGCCAAAGAATCAATAGGATGCCTTAATACGCTGTCATCGGTTCATCCCTCAACATGCCATCTCATGGGTGAAAAGGTTTTTGATGACATAAACAGTCTTTATAGTCTTGGCTTCAAAGGAAAATATCTCATATGTTTTGATACTATTCATTTACCTTTGGTGGTGTCGATACTTGGATTACCTTCTTGATGTTTACATCTTGAAGAGTTACATATATCACACTTATCACGTCCGTCATCCTCATTTCTGAACAACATAAAACTGTTAGGGCATGCATTCCACGTCTTATATGTAAAGCCCAAGTCATCAGTTACCTTTCTGACTTCATAGTATGAATTAGGAGGTTTTGCTCCCTTAGGCAAAAACTCAAACAAAAACTAAAGCAACATCACAGCAGACTTATCTGTCCATCCATTAAGCACTTTCATATGTAGAAGTTGAACGATAAATGACAATGTCGCAAACTTTTTACATCCCGAATACAATTCACTTTCTGCTTCCTCTAGAAGTTTAAAATACTTTCTTGTTTCTTCATTAGCCCCTGACTGGAGACTATTTGTAGGTGGTTCATCATAATCAGCATTTTCACCTACATTTGCAATTCCTATCGCCTCATGTATCATTTCGACCATATTGTCCCCGACATCTAAATCAACATAACTTTCATTTTCCTGGTTACCATACAAAGACATGTAGGGTTCCCCATGATCAATCCAATTCTTATACTTCTTTAAGAAGCCATGGTTACCCAAATGGTTATGCACAATCTCTTGTGCAAAAAAGAAGCGATTTGCACATTTTTTACAAGGGCAATTGATTGTTGAACCTTCTGCCTTATTACTATGCGCAAAATTGAGGAATTGATCAACCCCATTCATGTATTCTATTGAAACTCTATCTGGTAAAACAATCCAACTCTTGTCCATATTTTAACTAACCTCAATTGAAGAACAAAACTTTAGCTTATGAGAACCATTATTCATGTCAATACCCACGAAAATAAAAAAAAAATTAAAAAAAGTTGAGGAAGATCATCACAACGTAAATAATCATGGAATGCATTGTGTGAAACACACCATTTAACATATTTTTCCACAAAATTTTATAAACTTGAATCATATGGATACCCATATGAATCACATCCTCCGGATAACACACTAACAGAATGGAAACACAGCTTAAAAAACATTTTTTTCTCTAAATAAATCAAAATTTCACCTCTATTGGAAATTACAAAAAATGAAATAAATAAAAATGTTCATCTTTCTTTTTCTTTTTCCTTTTTCCGCTTACTTTACTTTATTTTTGGCAGAACTTATGAATGTCATCATACATAACAAGGGCATCACGAATTCTCTAAACATAAGAACTTTCAATTTCTAAATAAAGTAAAGGCACAAGTTATTTTTAAATAATTTCAGGTTTTGGAAGAAACAATGAGAGTTCTATGACCACCATTGATTTTCAGATTCTAAAACCCTATCGGTTAGATTAAAGCTCTTTAAATATGATTTTTTTTGTGTAAGATTAAGAAGCTACCGAGAGATTTTACTCTTTTATCTGATTTGATATCTTTATATTGGTATAAAACTGCTTCCATTGATAGTGAATGATGCTGAATTTTTATTCTTACATCAATTTAATACGATTCATATGAATCTAGTTTGAAAAAAAAAAAGATCAAATCAACAACCACATATATTCACAAAAAGCAACAAAGAAAACCCTGAGCATCAAGCAGAGAAATGAATAGAGGAACCGCAAAAAAAAAAAAAACCTCAAATCTAAAGTATGTCATAGAATTGTGTTAGGTAATTACTTAATAATCAACTTAAAATCATCTAAAACCAGCCCTAGGATTTGATGAAATAGAGCAGAGAACAAAGCAAGAAATAGAGGTAAGTAAATTTAGAGAAGAGAAGATATTTTGTTTCTTGCGTACCTGAGAGATCAACTTTTTCAATTGAATCAATTGAAATAGACCAAAATTTATACAATATCAATTATCAACTAACTCCTCCTAAATTGCAAAGAGAGAGAGATGTACTTACTGGGTCAAGTGAACGAATAAAATCACAATGTAGAACCCACGTCTTAGTTAGTAAAGTAAATCTTCAACGATGGTGGTCTTCAACGATGATTGAGTGCTTGAGGATGGAGGAGTTTCAGTCGTCCAGTGCTCAGAGAGATGCGGAGGTGCTGACCTGGTTGCAACAGACGTGGTTGTTATAATTTTGGAAAAATTTCAACCACGTCCCCTCTAATTTACCATACCTTCAAATACAATCTCTCTATTTTCTGAATCTTCACTAACACCCCGTTAGATTAAAAAAAATTAACTAGAATGTAATTTTACTAAATTTCCTATAATATATTTGAGGACGAACTTCATCCACACCTCCTCTAAATAAGCATATCTTTAAGAGACCCCCTATATTTTCTATTTTTTTCCATATTAAAGTTTGGGCTGATTAAACTTCGATTCAAACTAATTAATTGTTTTTTACATATTAAAATTGAGTCGATTAAAAATTATTTTTTTTATGTATTACAATTTGGGTTGCTTAAAATTATATTTGAGACAATTAAAAATCATTTGTAATTGACTCAAATCAAATTCTAATTAACTCATATTGAATTTTATTTGGCCCAAATTTTAATACATAAAAAAAATTAAATTTTAATTGACTCAAATTTGAATGAATCGAATTTTAATTGACACGAATTTTAATCGTATGAGGTGTTAATGATGTTTAAATATAAACTAAATGGGGTGTTAGTGATGTTTTTGATAATAGAGAGGGTGTCCATGAAGAAATAATAAATTAGAAGGGGTGCGACTAAAATTTTTCCTATAGCTTTTTGTTTGAACCGCCTTGAGTTTTCATCAGTTGCCCGGTTTGAATGGTTGAGGGAAGGAACCTAGTATCCTATTCCATTTCGATTTTAATTCTATCACAAATAAAAAAAATGGGATGTAGCCTTTATAGAATTGGTGTTATTTATAAATTAGGAGTTTTTCTTGATAGTTTTAATTGTTAGGAGTCTTTCTTGATGACTCTATTAGTTGCCATTTTTTGGTTTTTTGATAAATTCTTTAATTTTTTTGTGAAATTATCTTAAGTGCTTGATATTTTTTATAAATAGAGAGAGCTAATGATAGAAAAATGTGTAATACCTTAAAATCCATCCTGAAAGACATTACTATATACAAACCTACAACCATGAGAGCAATTAAAAATAATCATTAAGTAATAAACCATTCATCCATTTGACAAGGAATAAATACTAAAACCAATAAAAACATTGAAACTTCTTCAACTTACAATTCAAAACCAAGAATATCTAGCAGCAGAATAATAAAAACTAGCTAAAATATTATTTAATAAAAATCTCTCAAACTCTAAACCAAAAGTAGATCAACTCTATCCCTCTAAGGTAGGATCCACAGCTTGAACCTCCAACGGCTCGTAATCAAGTTGCTCATCAACATTGACATAATCTTCTATGCCAAAATCTGTAAGTGTGTTGTGGGGGGTGAGCAAAAGCTTGTAAGAAATCCCTCTCAAATCCCAACAAGGTTTAAAACAATAAAATATGACAAGTCTCTTTTGAAAAATAGCATATAAAGATTTTTAAGAATAAAACCATGACGGTTGTAATGATCTCAAGTGTATGGAATACAATAATCAATGAAAGGAATAAGCATGTTATAAATTAAAACATTCAACAAATAACTTAGTTAATAAAGGAATTAAAACACTCTACGACAGCTCTCGAAGGTAATTCAAGTTCATTCCACCCAAACCATACAAGAGATGAAACCATAACGTTCTCAACAATTACAATCTTAACTAATCACAATTTTCATTAACAATTCAAGTATCAAAAGTGCACAATTCTCAATATACTACATTAATAAAGGAATTAAAATATGCAAGAGATTATCTTAAGAAAACATTCACAATTTCGATACCAAAATTCTAGGGTTTAGCCAAAAAAATGTAATTTCTTGGAACAAGAACAAATATTAGATGAAAACATGATTTAATTAAGAATAGGAATTTAGAAATCAAGAATCCATATGAATTTCACAATAGCACATGTATTTTGGAAAAACTAGGGTTTTGAAAATTCAAGAACAAGTGTTCCTTGAACCTAAGCATGTATTTTATTTAAGACCATGTTCCAATGATAAAGAAATCAAGAATTCATACATATTTATCGTATAATTATCAAGAGAATTGAAAACATACATATATAATACCCTAAGTCTCAATGAAAGAACTCAAGAAGAATCCTCCACCTTGATTCTGTAATTGTGTGTAAACCTAGCGTGTTTCATTCGTTTCCAACGTGAGAATCCCCTTTCAATCTTATGTTTCTCTTCTTCCCTCTTGCTCTCTAAGGTTGTTTAGAGTTGAAAATTGATGAAATATGGTTAAAAGGACGTCCTTATGGTATTTATAGGGTAAAAAACGGAGAAAAACCCTAAAACTGATCGGGACCATTTTGAGTGTAGCGTCCAAACGGTCCTTGGGTGTCTGGACGGTTCAAAGTCATTGTTTTTTTTTTTTTTTTTTTATAAAAATAAAGTTTTTGGGTAAGGAATACCATTCGGACAGTGCTTGGAGCGTCCGAACGTAGACAATTTTCTGTCCCAAATTTAAGAGTAGTTTTCACCTATTTAGAAGTCGATTCAGGAAATTTTCGTGAAACATACTTTTGTAGCCCTTAAAGTCTAGTTTCTACTCTCCAAATATCAGATTCATTTGAGTTCATATTAAAAAGGTATGGCTAAAATACTAAGGTAGTGTCAAATTCATTTTTACCCAATTCTTTTCTAAAATACAGTTTAACTTCGAAATACTTTCTAAATTCTAATACACCTCATATTACCTCTTCCAAGTTTTCTCGACCTTTTGGATTCAATGAAAACCTTATTTTGACCTAAAAATAGTTAGAAACCTACCTAATCAATATTCTCAAGGTTAAACACCTTCAAAACTAAGTTTGACTCGAAAGTCAATTCGTTCGAAACTCAAACTTCATAATCTATCTTTTAACAATGATTCAAGGTTTCTACAATCATTTTATTCATCTTAACAGAAATAATAATTATTTAATTATAGTACGGGATTTTACAAAATTATAATGCAAAATTTATCATTTATGACGGCAATCTAAATGCCGCGAAAAAGATTACGAAAAAAAATGACTTTTTTGTGGCGGCAAATCTTACTGTCACAAAAAATTCGCCTCAAAATGCCTTAATTCTTGTAGTGTAGTTATCAATCTAAGTTTACATCATAAGTTATCTCATGTTACATTGCTTTAGCAATAACTTCACTGTTCTTATTTTAAATTTCAATTATTAAAACTCTTCATGGAATCGATCGTAGACTTAAACCGAGAAAACTACAATTTGACCACTTATACTTTGGTGCATAATATAAATCAAATCACAAAATAGGTAGAATCACTTTTGCTATGGAAGGTTGGGACATACTAAAAAACAATGCTCAATATCGACAATAAAGTTAGATGATGGTGGGAGGAAGGAGAATCAATATGGTTCACGGTTAAATGCATCAACCTCAAAGTCCAAACTAATCTCTAGGATCAGGAACAATTTTGTATTACCGAAAATGTTCTGATGGCCTTTGCTCTGGTGTTAGATCTAGAGCAAGATCTTAGGCATCCATCATGGAAGCCAGGTCCCAAGCCTAACCCGATAATTATGGTGACCAATCAAAGGGATTTATTATCATCTTCGGCTAAATATAAGGATGCGGCTCCAGAGGAGAAGATTTCATTATAGAGTCCTAACAAGAATACGATAGCTGGTTTGAATGTGGAAAGGCAGGAAGGGGATAATCAGATTGGGCTAGAGGGTCTAAACAATATTAACAAACATTCTAAAGGTTGGAATCTATATGAGGTGGGCCTAACTTTGGACTATCCTACATTCATTTGGGCTTCTCTGAGCTAGTTAAGCAATTAGGCCTTTTTCTTAGTCCAATAACAGATATCAAAAACACAGGCGAAACCATCCCAATTGGGGAGGAACCTTCGTCATCTAAAGAGGTTCTAGAAGTGATTAGGGCGAAAGTGGTGGTCAACAAAGGAAAGGGAAAGTGGAATCGCAAATCCATAGGCTCTATTCTAGTAGCTAATTGTGGCATTTTTGAGGTGGAGGTGGGAGACAAGAGGCGAGGGAAGACAATCGAGTATCAAACAGATTTAGAGGATAAGAGTGCTCATCGTAAGAAGGTATATGCTTTAGGATCCTCATTGCTCAATTCATCGATATTGATGGGTTAAGCCCAAATAGTCCAATTCATGTGTTAAAGTCCAACTCCAGTTGAGGAGCCCAACCTCATTTTGAATCTACCAAGCCCAAAACAGTCCAAGACCGGTTAGACTTTTTGCTTAGCACGTCATCAAGAGGAGAGCATGAGAAGCTTATCTGCACCACTGAAGGAAACGGTCCAAGCTTTGACCACGTTTCATGAAGAGCTCCCCAACCTCCTCCTTCCGTTGAGGATAAGTCATGATCTCCACCAGAATGATCTCTTAGCTGCGATAAAGTAGCCTTGAGGATAAGTCATGATATCCACAAGAATGATCTCTTAGCTGCTATAAAGTAGCCACAATCTGGAGGAGACGAAAAAAGAAGGTCACGCCCCACCAACACTTACAGAGGACAGACCGACGACCGGAGACCACTCCTTCTTTGATTCTCCATTCTCTCAAAGCTTGTATCTCTATTCTCCATACCTCTGAATTAATAAAATACCCGGCAACTGAAGCCATTGAAGAGTGGACGTAGGTCGAATTGACCGAACCACTATAAATCGTGTCTTCTTTAATTTTTTCATTGATTTCACTGCATTTATTACCTACACTTGACAGGTGGTGTGCAAAACCATTTTTGTGCATCATCAGTTTGGCGCCGTCTGTGGGAATTCGATAAAATTCTCACTCCTGAACATTACATCCATTAACTAATGACGATCACTACTCGATCCATGAACCAACATGAAGACAATCCTCCACGAGAGGAGGAGATTGCTCCCCCGCCTATCAACCCTGTTCCGAATACTCTAGCCCCGAATCCCCAGCAAATATTGGAGACCATGCAGCAACTGGTTGCTCAAAACCAACAGTTACTGCAACTCATACTTGTTGACCAAGGTGGAGCACCACACGGAGGTGCACAACATGGAGGGCCCCACGGAGGTGCACAACATAGAGCACCCCAAGGAGCTCCACGTCCTGGACATCAAGGAGCACCACGCCCTGTTGCTTCATGCCCGGCGCCCTATTGGGCACCCCACTTTGGGAAGCCCAACATGAGGGAGCTCCACCTCCCCCTCCCCTGGCTTCCCAGGGAGAGGACCCTTATCTCCAGGAGGATGAGGGTGAAAACCAAAGCATGGAGCATGGAAGCCACTTCCATGATCATTCCAGAGGAGCCGCCAATCATTGGGACGAAAAGATAAAGGAGGTACAGAATCAACTCGGTGATGTCTTCAACGCTATGAAGGCACAGGGACCCGAGACTGTTGACCACTTGGTAAGGCGTACTGATACGCCTTTCAAACCTGATATAGCAAACTACCCCTTCCTCAGAAGTTCAAAATGCCATCTGTGGAGACCTTTGATGGAACAAAGGATCCACTGGACCACCTCGACACTTACAAGACCTTAATGCAATTGCACAACGTACCAGACGAAATCATGTGCAGGGCATTCCCAACCACGTTAAAGGGGTCTGCCCGACAGTGGTTTGCTAAGCTCTCCCCCGCCTCTAGTTCCTCTTTCGTCGAGCTTAGCAGATCATTCGTCTCACACTTCATTGGAGGGCGTCGCCACCAGAAGCCAGTTACGCACCTGCTTAGTATAAAGCAGGATCGCGAGGAGAGCCTGAGGAGTTACCTCACTCGTTTTAATGAGGAGGTACTCCAAGTTGATGAACCCGACGACAAGGTGACGATGACCGCCTTCTTGGGTGGCCTCCGTTCATCAAGCTTCCTTTTCTCAGTTCTGAAGCGTTCACCGAAGAGCATGCCAGAGCTGCTAGCCAAGGCCCAAAAGTACATAAACGTAGAAGACATCACAAGGGCCAAGCGGGTGAGTCTTCCAGAGCAGGGGATAAAAGGAAGGAAAGGGAGAGGGACGATAAGAAGGGGACCAGCAACAAACATGGCAGGACAGAGAAAGTCCCTGTCAAGGACCGGCTAGGTCCTGCTCCTCAGAGGAACCGTCAACCCTTCACTCCCCTCAATGCTTCCGTGGAACACATCCTATTCCAGATCCAGGATGACCCCGCGATAAAGTGGCCTGAAAAAATGAAGTCTCCTCCAAATCGCAGAAATCCTAACAAGTATTGCCGCTTCCATCGTGACCACGGGCATGACACCGACGATTGCTACGACCTCAAGAGGCAAATTGAGGGCTCATCCAGCGTGGTCACTTACGCCAGTACGTTGCTGGAAGGGAACGAGCACCACAACCTCACAACCAGGAAGATCAGCAGCCAGTGGGGGAAATACACACCATCTCAGGGGGACTAGCAGGTGGGGGAGAATCACTTTCCGCGATGAAGGCCCATGCCAGGAAGGCAAGACATGTCTACGAGATGCGCCCATCTAAGGTGCCGAAGCAGGAAAGGCGACGTGGTCATATCTTTTTCAGACAAGGACCTGGAGGAAATCCAACACCTCCATGACGACCCCTTGGTGCTCACCATGACGGTGGCCAATTTTCATGTGCACAGGATCCTGGTGGATAGTGGCAGCTCTGCGGATATCCTGTTTGCAAAGGCCTATGACAAGCTCAACCTGGGCAGGGAGAGGCTACAGCCAATCAGGTCACCCCTCATTGGATTCTCAGGGGAAAAAGTGTATCCCTTGGATCCATCACACTTCCCGTCACCGCGGAGTAACACCCCGAAGCTCCACAGTCATGGTCAACTTCCTGGTAATAGAGTGCCCGTCAGCCTACCACATCATATTAGGGCGCCCAGCTCTTAACACATTGAGAGCTGTGCCCTCTACTACCATCTCGTTCTCGCTTTCCAACCTCAAATGTGTGGGGTCGGAGAGGTCAAAGGGGACCAAATAACAGCCAAAGAGTGCTATGTATCCTCTATGAGGGCTTAGGAAGCCCCAAGAAAATTACAGGTGAGGTCCTTGACCCAAGGGATGAACTCACAACAGAAAGAGGAGAACCAGTCGAGGAACTCATCCCTGTGGTTTCTAGAAAAGGAGCACCCAGACAGAAGAATTTACATTGGCTCTTTCCCTTTTGAAGAGCTGGCTCCCTGTGATTGATTTTTTGAAGCGTAATAGGACATCTTTTGCTTGGTCGCATGAGGACCTAAGGGCATCGACCGGAAGTAGCTACCCACCGCCTCAATGTCGATCCACTGTATCAAGCTTGTTCGCCAAAAGTTAAGGGGAACCTCCACTGAAAGGGCATAAGCCATGGACAAGGAGGTTAGAAAGCTGATTGATAACGGGGGCAGTCAGGGAAGTGGCGTATCCGGAGTGGCTCTCCAACGTAGTAATGGTTACTAAGGCTAATGGGAAGTGGCGCCTCTGTGTGATTCACAGAACTAAACAAGGCATGCCCAAAAGATAGTTATCCACTGCCGCGGATTGACCTCCTCATCGACGCCACGGCTGGACATGAGTTGCTCACTTTCCTGGATGCATACTCGGGGTACAACCAGATTAGCATGCATCC
>CAUOFW020007715.1:0-20077 GCA_963454935.2 Ilex paraguariensis | reverse complement strand
CATAAAAAAAACTTTCATTCATCATAATGCCATATCCACAATGCCATCCAAAAGAATAGGCCAAGTATGACAAATATATTCCCAAAAGAATTAAATTACACTTGCAGTGAAATAACAAAATACTAGACTTTACATGATTTCAAAATAAACTCTCTAGTCTAGTACAAAAGAAAATAAACTCTAGGCATCCAGTTCAGGACCCCCGTTCCCTCTAGGGGAGCTTCCCCATGCACTGGTTCATCTACTTGTAACTCTCCTCATAGACGAAATCTGAAAAGATATTATTTGTAGGGGATGAGCACTAAGCTCTGTAGCAACATTCCTTCCATACTCATACAAGGTTTAGAAAACAAGTAAAACAGTTCGGTCTTATTTTCCAAAATATCATATAACATTTGAAGTAAAACCGTGACATTTGAAACAGATCTCAAGTTTAAACATTCGCAATAATTTAAATGAACAGTAAACCCAAGTCACAATGAGCAACCATAACCATTTCCAACAAGTTCTTGTAGAGTCTCATACCTCCACAAGCTCTTGTGGGAAATGCAATAGTAACACCATAATACAAAAAGAACGCTTATTCCACCATCGATTATTATATTTCCTTTGGCAGATCTCAAGTTTAAGTAACAATAGTAATAGAAAGGAGCAATTTCAACTAAGTGCTAATAAACATCCATTACCAAAATATAAATCATTTCCCACACATGATATCATATTGTCCTCTCTAATGGGAGCATCCTTACAAGGAACCTCTCACCCTCAAGATTTGGTTTCTCAAGCATCCTTACAAGGAACCTCTTGAGAAAATCACATACTGTCCTCTTTTGGTGTGAGCATCCTTACAAGGAACCTCTCACCCTCAAGATTTGGTTTCTCAAGCATCCTTACAAGGAACCTCTTGAGATGGAATGAGCATCCTTACAAGGAACCTCTCATCCATGTTCATTCCAACAACCATACAAGATCACATCATCCCAACAATCATCACACATAACCAAGGATTCCATAAATCTCCAATTTACAAGCAAATTTCCAAAGATCCACAAATCCATTATGAGGCAATTTCAATAAACAATTAGGAAAATACAAGAGATCACCACCACATCATTTTCATTACTCACACAAAGCACTAAAGTTCTCAAAACCAAGCTTGAGCAAATGTAGAAAGAGAATTCCATATTCCCCAAAAACTAGGGTTTTAAAGCTATAAAAGAAGTTTCATGGGTAATCAATCCTAACTTTGTTTAAGACATGCCATAATTGCAAGAAAACCAAGAAACAAGGAATTCCTAGCAAATACATACAAGTATGAGTCAAAACATATATATATATTAGCCTTAGCCTCAATGGACAAGCATGGAAGAAAAACCCCTACCTTGAATCAAAGTTTCAAACCACAAACCCAAGCTCTAATGACCTCCTTTCTCCCTTTCCTCCTTTCCTCTATCTTCCCCAAGGGTGCTAAGGGGTTTGGGGGTGAGAGATGTGAGAAAAAATGGAAGGAAATGGGCTGGTTTCTGTGTTTTAAACACAGCAGTCCGCGACATCACTGTTCATGGGCTGAATTTTGAGTTTTTTTCCAAAATTACAGTTTTGCCACTAGAAATCTCCAATTTGATCCATACGACTACCCTAAGGTTTTTCGACGTTCCGGATTCATTTTTAATGTTATTTTAACCTAAAAACATTGCTTTTTATGATTTATTTCAAAACTAAAATAAATTCACACTTGGAACATTAAAATTTCTATTTTATTCCTTCGAACTACTATAGGTGATATCCTTACGATTTTAATATATATATATGGTTTATTCTTAAGTCATTACATATAGAAGAATCACTAAACAAGTACATTAATATATTAATGTAAACATATGGGGTTTTACACCTTTAAGGTCTAATAAGAAAGCACAACCCTTTACTATCCAAGGAGCACCATAGTGCAGATTTTTGGTCAACTTCATAGAATAAACTGATTTGACTCAGGTATTTCTAGGAGGTGTAACCTATATGGTTGGAAAGATATACGAGTTAGGGTTCTAACAAAAATAACGGTGCACAATTCGGACTTTCCAATAAAGAGTTATGATGAAATTAGCGAAAGGTAGTCTGCCGGACAGATTTTTGGACAGTGTAGACACTACTTCGTAATATGGACATAACTCCTTCCTCCTAGTTCCGATTGAGATGATTCAAGGTGATATGGAATCCTAAGAGAGAGATCTACAAATTTCATGTTTTAAGTTTTGAGAGATATGGACTGCATCAAGGTCGAAATCGAGCTTGATGTTACAGCCAGTGCACTGTTCATCCCTTTTTCATTCTACCAAATTCAAACACACATCACTACACATATCCCCATTTTTACAACAATTATTTACTATATATCTATATACATATATAAAAGAAAATGCGGGGTGTTACAATCCACCCCCCTTAAAGAAAGTTTCGTCCTCGAAACTTACCTCAAGTAGCGAACAAATATGGGTACTTCTCTCGCATTTCTAGCTCCGGTTCCCATGTAGCTTCTTCCACTCCATGGTGTTGCCACAAGACTTTCACCAATTTGATGACTTTGTTGCGAAGCACTTTCTCCTTGGCGTCGAGAATCTTCACTGGTTGTTCTTCATAGGTTGCTCCATCTTGAATTTCAATATCTTCTAAGTCTACAACCGGCGTTGCATCCGATTTACACTTCCTCAACATGGACACATGGAATACGTCGTGTACTCCCGATAACTGAGCTGGTAACCGCAACTGATATGCCGCCTTGCCCACCACTTTGATCACTTCAAATGGCCCGGTATACCTTGGCGCTAACTTTCCCTTCTTGCCGAATCTAAATACTCCTTTCTGGGGCGACACTTTGAGAAACACATAGTCCCCCTCTTTGAATTCTAATGGTCTTCGTCTTTGATCCGCGTAACTTTTCTGTCTACTCTGTGCTGTGCGTAGTCTCTCCCGGATGAGTTGAATTTTCTCTGTAGTCTCTCGAACAATTTCTGGCCCAAACAAACTACTCTCGCCCGCTTCTAACCAACACGTCGGGGATCTACATGGTCTTCCATACAAGGCCTCATAGGGTGCCATTCCAATACTGGTCTGATAGCTGTTGTTGTATGCAAATTCCACCAACGGTAAATGGTCACTCCAACTTCCCTTGAAGTCCAACGCGCAAGCTCGTAACATGTCTTCCACGATTTGTATCACCCTCTCGGATTGGCCATCCGTTTGGGGATGAAAGGCTGTGCTGAAATGTAACTCTGTCCCCATAGCTTGTTGTAGACTTTGCCAAAATCGCGCCACAAACCGAGAATCACGATCCGACACAATGGAGAGCGGAACTCCGTGCAACCTAACAATCTCACAGATATAGAGCTTGCTCAACGTCTCTAATGAGTCTGTGGTCTTCATACCCAAGAAATGAGCGGACTTGGTGAGTCTATCCACAATGACCCACACTGCATTATGCCTGCGCGACGTCCGTGGTAAACCCGACACGAAGTCCATGGTGATGTGATCCCACTTCCACTCTGGAATAGGCAAAGACTGTAGGACTCCTCCTGGCCTTTGATGCTCAATCTTCACCTGCTGGCACACCGCACATTTTGCCACATACTTGGCTACATCTCGCTTCATTCCCCTCCACCAGTATTGACGCTTCATGTCCCTATACATCTTTGTGCTACCGGGGTGGATAGCAAACTTGGAGCGATGACACTCCCCAAGTATCTCCTCCTTTAGGGACGAATCATCGGGAACACATAGCTTCTCCCCATATCTCAACTCTCCATTCTTCCAAGACCATCCTCCCATCGCTTCCCCATTCTCCAATCGGGCTCTAATCAAATCGAGTTCCGAATCCAGGCATTGCAACTCCATAACCCGTTGTCGAAGCGTCGGTTGAGCTACAAGGTTGAATAGATATGATTGATACTCCGGTCCATCCACCCATAGATCGTACTCCTCCAATGCATCAATCATTTTCCACCTATTTACCGCAAGAGAATTGATTTCACCCCGAGACTTCCTGCTAAGAGCGTCGGCAACTACATTGGCCTTCCCTGGATGGTAGTTGAGTGTGAACTCATAATCTTCCAAGTACTCAATCCACCTTCTCTGCCGGAGATTCAAGTCTTTCTGTGTGAAGATATACTTGAGGCTTTTATGGTCCGAAAACACTTGAAATTTCTCCCCGTATAAATAACATCTCCACAACTTAAGAGCAAACACCACTGCAGCCAGCTCCAAGTCGTGTGTGGGATAATTCTGCTCGTGCACCTTGAGTTGCCTCGAGCCATAAGCCACTACCTTCCCTCCTTGCATTAGAACGCATCCCAATCCTCGTAGTGAAGCATCGGTGTAGACATCGTAGCCTTCCCCACTACTCGGAATAATGAGGATAGGGGCAGTCGTCAACTTCTCCTTCAAGGTGCGAAAAGCTAGTTCACACGCTTGAGTCCACAAAAATTTCTCCCCCTTCTTTGTAAGGCGAGTCATCGGCATCGCAATCTTGGAGAACCCTTCCACAAACCTACGATAATAGCCGGCTAACCCCAAGAAACTCCGTACTTCTGTCACGTTCCTCGGTGGTTCCCATTTCATCACGGCCTCAATCTTTGCTGGATCAACCGCTACTCCTTGCTCGGACACAACATGGCCAAGGAACTTCACTTCCTTCATCCAAAACTCACACTTGCTCATCTTTGCATATAACTTATGTTCTCTCAATGTTTGTAGCACAATAGAGAGATGACGAGCATGTTCCTCCTGAGTCTGTGAGTAAATCAATATGTCATCAATAAACACAATGACAAATTGATCGAGGTATGGCCGGAAGACTCTGTGCATCAAATCCATGAAGGCTGCGGGGGCATTAGTCAATCCGAATGGCATCACCGTATACTCGAAATGACCATATCGGGTACGAAAAGCAGTCTTAGGAATATCCTCCTCCTTAATTCGCAGCTGATGATACCCCGTGCGAAGATCAATCTTGGAGTAATACTTTGAACCCTCCAACTGATCAAATAAGTCATCAATTCTCGGCAACGGATACTTATTCTTCACGGTAACCCGATTCAACCTCCGGTAATCCGTGCACAACCGTAGAGTCTCATCCGTTTTCTTCACAAAGAGGACTGGGGCTCCCCAAGGTGAAGTGCTTAGACGGATAAACCCAATCGCCAACAATTGATCCAACTGCTTCCTTAGCTCCTTTAACTCCAAAGGTGCCATCCGGTAGGGAGCAATGGATATGGGTTCGGTTCCCGGATAGAGATCGATCTTGAACTCAATTTCCCTATGTGGCGGTAATCCAGGTAATTCCTCAGGAAAAACATCCGAAAACTCCGATACAATTAACACCACATCCGTATGGAGTTTATCCATGTTATCTCCCATCAAGCTAGCTAAGAAACTCAAATGACTTCCCGCTTTCGCTTTTAAGAATCTACTACCCATAGTAGGAAATGGATGGAAAGAATCTCGGTTATTCACAAAACTGAAAATTACTCCTCCCGGCAATTGAAATGTAATCCGCTTGCGGAAACAATCCAGTACCGCACGAAAAGTGGATAACAAGTTCATCCCAAAAATCACGTCATACCCCTTCATCTCTAAAGCAATTAAATCCACAATCAATTCGTGCTCCCCAATACGAAGCACACAACCCTTGCAGACTCGGCTAGTACCCAATTGTTCTCCCGTAGGCAAGTCAACAGTCAAAGCATGTTCTAACTTCTCGAAACCCAATCCCAAATTCATAGCATATGCAGTACGTATAAAAGAATGAGTAGCACCGGGATCAAATAAGATTCGGGCCCAGGAATTGTAGAGAAGAATGATACCTTCCACAACGGCATTGGCAATGTCCTCCTCCGGCTGAGTCAAAGCAAATACTCGCCCTTGGTTGGTGCCGCCAGGGGCTTGAGTTTGTATCGGTCGATGCGGTGCAGGCCTCGGTGGTGGTGGTTGGGCTGCTGGTACTTGTCTTGCGGTCTGGATAGGCCCTTGAGGTGGAAAAACTGGGCAATGCATCCGAATATGTCCCACACCTCCGCATGCAAAGCAAGATCGTGGGATAATACCAGCTCTAGTCTGAGTGTCTCCCTCTCCTCGGGCTGTCAAAAGTCGCTGTCCACCTGTTGGGTCTGGGCGACGGTATGGTGTCGGTCTCTGTGCCCCACTAGTGGTAGCACCCGTCCGAATTGGACCTCCTCTCAAGAAGCCCTGTCGTCGCTGGCTATCCTCTATGTCTCTCTCTACCAGTGCAGCTCTGTCCACCAAGTCCCCATACTCCCTAATCTTGAGAGCCACCAACTTCTCCCGGATGACCGGCCTCAGTCCCTGCTCAAATCGCTTAGCCCTGTCGGCCTCCGTAGATATAAATCCTGTAGCATAACGGGAGAGCTCGTCAAACCTCCTTTCGTACTCGGCCACCGTCGTGCTACCCTGTCGTAGAGCAAGAAAGTCAGCCTTCATTCGATCTCTGACTGATTCAGGAAAGTACTTGTCCTGAAATATTTGGTCGAACTCCTCCCAAGTGAGTGCATCAGTGTTCCTCCGTCTCTTGACCGAATCCCACCAATGGTCGGCCTCCCCCTCTAACAAATAGGTCGCCAAGCCAACCCTCAAATCTTCGGCAACTCCCATGCCGTCACATACCTTCTTCACTCTGCGTATCCACTTGTCTGCATCCAAAGGGTTAGAGCTCCCTTGGAAGGTGGGTGGATGTTGTCTCAGAAATTCTCGAAGAACCACCATCCTTCGATCTCCATTTCCAATTCCGGGTACTTCCGCTAGTGGTTGAGCTCCACCATTATGGTTGTTGTTCCCATTCTGGTTTTGTACCAAAGTGGTGAGCTCCTTCAAGCATTGATAGATGCCATTCATGGCATCGGGAGGTGGTGGTGGTGGTGGATTTGCTTGACCTCCACGACCACGCCCACGTCCACGTCCTCGTCCTCGTCCTCCATCCATCCTGCACATCAATTCACAATTTAATTTCATTGAGGTACAAGACATCCTAATTATTGCTTTAATTTAAAGCCTAAGATTTATATAAAACATAGATCATCAATTTTGTTCAACCTAATCCTGCCTTTCTAGTGGTAATCCATAACCTACAGCTCCCATGTAAGACCTAAAGCCTAAGCTTTGATACCAAATTTGTAACGCCCCAAAAACCCCTTGGGTGACATTACATTCTAAAAACCATTCACCCCATGAGAGCATTACGTAAATTCATCACGACGAAAGTTCATTCATCAACCATTCATATTTTAACAAAATTTGGGCAGAGTCTCCTTTGTACGGGGAGCTTTACCCAAAACACAACCTGTACAATTATATTACAATTGACCACACCGGGTCCACATATGCATAACTATTGACCACACCGGGTCTATTTATCCATCATAAAATAAACTTTCATTCATCATATGCCATATCCACAATGCCATCCCAAAAGAATAGGCCAAGTATGACAAATATATTCCCAAAAGAATTAAATTACACTTGCAGTGAAATAACAAAATACTAGACTTTACATGATTTCAAAATAAACTCTCTAGTCTAGTACAAAAGAAATATAACTCTAGGCATCCAGTTCAGGACCCCCGTTCCCCTCTAGGGGAGCTTCCCCATGCACTGGTTCATCTACTTGTAACTCCTCCTCATAGACGAAATCTGAAAAGATATTATTTGTAGGGGATGAGCACTAAGCTCTGTAGCAACATTCCTTCCATACTCATACAAGGTTTAGAAAACAAGTAAAACAGTTCGGTCTTATTTTCCAAAATATCATATAACATTTGAAGTAAAACCGTGACATTTGAAACAGATCTCAAGTTTAAACATTCGCAATAATTTAAATGAACAGTAAACCCAAGTCACAATGAGCAACCATAACCATTTCCAACAAGTTCTTGTAGAGTCTCATACCTCCACAAGCTCTTGTGGGAAATGCAATAGTAACACCATAATACAAAAAGGAACGCTTATTCCACCATCGATTATTATATTTCCTTTGGCACGAATCTCAAGTTTAAGTAACAATAGTAATAGAAAGGAGCAATTTCAACTAAGTGCTAATAAACATCCATTACCAAAATATAAATCATTTCCCACACATGATATCATATTGTCCTCTCTAATGGGAGCATCCTTACAAGGAACCTCTCACCCTCAAGATTTGGTTTCTCAAGCATCCTTACAAGGAACCTCTTGAGAAAATCACATAATGTCCTCTTTTGGTGTGAGCATCCTTACAAGGAACCTCTCACCCTCAAGATTTGGTTTCTCAAGCATCCTTACAAGGAACCTCTTGAGATGGAATGAGCATCCTTACAAGGAACCTCTCATCCATGTTCATTCCAACAACCATACAAGATCACATCATCCCAACAATCATCACACATAACCAAGGATTCCATAAATCTCCAATTTACAAGCAAATTTCCAAAGATCCACAAATCCATTATGAGGCAATTTCAATAAACAATTAGGAAAATACAAGAGATCACCACCACATCATTTTCATTACTCACACAAAGCACTAAAGTTCTCAAAACCAAGCTTGAGCAAATGTAGAAAGAGAATTCCATATTTCCCCAAAAACTAGGGTTTTAAAGCTATAAAAGAAGTTTCATGGGTAATCAATCCTAACTTTGTTTAAGACATGCCATAATTGCAAGAAAACCAAGAAACAAGGAATTCCTAGCAAATACATACAAGTATGAGTCAAAACATATATATATATTAGCCTTAGCCTCAATGGACAAGCATGGAAGAAAAACCCCTACCTTGAATCAAAGTTTCAAACCACAAACCCAAGCTCTAATGACCTCCTTTCTCCCTTTCCTCCTTTCCTCTATCTTCCCCAAGGGTGCTAAGGGGTTTGGGGGTGAGAGATGTGAGAAAAAATGGAAGGAAATGGGCTGGTTTCTGTGTTTTAAACACAGCAGTCCGCGACATCACTGTTCATGGGCTGAATTTTGAGTTTTTTTCCAAAATTACAGTTTTGCCACTAGAAATCTCCAATTTGATCCATACGACTACCCTAAGGTTTTTCGACGTTCCGGATTCATTTTTAATGTTATTTTAACCTAAAAACATTGCTTTTTATGATTTATTTCAAAACTAAAATAAATTCACACTTGGAACATTAAAATTTCTATTTTATTCCTTCGAACTACTATAGGTGATATCCTTACGATTTTAATATATATATATGGTTTATTCTTAAGTCATTACATATAGAAGAATCACTAAACAAGTACATTAATATATTAATGTAAACATATGGGGTTTTACACCTTTAAGGTCTAATAAGAAAGCACAACCCTTTACTATCCAAGGAGCACCATAGTGCAGATTTTTGGTCAACTTCATAGAATAAACTGATTTGACTCAGGTATTTCTAGGAGGTGTAACCTATATGGTTGGAAAGATATACGAGTTAGGGTTCTAACAAAAATAACGGTGCACAATTCGGACTTTCCAATAAAGAGTTATGATGAAATTAGCGAAAGGTAGTCTGCCGGACAGATTTTTGGACAGAGTAGACACTACTTCGTAATATGGACATAACTCCTTCCTCCTAGTTCCGATTGAGATGATTCAAGGTGATATGGAATCCTAAGAGAGAGATCTACAAATTTCATGTTTTAAGTTTTGAGAGATATGGACTGCATCAAGGTCGAAATCGAGCTTGATGTTACAGCCAGTGCACTGTTCATTCCTTTTTCATTCTACCAAATTCAAACACACATCACTACACATATCCCCATTTTTACAACAATTATTTACTATATATCTATATACATATATAAAAGAAAATGCGGGGTGTTACACCAAGAAACCCCAAGAGGCCCTCTAAGTGAAAGTGTTCGACCCTAGGAATGATAGGACACTGGAAACAAGGAAGCCTTGGCCCATCCATTGGACATCGAACACCTAAAGAGGTATTATCAATAGCAGGGTATAAGCCAGTGACTATAATTTTATTTGTCGTTTCAGTTGATTTATTTTGTTATCTATTATTTTATGAAATAAAACTCTAAGAAGATTATTGCATTCAGAACTGTCTAACTTTCATTTCATAAAGTTTGTAAACAGCTTACAAAAGTTAGAAAATGACCTAACAACAAGGTAGATAAAAAGATAAAAGTTGGCATACTCCGGGCAATCACTTAATACTCCCCGATCCATTCTCATCAAAGCTCTCCCGGTCACCATCTACCCCTAATGCCTCATAGGGGACGAAGTCAGAGAAATCAATAACACAAAAAGCTGTCAAGCTCTTCATAACCATCAATAAAGGCGCCTGCAATGGCCCTTTTAGCAGCCTCCCTTCTCATCTCCATCTCAATGGAATGAGCCTCTGCCACGGCAGCCCTCTCCCGAGCTATACGTAGCTCGGCCTTAGCTCTTGCAGCCCTCTCGCAGAACGGTTGCATCTCTGACTCTACTCTCATGTAGATAGTCACCTTATCAGTCTCCAACTTTGCACTCTCTCGCAAGTTGCCAAAAATCTTGGCCTAATCCTACCTCTGCTCCCAAGTAGTCTATATCTCAAGCTTCGCACTCTCACGAGTCACCTGAAAGCTTGGTCTAATCCTACCTTTGCTCTCAAGCAACCTCAATCTCCAATTTAGCTCCTCTCTCACAAGTCGCCAAAAGCTCGGCCTCAAGAGGTGTTATTCTCTTATGAGCCAACATTAACTGCTCCTCAGCCACCTTTTGTGCCCACCTCTGTTTTGCCAAATCCCTGGATACCTCTCCAAGTTATATTGTTCTTGAAAAAAGGTAGAGAAAAGCGACAGCCACCTACAAGCATTCAAAAAATAGAGCATGAAGGAAAGGAGGTGGGTACAAAATCGAAGTTAAGAAGAAAGGCATACCATGGAAAACCCCTCCATCACGGTATTGATAATTCCCTGTAGACCTCGAGATCCAAACTCTCTAATATCTCTAGGAGTCACAGACCTCCAAAGCCGTTCTTTGGCCAAATTCACGTCAAAATATGAACACCAAGCCACTACTAAAAGCAGGGCAGCTACATGGAGCTACAGTCCCTATAAAAAATTGCATTGGAGTCTTAACTCCTACAATAGCACTAGAGCTAGCTCTGGTACACACAAGAGTCGTAGTGTAGGAAGGAGTAAGGGCACCACCAGATCCTGCAGCCCAAGAAGCACCTGACCATCGGACCTTGGCCGAGAAGCACTGGGGGCATTTTTCTTAGGCCTCTTAGAAGAAAAGAAGACGCCACCCTAAAAGCATAGAGAGCCTTCCCCATCGTTTTATCAACAGGACGTCTGTAATCAGAGATAAGGTCAATATAAAGAACTAGCATTGAGAAAACATTATGGAGAAAGTGGGTTTGCCTCCTACCTATCCAAAAGCCATCATAGTCTCCCTCTCTGGCAAAACCCAGAATGTCAACCTATCATCCATGAATGCCTGACAGTTGCCTGTCAGAGCGCAACTTCCCACAGCCGTCAGTTTTACTAATTTGTGTTTCAAACTCAAATTCTATGAGAAAGAAACATTTTTATGAGAAATTTGGTGCCCAAACCGCCTCAACTATTGGTACGTCATAGATCTCGACAAAATGCCCAAATTCAAAAAAAAATTGCCTCAAAACAGACTATCGAGCGCAAAGTTATGGTCGTTTGAAGTTTCACTGTTTCTTCATAAATTTGTAATACTCAAGACAGCACCCAGACGTTGCTTGGCATTGCCCAAGCCAAACACCCAAGCATTGTCTGGCATCGTCCAGGCCATCAGCGCCCAAGCTAGCATCGCCCAGACAAGCACCTTGCATGGCATCGCCCATGCCAGCACCCACAGCACTGTCTCTACTGGTGCAAGGCATCGTCATCCTCTCCATTGGCGCCCTCTTCTCCTCTGTCCAAGGCGTCACCCAAGCCCAAGCATTGACTAGCGTCGCCCAGGCCGAGGCCAGCACAGTCACCACTCACAGGTGCATTCCCCCTCCTGTTTTTGCTAGAACTCCATCTCCTCCAACCGTAGAAGGGGCACTGCCTAGGACAAAATAGGTGTCGCCTTCTGCTCGAAAGGCACCGTCCATGCCTTTCTTGCCTTTGGCGCCGCCTTGAAGCTTTGCAATGGTGCCGCCCCGGAGCTCTACAAAAATGGTACCGCCAACTGCCATGGCACCACGTTAGGACTCGTGCCGATAGACGTTGCCATCAACCTCTTTGACGTCGTCGTCTATTGGATCATCTTCCCCAAGGCCTAAATTTGATTGTGGAGGTGCCAAGACATCTCCCTCATCGGGTTTCATCGAGGCCATTGATTCCCTTTTTGTTCCCATTCTCATATTGGCCTTAAAAGCCCTAAAGAAAGTGCCTAAATGTAGAAAATGAGCTTTTAATATGAAAGGCTGAAATCTCCTCTGAGCTCACAGTAGGTCTTTAGTAGCGAGACATGACAAATAAGGAAGTGAGCTCCCAAGGTACGCAGAGAGGGAAAGCTGAAAAAGCTACCACCATGTAGAACAAGAAATCTTCTGCCTGGCCTGTCTAGATGAAGAGGCTCACTCATGCCCTCAACCCCTTTTGTCATAGCTAGGGCATAGGGGCTAAATGATGAGGCCAAATCCATCTGGGTCCAAACCCAATTCTTAGGTAAGTCCAAATTGGCTACAATGCATGTCAAGTCCAGCTTATGGATCCGGCCCAGTCCAAAGTTCAAGGAGTCTAGGAAGATTAGTGCACGTGGGGAGTAAATACTTGGATAACTACTACTCGAAGATCAAGACTATCTTTACTTGTACTTATTTTCCCCAAAAGACTAGTAACCTATCCATCACGCCACTACCTCAACCAAGGCTCTGTGCATATAAATTGTAAGCCCTCTCCACATGAGAGGGGCATCTTTCTACATACCTTACACAACAATCTCTCTCATGGCTACCAAGAGCATACCTTTGCTCTCTCTCTCTCTCTCACCTATTACTTCATCAATAAAGACCATTGGCCACTGTTGTCGTCTTCAAAGTGGAGTGGGTCACCCTGACCGAACTACTATACATCTGTGTGTTGCTTGTGTTGAGCCAATATTTGTCTCCTTCATTAATTGCTTTGTTGATTGCTTCATTAATTATCCTGAACCACACACTCGATTGTTGATTGTGCATAAGCCTACTTTGTGCATCATCAGATGATGTTTTGATGTACTTCTGAAGATAGGAAGAAACTTAGGTGATAGTTGAGGACCGTATTATGAATTATATGGGAAAAATAGTTATTTGCTGATTTTAGTAAATGTGAGATTTGATATGACAGTGATTTTTCGAGAATAAGATATTGCAAGAGGAAAATTATGGAGAGGTAAAAACAATCAAATGGAGTATCCATGATCAGGAATTTCTTGGAATAATGAATTAATTAATTAATAGTAGAGTTAGGAATTGGATTGGTCATTAAATTCCGCAATCAAGTGTGTTTTATTTTCTTTACATGCTTGCAAATTTACATTCTTCATATGGTTAATTGAATGAATGCTTGTGATTCGTTTTGCGGGTGTTGGTTGATTTAGTTAGATATATTCAATTGAATTTGAAGGACTGTTAGAATTTGAAGATTTTGTGTAAATCTCTAAATTGGTAGTGTGAATTTGGGGCATTGGTGCTTCAATTGTCATAATTAATTAATTGGTAGAGTTAGGTATTGAATTGAGTATTAAATTTTGCGATCAAGTGTCAAGTTCTATTCACCACCCCCCCCCCCCTCTAGATCAAGCATTTCCAAGTCCAACATATCAAGATCAATCTAAATTGCACTATCACGTGTTAAAATTTTTTAATAGAATACGACTTATATACAACTTAAACACGACATGACACAATTCATTACCAACCCTATCTGAATTGTATTTGTATTTGATCATCCTAAATTAATGTATCTGAATAAAGACAGACACACTCTCTTTAGGTTATTCAGGACACATGTTATGTACTTTTTTGTAAGTAGGTTGAATAGTCCCTTTACTTTTTTTTATTTTCTATTTTGACCTTCAGTAGATCACGCATATCTTTTCAAGACTCCCCTCTCTTCCTTTAATTTTCTCTTCTCTCTCCTATCTCCTCTCTCCTTTAATTTATCCTTCTAACTATTTCACTCTCCTCTCTCTTCTTTAATTTCTCTTTCATCTATCGTCCATTCCATTACTACTCTCTTCTCTATCTTTCGTCCCTTTAACTTCTCTTTACTATCTCTTTCATTTCTTTAATTTCTCTTTCCTATCTATACCTTTAATTTTTCTCTCTAACTCTAACTCTAACGTTCTTCTTCAATATATCATCTATTTAGATTTTCTCTCTTCTCTCTTCTCTCTTCTCTCTTCCCCCTTCTCTCATACCTTATTTATATTTTAGTCTCTCTTTATCTCATCGTCTTCATTCAACTATTTATCTTTTCTCTCATTTCCTTCTATTTTCTTTATTTTATTTCTTTTTCCCACCATGTATTTTTGAGAGATTGTGTCAATTGTTGCCTTAAAAAAATCATCCATAGTTGTTGTAAATCCGAATGATTCATGGTGGTGATGTTCTTTGTGTAGCTCATGCTGACAATATTTGTTGAATTCATTGGTAATGACTATGTGAGCTCATTTTTCTCTCCATATTAGGACACACAAAAAAATGAAAAAAAAAATAATATAAAATTTTCATAATAGATGGAGTCAATGTGGCTGTCACTATCCCAAGGAAAGTAACAAAGGAGTATTTTTACTATCCCATGACAGTAACAAAGGCGATGTTACTATCCTGATCAGTAATAGTGGCATTGTCACTGTCCCAGAACCACTAACAATAGAGTATTTTCAAGGCACTGTTATTATCCTGATTAATAACAGTGGCATTGTCACTGTCTCAAAGACAGTAAAAATAGAGTATTTTCACTATCCCAATATTATATTAGTGGCATTGTCATTTTCCCGAAGACAGTTTTAGTGAAGTGTTTTCACTATCCAAGACAAGTAATGAAGTATTGTAACTGTCGTGTTGACAGTAACAGTGACGTTGTCAAATGTCCCAGGCAATGATATACATATACACTACTTTAAAATGTCAACATACTTGAAAAACATTTATTTTCTTTTTTATCCTCAGATAATAGTATTAGGACATTTGTATCATATATTGAAAAATGATAAGAACATGTGATCTTCAATAATAACCTTTAAAAATACATAATGACATTATTAAATTAAATTGTTCATATTCTCCATTCAATTACCATTTAAAGAGAACTTTTGGACTTCTACATGAATAGGTGAACTTGTCAATTGGCTCTAATGTTCATATATCTATCTATCTGTATCTATATCTATATTATTTCTAAAAGTGTCTTGACAAGAAAATTTTTTATTTTCCTATTTTAACCCTACATAACTCTAGAATATATATGTTATCCCTATTCAAGAATTTACATATATTTATTGATGAAATATTTCAATTTATGGCTTATGGTTATCTTATTCTAAAATCTATATTTATTATATCTATATCTATATCTATACTAATATAAAATGCCAATTAATCTCAAAATCTTTAATTTTTTTCGCTCCTTAATCCCAACATCCAATTTTTAATTTATTTTTTTAATCTCATTAAACTTGTTGCATTAATTAAGACACAAAAACAACTGCAATAAGCTCTCTCATGGTTATCCCTTCGTTTTTTTTTCTTATAAAGTCAATCAGGCCCTTTCTATATCTTCTTTATATGTGTTAATCTTTAAACTTTCATCAATATTCAAGTAATGACTACATAAGTATTGTAGCTCAAAGACCTTTGCCATTAGTAATTTTCACATAACTGGCATCTCTATCTCTTTGATCAATTGAAGTTCCAGAGCCTGATTTCAGTTTTCAAGGTTTGGTATTAAATTTATGATTAACTATTAAATATTTACATAAATTCTATTACACCCACATTCCTTTTAACAAATAACCTCATTAATGTTATTAATAACATCATCCCCATCTTTTGCTATTCCAATGAGTTATCTCACTCATAAAAACTAGATGGCCAAAACTCTTCTTTCTCTCTCCTCCTGCTGCATGCTTTCCTTTGCAGATCTGTGTGTCAGTTGATTGATTTCTATCGTTGAAATTTAGAGGTTCTTTTTTTTTTTTTTTTTAGTGAAAAGGTTGATGTCTCAATTTGCAGTGCTTCAGTATTAAAGTAGGTTTTGTTCATGTTTGTATCTCCTTCTCTAATAGATTGCTATGCTGAACATGGTTTGAAAATTTCAATTTTCTTTTTATTAATGCTTCAGAGGTTTCCAGATTATTGATTTGCCTCACCAATGAAATGCATGTGCATTTTCTTCAAAAAAAAAAAAAAAAGCAGACAGTGAGAATGGATGCATTTGTATATATTACTCCATGTTAGGCCTTTACGTATGAGATGGATTCTAAAGGAAATTTGTTATTTGATCTTAATGAAACCTTTCCTAAGGGTTAGTAGGAGACTGATGTTGTCTTATTCTTGCAGGGGTCAACGGGCAGTTCCTTTTTCAGATACTCATGGTTTGTTTGCAACTGGCTTTCCCTCAAGCGTTTTTCTTTCCGGATTTCAGCCCTTTCTCACAAGGTATAGGACTCTCTAACTTGCAATTTAGGTATCGATCAAATATTTTCTACCAATGTTTTTTGGTTTCATGATTCGATTTTTGTTAGGTGGTACTCTTTATAGGGACTTCATATGTTTTTCTTCCTTCATATATATGATATGTTGAGCCCTAGGTCGTTTTGCCCTATCATATTATTGACACGTTCAATGCCTTTGTTTTTGTGTTTTCACTTTCGAATTGAATAAATAAATTTTGACGATTTATTTATAATGGCATCTATCACTTATATCTTTTTCTTGACAAAATAAAAACAGGTGTAAATAGATGCACAAAAGTTCGGGCACTACTCTTATGAGCATGTAAATTTTACATATAAGAAATTCAATTTTGTATTCATGTCATGGGATATTAATAACAACATGGAAATAAAATTCAACGGGTTCAATGTATTTTTTAGTCAAGTAAAATTATCGATGAACTCTATACAAATCCTATGTAGTTATCATATTTTAATAATTTGTCATTAACATTATTGAATTTAGCATATTCGATCTTTTTCCACTATTCCTTGAACTAAAATAAGCTCAATTCACTATATTTCAAAGGCTGTAAAAATAGAGAAAGGTTGTTTATTTTACTTTATTTTTTGCCGCAAAGTGAGATTGCCAACTTTCATTGTTACATTTTCAAACTTCATGCTACAGGGATTATGATTAGGGAGGGAAGTTGCATCGCATTATGAGCATGACGTACTGGACAATGTGTTTGCATCAAATATTTTATGTAGTCTTGATTTAGTCAATAATCAATATTTTTGTAGATTTCCTAAAATCACATAATTTTGGCTTGTTAAACACCAAGGTTTATTAGAACAGTGGATTATTAGCGAAACATTTACGGTTTTAATTTACATATTTGATATTCAACATATTACACGTATAACGCACATGTGTAACAATTAGTATATATATATATATCATAAAATAGTTAAGTGTTTGAAATTTTATCTCATACATATTTTTTCCCCAAAATCATCTTATCACTCATTTCTATCACATGTTTAATCATTTAATATTTAATTAATTTGTAGTTTAACATAATTTTTATTTCACACATTATTTATACATGATGGTGGACAGTGTTGAAAAAATTTGTTGAACTACACATTTTTGTCAATATTTAAAAAAAATGGGTAAAAATAAATTTTAAATGATGTAATCAAATAAATGAAGGAAAAAAAATTATTGTTTAATATTAGTAGGATCGATTTTTTGGCCATGCAAATTTTATATTTTATTGTACCTTCAGACACGAGTTTTGACTAATATATACAATAAAATAATTAAGTGTTTGAAATTTTTTACCATACATATTCCTTCCCCCCCCCCCAAAAAAAAAAAATCTCATAACTCATTTCTATCACATGTTTAATCATTTAATATTTGATTAATTTGTAGTTTAACATAACTTTATTTTAGACATTATCCATACATGATAATATACACATGTCGAGAAAATTTGTCAGATTACATATTTGTGTCGAAATTTTTTTAAAAAATAAGGGAAAAAAAAATAATAAATATATATATATATATGTAAATGTAAATTTAAAAAAGTTTAAAAATAAAAGAGATTTGAATATATTTTAAATTTTGAAATGTGAATTTTATATGGATAGTTTAATTATAAAATATAAAATTAAGGAGATTTAATTTTATTTGATTTTTGAATTGTGTATTTGATTTTGTTTAATTTTAAGTTTTAAATTTTGAATTGTATATTGAATGAGAATAGCATATTTTTGTCTTTACACACATGGCTATCCTTAAAATCCCAAAAAATTCAGTCTGAACTTCTTCTCCTAAAAGTACACAACAATGAACCGACTTGTAAAAAGCCTTTAATTCATTTTAAAATGTAAAAAGCCCTCTCAAAAAGTATAGATATGTGCAATATAGAGAATTAAAAATATTTTGTTATAACTTTCTATTTCCCAATTATAGAAAGAAATTTTGTTACCACTATCTAGCAAATATTTCATTCTAATCGAAGGCATCCAAAAAAATAGAGTAAATTACACTTACACTCCTTAACATTTGGTTTTATTACACAAACACTCCCTTACGTTTCAAAAATTACACTAAGACCCCAATAGTTAGACAGAGTTAACTATCTTAATAAAAAGACTATTTTGCCCCTTTATTTAACACAAACTCAACCTAAACCCCAAGCCATATCCCTAACCCCAAACCCTAATCTTCACTGTCATTTACACAATGCTTTCTCTCTTTCTTTCTCTCAAGGCGAAGAACCAGCTCGAAATCATTGGTCCTCTCTCTCTCTCTCTCTCTCACTCCCTTTGTGTGTGTGAGAGAGAGAGAATGAGTGTGTGTGTGTGTGTGTATATATATATATATATCAGCTTGAATTTGTAGAAGAATTGGGAAAAATTGTCAGCCCTCCCCCATCCCCCACCACTACAGCACCCTTTAGTAGCCACCCCCATCTAGTGGCAGCTTTGTTTTCTGTGAGATGGCCGATTTTTCGGAGCTCCACCATGAGCATACTCCAAAATCAGGTAAATTCTCTCTGAATCGTGAAACCAAGCTCACCACCATGTGTTTTTCTGTGTATACTACAAGGATAATTGTTTTTGGGTCTTCTTTTTTAGTTTGGGAAGGCATTTGTTGGGGAGTTGATTTGGAGCCACAGTTGAGGATTGAAAAAGTGTGTGCGTGGCACAAAGAGAGGGGGAAGAGAGAGAGGAGGAGGAGGGTGAGGTGGTGGTTGGTGCGTGGAGGAGGATGAGATGGTTACACCAAATAGAGGGGTGCGTTGGTGGCTAATTCGTTGAAGTGGTTTTGAATCTTGGTAATTTTGGGAGGTTGTAGGTGGTTTTGATTGAGTAGGATTTTATGTTTGAGGTTGGTGGTACAATGGTGGTGGAAGTGATTATGGACATATTTGTGTATGGGTCGTGTTGATTCAAGTCATAGTTGTATGTTGCTGGTGGCAGTGCAGCTGTTTGTGTGCTTGTTGGGGTCTTGGGTGTGGTGGCTTAGATTGATATTGACATTGATAAATCTCAAAGATATATGAAAGTTAAAAAAATCTTTTTAATAAATTGTTAACATCTGTTAGACAAAAAAGAAGCCACTGTCACACGTGTTCAAATGTCAAGAGGTCTCAGTGTAATTTTGAAATGTGAAGAGATGTCTCTGTAATAAAACCAAATGTCAAGAAGTGCAAATATAATTTATCCAAAAAACATTTCATGTCACTTTCTGTCACTTCCAACTTTCTTTCTTTTCAACACCGAAAAAAAAAATAAAAGGGCCCAAATTATGAGTGGTATCCCAGTCTCAAACTTAGTACCATCTTTTGAAGGTGGAAATCCAACTCATGAATGCTCATTCCGACTTTGTTCTTCCGGTATAACATTAAGAAACCACGTAAAG
>CAUOFW020007714.1:0-20078 GCA_963454935.2 Ilex paraguariensis | reverse complement strand
TTGATCGTCAAGTCGAATTTTTGTAGGAGGAGTATCCACCTAATGAGTCGCGGTTTAGCATTCACTGTTTTGACAACAAAATACTTCAAAGCAGAGTGATCAGTAAAGACAACAATAGATGAACCTATGAGGTAAGAACAAAATTTATCTAAAAGCAAACACTACTGCTAGCAACTCTTTCTCGGTGATAGTGTAATTCATCTGAGCCTCATTCAATGTTTTGCTAACATAGTGTATCACATATGGTCTATTTTCCTCCATTTGACCAAGCACCGCACCGACCACGTAATCACTCGCGTCGCACATGAGCTCAAAAGGTAGATCTCAATTGGGTGGTCGCATGATTGGAGGTGTGACTAGCATGCTTTTAAGTTTTTTAAAGAATGTCTCACAATTATCCGACCACTCGAATGGAATTTTCTTAGACAGCAGGTTAGTCAAGGGTCGGGCCAATGCACTGAAATTCTTTATGAATTGACGATAAAAACCCGCATGGCCCAAAAACAACTGGATGCCTTTGATGGCTCTTGGCATGGGGAGATTAGAGATGGCCTCCACCTTGGATTTATCGACTTCAATACCCCTTGTCGAAACTATATGGCCAAACACAATTCCTTCTGTCACCATAAAGTGACACTTTTTTCAATTCAAGACTAGATTCTTCTCCTCACAACATCTTGTTAAAATTTTCTCCAAGTTTGTCAAACATCCCTCGAATGAATCCCCAAACACCGAAAAGTCGTCCATAAAGACTTCCACTATCTTTTTCATCATGTTACTGAAAATCCCCATCATATAGCATTGAAAAGTCCCTGGAGCATTGCATAGTCCAAATGACATGCGGTGGTAGGCAAAGGTACCATAGGGGCACGTGAAGGTGTTTTCTCTTGATCCTCCAAAATAATCTCTATCTGATTGTAGCTGAAGTATCCATCTAAAAAGCAGTAGAATAGATGCCCCGCTACTCGTTCTAGAACTTAATCGAGGAAAGGCAATGGGAAGTGGTCTTTTCTTGTACAAACGTTCAGTTTTCGGTAATCAATACACACCCTCTATCCGCTGATTACTCGTAGGTATAAGCTCATTCTCAACCACCGTAACTCCGAATTTCTTCGGTACAACTTGGGTAGGGTTAACCCATTTACTATCAGCAATTGAAAAAATGATCCCCACATCAAGTAGTTTCAGGACCTCATCCCTCACCACCTCCTTCATGATTGGATTCAACCTCTTTGTGGTTGTCGCGAAGGTTTGGAATCCTCCTCAAGATATATGCGGTGGGTGCAAATAAGAGGGCTTATCCCCTTGATGTCCGCAATGGTCCATCCAATTGCTCCTTTATGCTTTCTCAATACCTCCACGAGTTCTTTTTCTTGTTCCATGCTCAATTTAGAGCTAATGACCACCGGCAATGTTTCACCTTCCCTAAGATAGACGTACTTCAAATAGGAGGGCAAGGGCTTCAACTCCAAGTTGGGCTTTTGTTCATCCGACGAAAAAATTTTCTTTTCTAGATGGACCATTGAAAGACTGAACCGGACTGAAAAAGGGGGCTGGACCACTAAACCGGTCAAGCCAAGCCCTCTGGAAGACTGAACCAAATTGAAAAAGGAGACTGGACCACTGAACAGGACTAGTTGAGCCGTCTGGACTGCTGAACCGATCGATTTTATCTGCTGGATCACAAAACTGGGCTGGTTTAACTTCTTGAACCGCTGAAGCAGGTCAACTGGACCCTCAGAACCGGACCGAACCGATTTTAAGTTGGACCGTGGGTTGAACTTAGACTTAAAATAATTTAAGTCGATGGGCTTGACCCGATCCAACCCAACCCGTTGGACCTCTTCTCCTTCGTTGAGGTTAAGGTTCCTAGAGAACCCTCTGGTCTTCGACGGCGCCACACACCACGACAAGGACTGCAGCACACCACCACAATTGCACCTCCACCACGAACACTACTCAACGATCAACAGGGACGACACCGTCATCATGAACAATCACCCAACAATACCAACAGTCGACGATAACAGTGATCGCACCACCACCACGAGCAATCGGGCCACCACACCAACAATCGACGATGAACAGGAACCACCACAATAACACAAACACACGCCACCACAATAACACATTCACACCACCACAACAATGGTAATATATTTAAGATCGAAAGTGCTCTGATACCATGTTAAGTTGAGGTAATTAACATAACACAATATTAGAGAGAAAGAGAGAGGTTAAAAACTTAACCTAACTCTCATACACTACTTGTATTTATAGTTAACCTACAATAATAAGAATTACACATACACCTTCTTACTATTAATAATTTATACATATTACCCTACTATTCTTAACAGAACCCAAGCAAGATACAAGGTCCATTACTCCATCTTTGCTCCCTCCGACTCTTATTAATGGTCCCATGACCTTTGTTAAGCTCAACGGAACCAATTATACTTTATGGTCCCGATCTGTTCAAGTCTTTCTTCGAGGTAAAGGATTTAAGAAATATTTGGTGGGTCCTAAACCCAAGGAAGATACTCCTGAGTATGATCAGTGGGAGCAAGAGGACGCTCAAATTATTTCTTTACTATTGAATTGCATTGAGCCTAATATTAGTTCAACTCTACTCTACCTTGACACTACCAAGGAGATATAGGATCACTTGACCAGTATGTATTATGGTACATGTAATTTTACCCATGTGTATGAGGTGTGCAAGAAGTATTTTCGGTTAGAGCAGGGTACTTTGAGCCTTGCGGATTATTACTCCCCAGGCCACTATGTATTATGGTACAGGTAATTTTACCCGTGTATATGAGGTGTGCAAGGAGTACTTCCGGTTGGAGCAGGGTACTCTAAGCTTTGTAGATTATTACTCTCATGTTAGGGGAGTCTATGAGAAGATGAAGACTTATCATCCGTTTACTACTGATGTAGCAGTTTGGCAGAAGCAACATGAGGACCTGAATGTTGTTAGGTTTTTGGTAGGATTGAAACCTGAATATGAGGCTATTCGTTCTCAGATTTTGGGTGGTTCTAGTCTTCCATCACTGCTTGAGGTTTTCTCTCGTTTACAGCGTGCTACATTGTTTACTCCTTCAGGCATTGATCATGGTTTCTCCACTGATCGCTTAACACTTGTGGTTCCTAATAGCCATAGTGATGGTCATCGAGGTGGACATGGTGGTCGAGGAGGTCGTATGGGAGGTCATACGGGTAGTCGTAGAGGTCATAGTGGATCTCGTTCCTGTACTCACTGTGGTCGTGGAGGACACATTATTGACTTCTGTTGGAATTTATATTGAAAATTTTCTGGTGCTGCTAATCAGGCTTATTATCAGGATGACAACTAGGTTGTTGCTTCCATACCTCGGTCAACTCCACTAGACACTAGGTCAGTTACTATTACACTGGGTCGAGAGGAGTATGCTCAGTTCTTGTCCCAGCAACAGGCTGTTCCATCTCCCTCCAATGCTACTTTTTGCCCAGTGAGGTATTGCTTCTACTTGTCTATTGTCCTTCACCCGCAGTCCCTGGATCATAAACTCTAGCGCTTCTAACCACATGACTGGTGTGTCTGATGTTTTTTCTCTATTAATCAATCTGCTACTTCCACACGTAGTATTACTCTTGTTAATGGTACTTGTTTTAAAATTTCAAGTTTAGAGACTACTCACTTGAGTCCTGATATGTCCCTATCATCCGTGTTATTTGTTCCTCAGTTTTCTTTTAGTTTACTTTCCATTAGTAAGATTACCCGTTCTCTCAATTATTCTGTAACTTTTTATCCCTCTTATTGTATCTTTCAGGATCTCAAGACGAAGAGGAAGATTGGTACGGGGCATGAAACCAGTGGCCTATATTACTTTGATCTTGATTCACCTATTCGGGCTCTATAAACCTCGTTGTCTCCTTTTCAATGGCATTGTCATCTTGGACATCCTTCTCTCCAGAATCTGAAACGCTAAGTTCTCAGTCTTAGTTTTGTGTCGTCTTTGTCTTGTAAAGCTTGTCAACTTGGTAAACATCACCGTGTGTCATTTCAGTCCAGAATCAATAATCGTGTGTCTAGTTCATTCTGATGTATAGGGTCTAATAAAGAATATTTCATCTAATAAATACCCCTTTTTTGTGACATTTATGGATGACTATTCTCATATGACTTGATTATTTTTTATGAAAATTCGGTCTGAATTATTCTCTATATTTGAGATTTTTCGTAAGGAAATAAAAACTCAGTATGGTTGTTGTATACGTATTTTACGTTCTGATAATACTCGAGAATATGAATCTGATCCTTTTTCAGCTTATCTTAGTAAAATTGGCATTATTCATCATACTTCATGTGCTTACACATCTCTCCACAGAACGGTGTTGCTGAATGCAAGAACCGTTATTTGTTGAAAGTTATCCGTGCCCTGTTATTCCAGATGAATATTCCTCAATATTTTTGAAGTGATGTTGTTCTTACTGTTTGTCACCTTATTAATCGTATGTCATTCTCTGTGCTAAATGGACAAAGTTCATATTCTATCATTTTTTCTAATAAACCCTTATTTTTCCTACCTCCTAAGATTTTTGGATGTGTCTGTTATGTTCACAATTTGGGTCCTGAGTTTGATAAACTTGATCCTCGCGCTACCAAATGTGTATTTCTTGGTTATTCCCGCACACAAAAGGAGTATCGTTGCTACAATCTTGCTCTGCAACGATACATTACTAGTGCCGATGTCACATTTGAGAAATCTGTTCCATATTTTCTAGCACCTTCTCAACCCTTGGATCTGAACTTTGGGTCACCTCTTGTACCATAATCTCTTCCCTCATCTTCAGATATTCCGCTACCCATTGTGTTACTGTCTACTTTACCTCTTCGTGTATACTCTCGTCGTCCTCGACCATCGACTGAGGTGTCTGTACCATCTTCCTTACCGCCTTCTGATCCTGGTCCATCAGGTAATTTAGACTTTTTACCTGTCGCTCTCCGAAAAGGTATTCGTTCGTGTGTTGCTAATCATATCATTGCTTATTTTGTTTCATATGACGCCTTATCTCCTGCCTTATCTTGTTTTACCTCTCAATTATCTACTATATTTATCCCTAAGCATTTATAGGAAAGCTATAGAGGATGAAATGGATGTCTTACATCATATAGGAATTTGGGATCTTGTTCCTTTACCCCCTGATAAACGAACTGTTAGTTGTCGTTGGGTGTACACTGTTAAATTTCATTCGGATGGTTCTGTAGAGCGTCTCAAAGCCCGGCTTGTTGCAAAGGGCTTTACTCAGACCTATGGTGTTGATTATAAGGAGACTTTCTCTCCTGTTGTCAAAATTTCCTCTGTTCGTATCTTGATTTTTTTGGCTGGTAATCTTGATTGACCCTTGTTTCAGTTAGAGTGGAAGGTTTCTCAGATGTTGATTGGGCTGACTCTCCTTCTGATCGGAGATCAACCACTGGTTATTGTACTTTCTTAGGAGGTAACGTTGTCTCATGGAAAAGTAAGAAACAATCTGTGGTAGCAAGATCCATTACTGAGACTGAGTATAGGACAATGACACATACGACGAGTGAGTTGACGTGACTGCTACACTTTCTTCAGGAAATTGAATTTCCAGTTCAACCTCCTTTACAGTTGTTCTATGACAATCAGACAGCTATCCATATCACTGTTAATTCGGTGTTTCACGAGAGAACCAAACATATTGAGGTTGATTGTCACTTTATTCGGGACAAGATAGTAGTTGGGGAGATTACGACTCTATTTGTGAAATCTGAAGATCAGCTTGCAGATATGTTTACCAAAATATTGAGTCGTACACATCTTAAAGAGATTTGTTCCAAACTTGGATTATATGACATATATAGTCCAGTTTGAGGGGGAGTGTTAAAAGTATTGGTGTAGTATATGTAAAGTGTTAATAGTGTTAAGTATTATGTGTAAATACAAGAGGGTGTGTATGTGTAATTCTTATGATTATGAGTTACCTATAAATACAAGTGATGTATGAGGGCTAGGTTAAGTTTTTAACCTCTCTATGTTTCTCCCAAAATATTGTCTCTAATATTATTATGTTAATCTTCCAAAGTTAACACAAGCAAATTTATTAACAAACTCAAAATCAACACCAATACTTAGTCCCTCAATTTCACAAAAGGCTGCAAGTGCAAATTTTGATGAAACTAAATTTTGACAAATGAGTTGCGCAATATGAACAATGATGGAAATCCAGCTTCCCTTTGTCCGTTTTGTATCTTGATTGAAAGCTTTTAGCAAACCAGAGATTTGGTAACCTAAGTGTGATGCACTGTACCTGGAAGCTTATTAACCAAAGTACGAGCTTTCTCAGCACGCTTCAGTGTAAGATGAGCACCCCTTCCGGCATTATATCGGTTTTCATCCTGAACAAGCACCAATAATGATATCAAAGCAAAGAAATTTACGTAAATTGAACATATAGTAAATGCTACAATGAAGAAAACAACCAACCCTGCAATACTCCTCAAGCCAGCACTCTTCCTCGCATGCGACCATCCACTTCTCAACTTTTTCAAGTATCTCTTTCCTGCTAAAAGCTTCCTCTTTAACTTTAGCAATTCGAAGTTCAATTTGCTCAAGAATACTGGAGGGGTCCACAGCTTATTTGCCGCAGGAAAGAAAGAAGACAAAAAATTAGATATACCATAGACAAATTGACATTACTATCTATAACATTATTCCTTCTCATACCAAATTTCAATACCAGATTCAATAGCTTCAATAGCAAATTCCATTGAATCCTCGGGTTCTGGTATCATGTGTGTCTTCCTACAAATCTCCTCCAGCTCTGACATCTTTTTCAAGACAATTTCTTTCATTTTTCTTGCTTTCAACTCTTCCAACCGAGACACTTCTGCTTCAACCTGCATTTTTTACCCTTTTATCTCAAAAAAATCTCTGAACTCCCAACGGATGGAAGCATAGCGAGATATAACAAAGTGAAAACCTAACATAATGGCCTATTCTCAAAAACTAAATGACTCACATAATTAATGAAGTTGATGGAAAGCATGTTGGGTTCTGTAATCTCATGTTCTGAAGCAACTATGTTACAGGTAACCTTCTGGAACATCTGTTGCTCTGCAACTGGTGTATCCATCAAATTCCATAGCTCCAACATGGAAGTTGCAAGATCTTGAAGCTGTCACGATTTGTACGGTTAATGAATGCTATAAATTTAAAAGAAAATGACTTTTAGAGTCGTGGGAAAGAAGTTGAACCTTCATTTACCTGCTGCATTCTCTGTATTTTGACCTCCTGCAGCCTTTGTATTGTGGCTGCCAACTGCTCAATAGTATCATTACATATGTTCTTTGTCCCTTCAGACTTGCTCAAACTAGAATGAACCTCATTAACTGTTTGCTGGAAATCCACACCAAGCACCAAACACAGCGAGTTCAGTGTATTCAGGTGGTCCAAAACCTGCGTCAGGCGGTCACTCTGTGTGCAAGGAAAATATTAAGAAAAAGCATGTCACAGAACAATCTTTAAACACAAGAACTTGAGTACACGATACTGGCGGTACAAGACATACCTTTTCCTTTTGAAGTGCCTGCAGCTCTCTGTGCAATTCTTCTAGCTTTTTTAAAGACAAATCAGTTTCATCCACAACAGTGTTGGAAGGAGTATATGCAGTGGATCTGTAAATCTCGCTTCTTATCTGATGTATTTGCTCTAAAACTTCAATGAATTGATTGCTTCTGTCACATTTTCTCTTCCGCATCTCCTCTACTTGAGGAAGTATGGCTCTAAGTTCTCCCTTTAAGCTTCCAAGGTTTTGATCAGACTGAATGAAAAGACTCGGTGTAAAGGCTCTTACATGATGTTGTAAATTTAGTACTTCCCAATTTAGGAAAAACAATAAATTTTAGCTATTAACCAAATTTTCATTTAGCCTTGCCTACTGATTAGCTAATGATAATTAGACCAGGGCAGCCATCTGGTTTGCATTCTACTGAAATCACATTTCATGGCCTAACTACAATAACTAGCTACAGAAAATTCATGATAGTTACGTCATTTCATAGTCTTACAATAGTGACTACCTACACAAAATTCATTGATAGTTAAATCATTCACAGTGACCATGCACAATCTTATCCGATATTACCAACTCTTTCAAAGTTCTTCAGCCTTTTTTGTAACAAAAGTTTGCATGGAATAACCAAACCAAACTTACTTTTGGCTTTTGGATGAAAACGAAATACGAGTTGGGAATGATATTTTGAAGAAACTCCCTTTAAATCAAGTTGTTATTTGTTTTAGTCGTAGTTTCAAACCCTGACCTGCCTAATATGTACCGGTCTCTCTCCCATTGCAGAACAGATGGCTGCTAGCTCTGCTTCAATTTCGGCAATTGTCTGCCTTATCTGAGCTCTATTCTTGTTTGCCTGATCTACCTTTCTTCTATATACCTCCAGACATTCTTGTTCAAGCTCAAGCAGCATTTTGTCCCTTTCAGGATCTGACTCCCCAACTTCATCCCATATAATCTGATTCATAAATAATAACAATACTTCTGTCAAGGTGAGCAACAAACATAAATTATATATGAAACAGTGAAAGATTAAAAGAATAGATAAATGGAACATTAATAATTCAATAATTCGTATATAAACAGTTCGAGAAAAACCTGAAGTTCATATAAAAGAGATCCACATGTTGTTTCCACTTGCAAAATGGGATCATTTTCGAGATTAGGCATGCTGTAGCGTACATGTCAATAAAAATTATGTGAAGACTCAGTTCGATCGGATCGAAATCGATCTGATTCAGATTAATGCAATTATACCTACTTAAACCGAAAGGTAGATTTGTTTGTTTAGAAAATTGAGGGATTATACTCTAAATCCTAATCCACAGCCGTTTAAAACGCATAAATGTGCAAGCAAACTAAAATGAAGCCACTGTTCTTGAACATTCTGCAAAAAGCCAAAGAAAGTAAAAATAAAATAAAATTTATAAGCCAGAATTTCAAAAATTCTAAAAATCAACATAAATTAAAACTAGATTAGAACACGAACCTGAACAAATGATCTCAAAATTACTTCCGGAAAGAATTGAATTATCAGACAAACAGAAACCAGAATGCAAGCTTTAGTTGTCTCAGAAAGAGATGATTGAGCGATCACAGGGTCTGACTTTGAGGAGAATAAGACGCGAGAGAAAGAGAAGGGGGGGGGGGGGGGGGGGGTTAGCAGCCGTTTTATGAATTCTACCGTTGAAGAAGAGCGGAGGGGCTTTACTATGACGCTAGGATTTGCAGGAACGCAGGGGGTTTGAATTTAAAATTTAAAATTTGGTGGGGTTGATAACATTTTTTAATTAAAAATTTGAGTATATTTAAAACTTTTTTTTTGGGTAAATAACACTCACACCCCTGACATTTGATTAAATGACACAGAGACCCCCTGGCATTTCTAAAATTGCACGAGGACCCTTGTCGATGTTAATAGATGACTGGCATTAACATAAGTGATAAATGACTATTTTAACCCTTTAATTTAATTTAAAATAAAAGCATATATAAATAAAATATATTACAACAAATTAAATTAATAAGTCAACAAAAAAAACCTTATTTTCCCTTACCTCTATGAGATCTCATGTATTATATAAATATAAATGATATTAACTTACTATTATTTTTAAAATGATTAAAATAGTGAGAGAAACTTTGAATTGTTATTACAGGAATAATCGCGTGAGTTTGAGGCACTAACATATTGATTTTTGGGTCAAATTTAATTTTTGGAAGTGTTTAATATTGATAAGGGTAACTAAGTAAAAATATAAATTTTTTTGGGTCAAAATAATAATATCAGTGAATCCGGGAGGTCCGAAAAAATATGAAATGGACATTCATTTAATGTAGCGGTTCGGAGGGGTAAAATATAATTTTTAGTGTTTCGGGTGTAAATTAATTTTAGTTTTGAGATAAATCACAAAACTAAATATTTTAGATTAAAATAACATTAAAAATGAATCCAAAACGTCGAAAAACCTTAACGTAGTCATATAGATCAAATTAAAATGTTTAATGGCAAAACCGTAATAAAGAGAAAAATATATTTTTTTTACCCATGAATGGTAAAAATTCGAAACTGCTGTGTTTAAAACACAAATTTCAGCCCCTTTTCTTCCATTCTTTCATTCCACTCTCACCCAAACCTTCTTAGAATCCTAAGAGAAGATAAAGGGAAAGAAAAAAGGGAAGAAGAAGGCCTCTAAAGTTTGGGTCTTGCTTGAAAATCCTAGGATCTTAGCTTGGAATTCTTGAGTTCTAGGTGAGGTTTTTCCTCTCTCTTGCATTTTCATTGTGCATCTCATTTATTTTGTTTAGTTAAAGCCTGCTATGTGTTTGATGGCAAAATACTTGTTATAAACCTTGATTTATTGTGGAGTATGCCATGAATTGTGAACCAACATGTATAAAAATGATTTTAGTGTTGTGAGTTTGAAACCCTAATTTGATGTTTGTTATGCGTATTTGATTAAACCTATGATTTGGGGGTTTTGAAGTATGTTATGATCTTGCACATAATATATATGACTTATTTTCTTGGAATTGGTTGTGTCGCTTTGAAAATACAAATTTTGAGATTTAAGTATACTATATGTTTCATAAAATGTCAAGGTTATGACATGAGTTTTTAAAAGGATTTATGGATATATAAAATAATGATTTTTGAAAAATGTATACTCGATATTGACTTAGTAGACGATTGGGGTCTATTGAGTGGGTTGTCAAGGCGGCTACTAGTCCTAAAGGGGATTGGTTATAGTAGTGATTTTCGGTGATGACCTATGTGGCGTCAGAAGTTGTGCCCTACACGTTCCCCTTGAAAAGCAGGAAGGCCGATGAGACCCTAGAGTGCAAGACTCAAAAGTTTTCCCGAGGATGGTTCATGCGTGAACCGGTGTTATTGATTATATTGTTCATATGCGAGACATGCATGATATTTGCTATGATGGTTTGACTTTAAATATATAAACATTTAATTTATACTTCGTATATTTCTAATGATGAGTTGTTGGGGGATTTTTATAAATGTTTTACTTATTATCTTGCACATGTATTTAGTTATAGAAAGCTTTTATTACTTATTTGTATGGCTTGTAGAATGTTGTTATTTAAAACCTTGTAAATGCTTGGGAAAAAGATTATCCTACTGAGCTGTGGTTGTTCATCCCTTACTAATATTTTCAGAGACTAGCATGCATCTTGAGGCATAGGTGATGGAATGCTTGTGGGAGCTTGGACTAAAAAGAATATATTTTGGAGCCTTTTTGTATTTACTTTTAGAACATATGTAGAAATGTTAGCACTCAAACATTGTGTTTGAAAAGGTTGTCTTGAGGCATTTATGGTGTACACTTGATCATCCCATATATGAATTATTATTTTGGGTATTGTAATATAAAGTTATGACTTTGTGTACTAAGTTGTGATATATATTTATATTGGATGTATCCGGGTATGGGAGGACTTCGTGGACCTCTAGTTGTCATCTTGGATTTAGTTGAATTATATTTTGGGATGAAGGCATGTTGTGGATGTTTAGTTAGTTTAAATTATGTTGTTGTGGATGTTTAGTTAGTTTAAATTATGTTATGCTCTCAAAGGGATGCTCTTACTAGCTAGTTGAAAGCCCAATTTTCAAAGGAAATTCTGTCGAAATTTTTGAAAAATAATATATATATATATATATATATATATATATATATATATATATATATATATATATATATATGTTTTGATAAAAACCAAATGTTTCATTTCATTCAATTATTATTGTAAATCGGCAAGAGAATTTGGGGTAAATATCTCTTTTTATTAAATCACGCTTTAATGAAAATTGGGGCGTAACAACCTCACTCGACCGCCGCCACCACTCCTCTTCTCCTTTCCTCTCCTTTCCCTCCCTCTCTCTCTCTCTACACCAACCTGTAACTTTTTCTCCTCCCCTCTCTCTTAGATCCCCCAGGCCCCCAACCCCCCTCTCTCTCAGATCCCTGCAACTGAACTGTCATCCAACCCAACTGCCACCCCCACTTCCAACTAGGAGTGTTAATCGTGTCGGGTTAAACGGTTACGTGTCGGGTACACAACACGTTTAATAAACGGGTAAAAATTTTCAACATGAACACGAACCGTTTAATAAACGGGTAACACGACACGACTCGTTTAACCTATTTAAAAATATAAAAAAAAAGTAAAAAAATTATTATTTTAACAAATTTTTACCCTCCACTTTTTTGCTTCCAACTGTATTTTCCTCAATTGGAGGAGTTCCAGCCAACAACCAACAATCCACGTCATAGGCCACACCAAAAAGGTCAACTAAAAGAAGGAGGTTCACTACCTCTTTTATAGGCAACTAAAGCCCCCTCTCTCCACTCCCCTATCAATGTGTGATTCAAAGAAAAGACAATTCAATGTCTCAAAACTTTTGTTTCATTTTTTTTTTTGAACTAATTTCCTTACTTTTTTTTTTGAAATGTTTTATTTGCTGTTTTTTCTTTACTCATTCACTATTTTATATATGTGTGTATATATATATAATTATTATATTTTATATTAAATTTATTTAAATAGGTAAACAGGTGATAAACGGGTTGACAAGTATCACCCAAACACAACCCATTTATTAAACGTGTCTAGCGGGTCAATCTGTTTACCATCCAAACCCGTTAAGGTCTCACCAAAACTCGCTTAATTTGTGTCGGTTAATCGTGTCGTGTCGAATTTTGACATTTCTACTTCCAACCCCTCTCTCTCTATCACAAATCCCTCAAGCCCTTGCCCCTCCTGATTTGATCCGAAATGTGTACACCCAAGTGCAGACGGTCAAGTTGTAGTAATAATTCGATTAAGTCCGGAGTCGAATCCACGGGGAACTATGATTGGTGTTTTGAAGTAAGTAATAATAGAGACCAAGTAATTAGAAATTTCGAGAGTTTGGAGTGGTGGAATTTTCTTGAATAGAATAGAAGATTCTTTTCAAGAGTTTTCTAGACAAAATATAAGATTCTCAAAATGTAACAGCCACCCTTTAGCTCGAGGATCAGGACATGTAATAGAGTATCCGTTTTATTATGTTTGTGCTTTATAACTCAATTAACTCCCCTGTCAACAACAAGTTAATCGAAAGATAAAGATGGACTGTGAGAATTAAGCACATGATTCTGATACCTTTCTAGAAGTTTACAAGAATTGTCTGTACCGAGACTTAACCCGTCTACAAACAAGCAAGTGTTTCTATAAGGCATCCAACCATGACATTAATGATCCATTCTTTGAATAAAGCACAATAATGGTGGGGATTGAAAGGTTGTCATAAAGAGCTAGCGGGGGTACTTGCCTTGAACCAACGGGTTTTTCTATGCAGGAGTCATCTGTATCATAGAGGGAGCCCTTGGTTATACAAAGTACCTCAACTTTGCTAGATACATTCAATCATCCAATGAACAGGTGAAGTATATAGCATGAAAGCATGAAGAGGTTGTACAAACATAACTTCCGGATAATCTTTACATATTCATCACCTCTTACTAAAGAGTGAATGAGGAACTACTCACTTTTCATGACCTTGGCAAATCTAGAAAAGTGAGTGCTACTCACCTCTAAGCAGAGGAGCTACTAAATGAAGCAAACTAAACAAGAGCTTATCTTCAATGAAGAATAAGTGAATCACTTTGCACCCTTCACAGTTTTGGTAAAGCTCTAGAAAAGTGGAAGAGTTTCACTCTTCTAAGAAAGAAAGATGCTCAAGCAATGGAAGTGAAATACATGAATAATAAAAGTAAAAGAAAGGTAGTTACTTTTGGAGGGTTTTCATCACAACCAAAAGATGAACTATCTCTCTTAATACTTTGTAAATAAAAGCAAGTACAACTACAAGGGGAGTCTAAGCCTCCATCATGGTTGATATAAATGCAAAATAAAAATATAAACATGAAATGTTCAAGAACTAGATTACTAAAACACTCTTACTTTATAAGAACAAGGATTGCTCAGCCTTTTCTCTACAAGAGGAAGAATGCCCTTTAAGCTCCCAACATGGGAGTATTTATAGGCAAGGAAGGGGAGGGTGGGGGATAAGAGAGGATGAGTGAATAGTATTTGCCGCACATGGGAACCAACTACTCTGTAGGCAATCTACAGAGGATGTTCGAACGTGATTTGGCGTTTAAACGTTGTCTGTGTCTTAGCTTTGAGGGCATTTGAACACTAGATGGGGTCTGATTCCTTCCACTCAAGTGGCCTGAGGTTTCTGTGATGGTCACTTCCGTACGTCTTGAATAACTTTGACTTTACACTCAGCAACTTGGTCTTCAGTCACTCAAGACAACGTTCAAACATGGAGTGGCGTTCGAACGTTGTACTCAAGTACTTCTGGTTCTTCTTTCTTTATTGCAACATGTCAGGTTCTAGTGGTGTAGTCTTCTCAGGATTCCAGAGGACGTTCGAACGTGAGTTGGCGTTCGAAAATGGTACTCAAGTACCTCATCATTTTCCCTTTGTTGACTGCAACACTCCACGTCTCAGCAACTGGTCTTGGCAGGTTTTCAGATGACGTTTGAACGTGGGTTGACGTTCGAACATTCTTACTTTGTTCCAACCTTTTGTAATTTTGTTCCCTATTGTGCTAGTGTTACATTCAAGTGTAATTTTTGTTGTTCTTGAGCCTTTGTTCTCTTTAGGACCTGAAATGTCATTACTTAAACTCCATCAAAGTACAATTAGTCCAAAAAGGCATAGTAAAAATTGTTAACTTTACGCACGAATTACACCCCCAATCTAAATATTGATAGTCTCTAGTAATACAATAACAATGAAAGGTAAATCTATTCCTAATGCCTTTTTCGTAGGTCATCTGGTTGCATTTAGCTTATGCAACAAGCCGTTGAACCGCTAGGTTTACCTTAGTGGACGAGTGTTGTCTCGTGAGGGTTTTCAGTGAAGCTACCCACAAACTTCAGTCAAACAAGTGTGTATGTGAGATTGCTGACTAAAAATGAATAAGCATTATGGTCGTTGAGCCACTCAACTCTCAATCGTGACTTTTTCCTACATTTATTTTCCATTGGTACTCATTCTATGCAAAAATTAGCACCTGTCGCATCAACACTTGGAATTCCTTGAGTAGTAGGATGGTCATACTGGAAACAAGAATTGGCATATAATAATCATTCCTTTTTTTCACCTTCCATGGATAGCTTTGATTACACAAACCTCTCTAAAAATACTCTCAGCAAAACAAATCGCTCCGATTATAGTGACATCTCTCAAAGGTGGCATGTGATCAGAAGATGGTCAGTCAAAAAATCTCATGCATCATTAGTATAAGAGTGAAGTTTTGAGGAAAACAGACTTAACCTTGACATAATCTCATGGAAGAATACTGATGCAAATAGAAAAATTCTAGTTAACACACCCCACTTGTAATAGATAATACACATATGCATCACACTTGAGATCACCTAGAGCTTTTTGTAGGTTGTAATGGGACCAGAGGTCAGTGGCTAATGAAAGAACGTCAATGGTGATCAAAGGCTATCTTTTTACGTAGTGTTACACACCTCCTTCTAGTTTCTCAAAATTTTGCCTGGAAATGGGATTTCTTTTTTTCATTTTTCCCATTTTCACTTTCTTGGCAATTCTCTGTCTCACAGTATCTTTTTTTTTCTTTCAGTTGGCTCCATCGATTTTCCTTTTATTGAACAGTAGCCACCTTTTTCTTTTCTATTTTTCTTGCCTTTCTGTTATCATATTGATTTGCAAGAGGGTGCAAGAAATTAGATAGCAAGGTATGGTAAATGTATGCTTTTGTAGCTTTGGTCATTACACGGGTGAAAAAAAAAAGAATTCATTCATTTAAGGCTCAAGCATGGCTGACTAGGGATATACTTTTGTAAAAGAATTAGCTAAGGCTCAAAGTCGATCCAAAGATGGCCTAAGATCCTTTCTCAAGTATGTGCATATGTATATATGTATACAAAAGTTCCCCGTGGGTTATGAAAATAGATCGCTTTAGTTGCATCAATCAAAACAAGTTTAATGAGATTATTGAAAGAGATTAGAAGTAAAAGAGTTTACCTTGAGTAATTGTTGATATCCTCTCAAAAAGCACCGTAAAGCTCAAGACTTACCATGGTTTTCTTTGTCATCTCTATTGATTATGTCTAGTGTTTTGAGGAATGTTAGTTATATAGCGATTTTATTTTCGAGTCTGATCACCGTATACCTCAAGAATAGCTCATACTGATGTACATTTGACAATTAAATCATAGAGATAGTATCGAGGTTCCAAAAAATGAGGTTTTACGTCTTGGTTGTTAAGTTGAGGTGTCAAACCGATCATGTGCTTAGTCATTTTTCATAAGCAATCTTAACATCCACATTTGTTTCGTCATTAGCAAGAATTACAGTGCTAATCTTATACATGCATTTTAAACAAATAAAGATGATAAACCAAATCATTCATTCCATAAAGGATAATGTGTCTACAATAATGTCAATGATGCAATTCATCCATTCAAAACATAACTTCAACTATCCACAATCAACTCTAAAAAGAAATATACATCCCCCATAAGTACAAGTATCCACAATAATCACAAATGAGATAAACATCCACAAGAATTATCAAAAGACACTCCTCCACAATAGTACATAAATTTCCTAGAACTATTCAAAGAAGAAACAACAAACAACCAACAATCAAGAACAGAAATCAACTACTCCCCTTCAAGAACAAAATTAATCAATCCTCTCCTCCATCTCCATCAGCACCACTAGCTCCACTAGTAGCACCAGCTCCACCCCTCAAAAGCCTCAGGATCTCATCCTGCTTAGCTTCAATGCTAAGCATGATGTCCCGTAGAGAACGTCGGGTGGTCATGCTGGGGCCTGATTGATCTAGCTGCTCTCTCTCTGTCTCTATCTCTCTCTCTTCTTCAGCAGCCAACTCCTCCTACACCTCATCGATTCCTTGAGGAGGGGGCATCTCTTGCCTAGCCACCGGGGCGCCACTATGCCCTAAGTTTCTCTTGAACGACCCTTTGTTCAACGGCCCCATTGGATTTTAGATTTCCATTTTCGGCCTCACCCTCCCCCATTGTCGGTGCATATCTCAGTCACAAGTGTGCCAAATGGGAGTGCACTCCTCTTTGCATCGCACCTCTTCTTCATTTCATTCAAAATCAACGAGGGGAGGTCGATGCTATGCCCTTGCCCTAGTGCATAGAGCAAGTGTACCATCTCGGGCAAAATCTCATTTTTTCTTCCTATGGGGGCTAGGTTCACCACCGCAATCAAATTAAATATTTTGTACTTGTTGGTGAGCTCTCCTTATTTTAAAATTTTCCTCCCTCCCCATAAAAAATCAATCAGCCTCGTCAACTCCTTTCCAACCACATTCAACGCCACATTTTTATTTGACGGGTATGTTGGGTTTTGTACCCGAGGCATCTCCCTCCTTACCTCCAATATACATGCCTCATCTACATCTATGTGGGTGCCTCGTACATATGTTCAGATTGCACTGTTGATGATCTCGGCGTTGGAGTAGAACTCCCTCACCAGGTCAACAACGGCATCTCCGCCATTCCTCAAGTGCCACACCCACTCCCTCTTCTCCATTTCCTCCAACAAACCCAACTCAGAAAAATCAAAGATTACAACATCTCGTTCACAAACCACAACGTGGTTTTGAAAGAAATTTTCATACCTCTCAACTTTAAGAGCATTGGGAAATCTGGTTCGATCATAACTTTTCTTTCTTTGCTTCCCTTCTCTTTCTTCAATGACCTCTTCTATGAAGTTGGGTTCTTCTTTTATTGGTGGAGTGCGCCTGGCAGGAGCTTAACCCTAAGCATTGTGTTGTTCTTGGTTTTGAGCTTAAGAGGTTGTGAAAAGTCTTGGTTATTTGGTGAAAATTGGAGATTTTTGATGTGGAAAATCTTTTGGGTGGTTGATTTGTGGTGGAAAGAGGAATGAGTGGAGTATTGAGGGCTGGGGAGTGAAAAGGGGTCCTAGGGTTTAGAGGATTTTGGAGTTCTTTGGGAATTTTGAACTGAGGAAGACGATCCAGGTATTTATAGTCTGAGGAGGAACGTTCGAACGTGGTTGACGTTCGAACGTAGTATGAAGGATTTTAAAATATCATTCGAACGTGAATGACGTTTGAACGTGGTGAGCTCCCAGTACTTTTGAGTTCTGTTAGAGACCAAAGTATTGTAAGCTAGCGTCGTTTGAACGTTAATCTCGTTCGAACGTGCTATTGGCATTCGAATGGACTGAGCTCCCAGTACTTTTTGTTTCCATCAGAAACTGAGTACTGTAAGCAAGCAACGTTCGAACGTCACTTGGCATTCGAATGTGGAATCAAAACTCAAAAATTTTCCAAATTTTTCTGCACTACATTATGCATAATAAAATAGGGCAAAACATTAAAGTTTGAACCAAAAATTCATGGCGTCTCAGGAAAAATCCCTACCCACGCTCAAGGTTGGTATTTTGGGACATTCCTTACTCGGCTCATGTTTCCATTTCAGTCAAAAGAGTTTGTACAAAACAAAAAGAATTTTTACACTTTTTTACAAAAATTCAGGCCCTTGGCTTTCATCCCAACTATTATAATCCGAGTCTTCATATGTCTCCATGCCATTTGAACAACTAGTAACTCTTTCAATTTCCTGTCTCACAAACCGGTTAAGCAATGTACCGGAATAGGATGGCGTGTCAAGATAATCCTTACTCTGCCCATCACTATCCAGTCTAATCTATTGAATGCACGATCAAAAATTGGTTCAGAACACTAATTATATCTCTTCTCGTGAAAGTATCTACCACACTGTTTATAGGCACCAAGTCTTTTGCCACAAAGGCGTTTAGCATAGGTGCTTCGGCCGCACAGGGGTTTCGCTTATTGTTCTCGAATCTCATTTTTTCTTACCAATCTTGTTTTTCTCATGATCATAGTGTGCATATTAGAAGGAAATGTGCATAGAACTCCTAAACTAAACCAAAAAAGTTTAACATTCATGCTTTTTATACTATTAAGACTCACTATCTGGTTCTTTAACGTCTGCTAGTCACAAAAGCGATCAGAGATGACCCACAAACATAACCATCAAAATGCAAAACATGGTAGTCAAAATACGGTACACAATCTGATCAAGAATAGTAACAACAACAACAACACAAATTTAAAAATTTTGTACGGGCACATATGAATTGTAGTTCTCTCCCCCAACCTAAACTGAACATTGTCCCCAATGTTTCGAATTTACCGATCTGGTGAGCTTTGAAGATGAGGTTGAACGATAGAGATCTTGTTCATTAGCCGAAACCTATAAGAAAAATATACAAATCAAACATCTCGTTGCAGATCTGGATTAGGATGATAACCCTTGATTCTGAGTGCAGACAGAAGAAGCATAATCATGTACAAATAAAGTAAACACATGCAGATCATGAGACAAAGGATGGGGTCTTCAGGTAGTATGGTCATGGTGTTGTTGGGAGATGGGTCGTGATTCTAGAGGATCGTAACAGTGGAGAAGAAGAAGAAAGAAAGAAAGAGAAAAAGGACAGAAGTGCATGAAAAGAGAGGAAAAGGGGGTGGGGGCCTTATAAAGGCGGTGGTGTAGTTCGGGTTGGACCGAGTTCTCCTTGACCCTGGCCCTTTTTGTGTCGGCATGTACTTTTTCTCGAAACTATGTTTTGTATTCATTAAAAGAATGGTCTCCACGTTTTGACAAAGTCCTCCACAAAGGATTTCAATCGCTGACCATTGACGGTAAAGATATTACCCTGTTCGATGGGTTTTTCTTACTTCCACTGCCCCATGTTCAAACATTTGTCTGACAATGTATGGTTCAGTCCATCTTGATTTCAACTTACTAGGAAAAAGGTGGAGTCTTGAATTAAAAAGTAGAACTTTTTGATCAGTTTCGAAAGACTTTCACTCTATGTTCTTGTCATGAAAAAATTTTCATCCTAGATTTTACAGTCTTAGCATT
>CAUOFW020007713.1:290022-371943 GCA_963454935.2 Ilex paraguariensis | reverse complement strand
AAGTTTAATCATTACATTATTTTGTTCAGTGTGTCCACTTTGTCGCAGTCTTTCAATTTAACTATAAAAACCAACAAATTTGCCATATTTTGCATTTATATCAGTCCAACGACTTTGAATAGAAGATTGTGAACGCTCTTCTTGATTGCCTCCATGAATATCTAAGTATTGCAATATTATTTGCTAGAAAGTACCACCTTATTGTTCATTCCCAGTAATTGCATCTTTACTCGTGTTAAGCCACACAGACACAATTAATTTATCTTCTTCTATAGAGAAGTTCTTTGTCCTTTGCGATTTTTTCACTCTTAGAACGACTTCATTTTGTACAGGCGCCAATACTGTGGGATTGGTCTGCATTGCATCATCATATAAATAGGTGTCGTTCATAAGCAAATCAGTGAAAGAACCGTCAAATTGCGAATTTCATCTACAAAAAAAAAATATAATCAATTTAAAGAATGAGCATAAAATAATAATTAAAAATTAAAAATTAAAAATTAAAACAAGAACTTATAAATTAAAACAAGAACATGGGGGCAAATATAATTATAAATTAAAACTAGAACTTATAAATTAAAACAACAACATAGGGGCAAATGTAATTATAAATTATAAATTAAAACTAGAACTTATAAATTAAAACAACAACATAGGGGCAAATGTAATTATAAATTATAAATTAAAACTAGAACTTATAAATTAAAACAAGAACATGGGGGCAAATGTATTTATAAATTATAAATTAAAACTAGAACTTATGAATTAAAACAAGAACATAGGGGCAAATATAATTATAAATTATAAATTAAAACTAAAATTTATAAATTAAAACAAGAATAGGGGCAGATGTAATTATAAATTACAACTCCTCCCCTTTCCCCTAAATAAAACGGTTCCTACCTCCTTCTCCTTCAGTCGTCTTCTTCCCCTTCCTCTTACCAAACCAGACCAGACCCCTTCCCCTTACTAGACCAGACAACGACAACGGGCTATGAGAGCACACCAACGGTAAGGGTCAAGGAAGCTAGGGTTTTTGATATCAAAGATAAGGATTCAGGGAGCTATTTTTTGGAAGTAATCAATTTCAGGCAAGTTTTTCCTTCCCCTTTCTCTCTCTGTATTTTTATACAAATTTTGGGTGGAATATAGCCGTTGAGGAACAGTAGCCACCAACGGCTATTTTGCAACCTCTCTATTCTCTCTCCAAAGTTGTCAAATATGCCACCTCAAAATCCTAGATGTTATTTTGCCACCTCCATTAGAGTTCCAATTTTGTAGTTTGGGTGTCATTTTAGTGGTTATGGGGATGACACCCCTGATGGCAACTCCCGTTAGAGTTGCTCTAAAATTTGTCCAAAAAATTTTTGTCGTTGCTCTCTGACCAGAATTGCAAAACTCTTCCATTTCTATCCTCCTTTTCCTTCCATTTTATTTTTTCCTATATATTTTTTTCCTTTAACGTATACTCAAGTATCACATAAGGAAGCAAGATGGGTGATTTTCACGCTTAAAAAAAATAAATTTTCACAATTACTACTCTATGTGTAAAGTACAAATTAAAATATTTAAATCTTTTATGATGCAAAGTTGCATTAACCCTTCAAATAAATACCAAATACACCAAAAGTACTTAGTTTGACAAGTTTTCTTAATTGTAAATGTACCTGGTTCATGCTTCTCCTTCCCACCATATTTAGTGTCAAAATTCAAACTTTTTTACTTTCTCCACCCTACAAGCACCCGTTAAAAAATGCTAGGATCACATTTATTCCACATTTCCATAGTACATCTACATTTCCAAAATTAGAACTATTGTAATGCTATGATATCGGAAAAAAAAATTAATATCATACTAAATATTATTATTTTTTGAAATAAAATTATATCTTTTGAAAGTGGAATTATAATTGATCAAAAAATATTCACAATTAACCGTAAATGTTACAATCAATCATGCCAATTCCCTCATTAGTCGTAATTTTGCCTTCAAAAAAAGTAACTAAATTCTTATAAATGGTAACTTTATTTTTAAAAATTAAAACTTCCACAATCAATCCTAACATTTTAAGATCAATCACGTTTTAAAATTATAATTTTTACCTTAAAAAAAATATAGCTCAATTTTATAAAGTAAAAAATTTCAACATAAACAAGTAAACTTAACATAACATGACTAAAAAATCAATAAATATAATTAAAATCAATCAAAACAAATAAACATCACAACATGTACATATGAATTATATTATTTACAATTTATATATGACATAAATATGATAATACATAATTCATTAAACATAAATTAATAAACAAATCAAATATAAATATAATTTTTTTTATATGAACCCGTCTCACTATATAGAATCCAATTATGAGGTAAATCCACCGGCCAAACATCCAGCCCAAAATTTGAAAGCACCTACAACATTTCATACAGCTTCCTTGTAACTTCACCAACAGATCCACATTTGAACCTAAGGAACAACAAAGAGGTAAGCCATGTGCCAAAAACTTTTTTTCTTTGAAGATTTATAGGCCAAACGCCAAAGCAAGAAAAAAAGTAAAAGCACAAAGTGAGAGAGAGAGAGTGCCAAGAGCCCCTCAACAGCCGCTGCATAAATTTACATTGTGCAAATTACAGTTACAACCTCCCCCACCTAAATCACTACTATTACAACAACTCCGAACTCACCACAAGCACCCTAAACTAAAATAAACCACAGTTAAATGACTAAAAAATAAAGAAAAAAAAACATAGGGAAAAAAACATCAATTAGCACTACAACCCCCTGTAATCTAATCTCTTTCAATCAAGCCCCAACTGAAGCACCAGTGGATTGTGGCTTCACCTTCCGTCCTCGACTACCGGCGGTGGTGCCGGAGAAGCCTTAGCCGCCTTCGGTGGCCTCCCACGTTTCCTTCCACTAGAACTCGACGTTGCCGTCATCTTGGGTGGTGGTGCAGGAGCAAGTGGGTCCCTAGCTTTTGGTGGCCGACCCCTTGGTCGCGGTGGAGACACCACAGTGTCCGTCGGAAGCGCCGCCTTGGGCTTCGGAGGGCGACCACGGCCACGGCGAGGCGGGGCGTTAGGGTCAGGCTTTAAGTAGTTGTTCTTGACCATGACGAGCTGACCACTTGCTTTCATCTTGTTGAGATGATGAGAGAGAAGGGTTGAGTGGGCAGCTGGGAGAGTTCCGTAGGTGCCCTCGATGTGCTTGGAAATTGACGACTTGTTCGAGCCATTCTTGTCGTTCAAAGACTCGATCGCTGCCATAATCAACTGTAGCAAACAAAAGTACCAAAATTATCAAACACCCAGCTGAAATTCATCCCTATTTTGCAATGTTTATTGGATGCCCAGGAAAAAAAAAACACAGAAAAAAAACTGGCACAGAATAAAATTAACAAAATCGATGTGAAATTTAGCTCCATTCTAACAAAATAGTGTTTCGATGAGTAGAAAATGAAAACTAATATGAAAAATCAAGCTTTATTTTGACAAAAAATATGTATGCTGGGTGAGTAAAAGGTAAATACCCTAAACTAAAATAGCAAAAAAGAAAAAAAAATAAACAACCAGGTGAGGTTTAGCGGTCGGTATTTTGAGAGAGATGGTGTTTTGATTGTGAGAACATGAAAGAAAAAAACTCCGACAAAGCACAGTTTTCTCTTACCTCCGGATAGTGAGGGAGAGAGGGAGGAGCCGGAGCTGGAGGTGGGGGCTTGAGGCTATTAGGTTGTTCTTCACTAGCCATGATAAGATTTGGAGAAATAGGGACTGTAGAGTGTGGAGGTGAAGAGAGAAGTAGATGAGGAAACTGAAGGGGGGAAGTGATTTAAAAGGTAGGAGTTACAGGGATCGGATCCAGAAGAAAAACGAGGAGACGAGTGTTTGAGAGCAAATCCAACGGCTGGGGGCTGTTTGTGTGGGTAATGATCAAACGGTCAGTGTTGACCTTCAGGAAGTGGACACGGATTGATGACGTGGTTGTGCAATTACTTTTCCGTATTTTCAAAGGGTAAATTACACAATTAAATCATAAGATTTATTACTTGTTGCACTTTCCTCTTCAAAATTATAATTTAATCAATGTCGTTTTCCAAGTTAATACATTAATTTATTTTGGTATTTATCCTTAACTGCCGTCCAAAAAAATTACAAAAAAAAATATGTGAATAGCATGTGAGGAAGTTTGAAGGGCAAGGAAGTCTTTTAATCTCTCTCTCTCTCTCGTTCTCTGCATATGTGGTGGATCTAATTTTCACATTCCCATTGTTGAAACCCACTCCATGGTACTCTACCCATCACCAATGCCACAAACATGCCTCCACCACTAAACACCATGTAAACCAAACACCCATCAACCACCAATCTCCTAATTGTCAACATTTAATTTTCTCCTCTCTCCACTCAGATTTTTGATTTGATATCAATTTTGACATGGCAGCAGTGATGGCGGGGTGTCGGATGAGAGAAAACCTATGTGACAACTGAGAGGAAGATTTGGTCGTCATGGTGGGGGACGTGATCGATATTGGCATTTTTAAGACAAAGAAATGAGTTATTTTTCTGTGAACCAACTCAATCCCCATTATCCTCAATTTTTGGGGAGGGAGGACGTTGTGCATAAAGAAACAATTTAAACAGAGAAAGAGGTGTTGTGTTTTTTTTTGGGAGGGAAGCATTGCTGGTCTTTTTTTTGGGAAGGGGATGTTGTGCATAAAGAAAATTTTTCCATAAAGAGAGAGTGAAGTGCTGAGTTTTTTTTTTTTGGAGGGGTGTTGCTAGGTTTTTTTTTTTTTTTGGGAGGGTGATGTTGTGCATAAATAAAAAAAATTGAGAGAATTTAGGGGTGGGGGGGAGATGTTGTGTGTGTATCGAGCTTCTCAAGTGTGTTGTCTGTGTTAAGGAAAATGGAAAAAAAAAAGTGAGGAAGAAAAAGAATAATGTTTTGTTTAATGTCTAATGTTGTTCATAATTGTAATAAGAGTTTGGCTACAGAAATTGTTAGATAATGACAAAATTACCCTTAACTACAATCATGTGAATAGCACATGATGATTTTCTGTTATTAATTTAGACGGCAATTAGAGCAGGGAACTACATCAGTCCAATTTGTGAATTTTATGGATGAAATTGATAATATTAAAACTTTAGGGAGGAAAGTATAACAAGTGGAAAACTTCAGAGGCTAACATTGTAATTTACCCATTTCAAAATTGATTAAGAATGGTATATGTTTGTTTGATGTATTTATAATTATTTATTATAAAAACAATAAAATGAATTTAAAAAGTAATAAGCATAAGTTATATCATTAACAATGCACTAACTCTTGATTTTTTTTGGCGTGTCAAACTAAAATTTGTAATGATAATTCATTTATAGTCATTACATAATATAATATATTATGGGTAACTCGTATCTGAAAATACGATACAATATGAATAATTTTAAGAGGGATGTCGGTGACCATTGAATGAACCTATTTGAAACCGTTAAATGAAATTTTTGAAGTTTATCATATTTTATATAATAGACTATAGATTATAAATAAGAGAATAGTCATCACATCATATAATATATTAGAGGTAATTCATGCTTGAAAATACAGTGCATTGTGAATAATTTTGAGAGGAATATTAGTAGCCGTTGAATGAGTTTATTTGAAACCGTTGAATAGACTTATTGAAAGCTGTTCTATTTTATATTATAAATTATAGATTATAAATAAGAGGATAGTGATCAAGATATTGTCACGAGTTAATTTTTCCTTTGGAAAGTAAGAATCAATTTTTGAATTTAATGTTTTAAATTAATTTTTGCATAATTAATTATTCCAAGTTCTATATAATTAAAAATTTGACATTAATAATAACTTATTGAATGATCCCTTTAAAAATTGTGCCCTTTAAATAAGATTCACGAGATATTGTCGTGATAAAATCTTTCGTCCATCTCTTATTGCAATAAGTTGTGACTTATGACAACGATTATCATTACATATTTAAATGTTATTTATGGAATATAAGGTTTGATTATGATTTTTTTATATATTTAATAGAATTGTGACTCATATAAATTTGTTTATTTTAGTCTTTTACTTCATTTTGTTATATTTTCATAATCTAATATATTATAAATAAATCAAATTATAATTTATATTTTAAAATGACATTAATTTTTTTTAATTCCAGATCGTTATATGTGAAATGTAAGGCCCTGGAATACAAATGTGAGTCACATGAAACTCGTGTGTCTTGAGCGCGCTGGATTTTCGAATCCTGGATCTCGCATGCAAGTGTGGGAGGAGGTGGGGACCCGCATTTGGAATCATCGTTTCGTATGGACGCCTAAGGGAAGTCAGAGATGAGTTACGGTGCTACCAACGAGTACCGCGGACCACGATGGGTTGCTCACCACACGATAATTGCTGAGTAGGCGTTGACCTTTGGAAAAAGTATAATTTTTTTTTGGTGCGTGGGTTGACCACAAGCCAGACTCCTCAATCCCCTCGGGTACGACGCGCTTATATCGGATGTACTTACGGTTATTCAAATTTTTGATCTGCTTACTCGATTTTATCCAATTCTATTAAACGATTAATCAAAAAAATTAGATAAAAATATAAAAAAAATTTTAATCTTTCGATTAAATTGGGTGCATAATAGTCATTAATTTATTTATTTCTATCATACTCTATCAGTATTACTATATATATATATATATATATATATATATATATATATTAGTTATTGTCTGTGTCTGAAGACACAGAGTAATAAAAAATAATAAACAAAAACATATTTATATTCATATCCAAAATCAAATTACAATTATAAAAGATAAATAAATAAATTTAAACATCGATTGTAGTGGGGGTGAAAGGCGATGAGCGACAGTGGTGATGATAGAAGATGGTGATGGTTGTAATGAGTGACAATGACGATAGTGACGGTGGTGGCGGTGGCGATGACGACGGCGGTGATGGTGACGACAGCGATAGTGGTGTGGGGGTGGTAATGGTGGTGGCAACGGTGGTGGTGGTGGCGGGTGGTGGCAGGGGTGGTAAGAGGTAATGGTGAGGCAATTTCAAACTCTAATTTTTTTTAAAGTACCTATGAGAAATAATTCCTAAAAGTACTTTTAAAAAGTCACTACAAATACACCTTTAAGACCTTATTTTTTCTTTTAAATTTAGAGTATTAATATTAGTCGTTAAATTAACTTTAAAGTAAAATTTAAAGCGATCTGAACCGTGAAAAGTAAAAGTCATTTTATTAATCTTTTAAAATTTGAATTGTAAGTTACTTTATTTTATATATATATACTTGATGTTTATGCTTTCTTGTGTTTTATTGTAATTGTTGTTATAATTGTTTTAGATTTTAGTATTATTAGTTTATTGTTTTATTAAATTGGTGTATGTTATTTAATTAATTGTTAAAATGATTCAAAAATTAATAACTACAAAAGTATTTATCTGATTTCCTACCAGACGTCTTACCTGAATAATTTAGCCAGAAAGTCAAATAGGAATACCACACTTGATTGGGTAGAAGAGGCGAAGAAAAAATTCTTCCGCCAAGTATCTGGTAGGAAGACGAAAGACCATATTTTCTATTAGTAAAATAGGGTGAACACTTCTAAATGTAATTGAGTTCGTATTAAATGGTTTAAAGAATACATTTATTAATCGTATCGTGTCTGAATCCACTTGTTTACAAAACAAATAGTTTAAGAAAAATTCATACCCTCTAATTTTACATCATATTATATTTTGACACCCCTACTATGGACCACTAGACCATGCCATCAAATTTTAATCTAATTAATGTTTATGGATAGATAATTTATAGTCTAATTGCAATGTTGAAAAATATTTTTTTGGTACCATATATCTATTTTTCAATCAATAAGAACATGTTACGTATATAATTTTTTTATTATTTTTTAAACAATAATTGCAGATCATTCAAATAAAAATTAATAACTGAGATTGATGGGGGTAGAGTATGGTATGATACATCTTTTTAATAAAATTATTTGGACCCATAATATACTCCAAATAAAAATAATCAAAGTTGCATCTATAATCTAAATCTTTTATTACCTTTCGTCTATTCTAGTCTTTAATTAGATTATGTTAGACCTTAGTCGAAGCAAAAAGTTTCACTATTCTAATGTGCTGGGCCCCAAGATGAGGCACAACTACTAGACAAAAGAAGTGCACAAGTGGTTTTATTAGTTGTCTCTCCTTCAACTTTTCCATACACTAGATCACTGTTTTTATGAATAACCAAAGTAACTGGTATTCCTAATCACAAATTTAACTAATTACCTAATGATGTACATACCAATGAAACAACAACACAAAATTAATTTACAAATTGAATAACAAATTCTCCTATAAGAATAGACCTAACCTTGCATAGGCCGTTTTCCTTGAGGGTCGTATTGTCTAGGGCTTGTAAAGGTTGATGTGCTTGTAGTTGCTGTAACACTCTTGGTTTTGGTGGTGGAACCATATGAATGAGAACTGGATTCACTGAATGTTCCAGCAGTGGAGGATGATGTAGTAGTAGGCCTTCGAGATCTTCTAGGCCTTGAACCATAGCATCCAGGTCTCGTTGGTTCGTCGAGGCTGCTTGGTTTCTTTGATAGCATTACTACTACACGAGGCATTGTGGGCCGTAACTGTGGATCACTTTGGGTACATAACAACCCGATCTTTACACACAATGCTACCTGATCAGGAATTGCTGATGATGCCAACATAGGGTCCATAATCTCGAAGCTCTTGCCTTTCTTGTAAAGTTTATATGCCTGCAGAAACAAAAATGCATCTCAAGGTTGAGTTTTTGGCATTCCTCTACATGATAAAAGTAGAATGTGGAATTTGTTTGGGATTAGAACCCAACATAAATTGGTACGAAGTACGCTAGTAGTCCTAGTCAAAGTGTAGCACCGGACCAATGATTTGGGTAATATGCCCCCGGGTTCTATATGTAACAGCATGAAATGACATACTTTCAATATTCTAGAATCTCATAGTAATTTGATCTAATTCTAAGCAACTTGCAATTGACTATTACAGGTGGTCAAGTATATATAGAGGTTATCTGTGAAAGAAAACATAAGCCAGACACCCTTTTGCACACGTGTGGCAACAATATCTACGTTGCCAATAACTTCAAGGGTAGGTCAGATCCAATAATTTAAATTAATCATCCAATCTCAAAAGCATCCATTCTGAAAATCCAAAGACAACGGGGAAAATCCTGGCTGAAACTTGTATTCTTGGACTAGCTATATGCACTATGTACAGTAGTTTCTCATTAGATGTATTAATAACTCTGTCTCTCTCTATGATACACACCCACTTTTTTTTGACACACATTTGTCTGACTGTCTTCTTTTCATGCTTTTATCACCAAGTCTCCTGCTCACCCCAGGATATCACACACACACACACACACAAAAAACATAAATTTCTTAGTTCAATTATTTTGACCAAGACCCTGGTGGGATGTTAAAATGTTAATGCAGAAGTCGGACTAAAATGACATATTTACGAAACAAATTTAAAACAGAAGGCAATGAATGGTGAATTACAACTGAAAAGAAAGGCAGGAATATTTTTTCTGTTAGATTTCTTTCTCTATTTCCTCCTACGGAAGGCAATGAATGGTAAAGGGATGACAATTCAAAGTTGTTAACCCCAACCAAATTCCACCATTTTTTCCCTTGGAAAATTGCCTGCAATGAAGCTTCCCAAACTCAATGTCATAGCTTTTGGAAAATGTCAAAGTACATCTAGCATATCAACTAGACATGATGTGGAACCATGTCAAACATAGGAAAATATAGGCTAGATACCAATTAAACTATTAAGTTCGAAAAGGAAGAACTCAAAAGTTCCGGTCCATCTTTCAACACTATTGCCTTTATCATTCTTTATTACTCACTGTGTATCTTAAAATGCTTAAATCATATAGGCAGATGGGTTATTAAATGAAGGTGTCAAGTACTGAGTCTTATCAGGTCCATGTGAAATCTGATTATTGAAAGCCGGAGACCACAAAATTCCAGACGTAGTTAATTAAGACATAACCAATGTAGCAAAAGGAGGTTAATCACAATGAATTTTGGTTAATGTAAATGTAACATGTTCTTACCCAGTCAAGTAGGTCCTGGAAATCATGATCTAGGTTAAATGTTGAGTTCTTCTGACCGCTGATCAGCTCCAAAACCAATACCCCAAAGCTAAATACGTCTGCTTTCTTAGATAGATTGCCATGCATGACATACTCTGGTGCCATATATCCACTGTTTACAAAATAAATGATGCATTAGATTCCTTGCAATCAAATCCCGACCACTTAGATTGAAGTAATCTCCTACTCAAATGGTCTGAACCAACAGTGAACCAAATTTTGGAATATTAGGGTGCTTGACAACGTACTTGGTACCAGCTACACGAGTGTGAACATGTGTTTCATCTTCTGGACAGAGGCGGGCCAGGCCAAAATCAGCTATCTTGGGCACCCATTTATCATCTAGAAGGATATTGCTGGCCTTGATGTCACGGTGGATGATCGGAATGTGCGCGTCTTCATGAAGGTAAAGCAAGCCACGGGCAATGCCAGCAATTATGTCATACCTCTGCTTCCAATCCAGTGAATTTCGTCTACCTGACTCTGAATCAAGATCATCACAATCACCATAAATATCACTATTATCACATATGTTCGTTCAAACCTTTTAATTCTAACCTATATGAATTTACATACATAAAATTCAAATGGTATGAAGCTAGGTAGCTAACTGCTGTGTTGAAAATGGGGGTGGCTTACCACCAAGATTGCTTTGGAAATGGTTAAAAAACAAATATTAAGCAGACTAGATTGCTTGTGACATACATCTCTTGAAAGAGGATGGCCAAGGCCATAGGGTGAAGAGCATTTTACATAGAATTGCTATAACCCTTCTTTCTTTTCCTTTTACATTGTACAAGATCTCACACTTGTCAAAAGAAAAAAGAGAGCTGGATAGTATCTTCCTAATACACAGTGATAGACATATCCTCATACTTTTTTATAGTACCAGTTCCTTATCCAATTTACAATCGACCCTATCATGATTTTATGGAAAAACATCCACATTCCATTTTCTATTGATTTTTTTAATAAAACACATCTTCATAACTAAATGCCTATAAAAAAACTGTGCTTCAAGCAATGTGTAACAACAAACAGCCTAATATTCTTGTTTCCAATCAAATGTGTCACGCGTATTTGAGTGTACTTTTGGGCTTACATTTACAAGAAAAATTGCATATCAGGTGGTTATAAAAAAATGCATATCAAGTTATTTAAAAAGAAAAAAACAGGTTCTGTTGCCTTTCTGTCTAAAAATGGGCTGACTTCTGCTTCCTTTTACTGGTTCTGAATAATAGTGAGGTAACTGCTTGGAGGTTGATTAAATCCCAAGATAGACAGGTGAAAAAGGCATATCCACCCACATGAGAATGGTTGCTACTAAGATTCTTAGGCACTTCACTAAGCAAAACCAAAAAACATTAAATTCTTGCTTTACAGTTTGAAAAGTCATGAATTTCATATTGAAGACTGGAACTATTTGAGTTTGGCAGTACTGAGTAGACAATTCGACACGTTTTTCCTTTGAAAATATTTAGATATAGATCAAGAACATTGGATGTTTAGGTGCAACACAACACATAAATCGAAGATCACAAGTGCCCAGGAGTTCAGTGGATAAACAAGTAACGCAGGTTAATGAACTTTGAAATGGACCCCTTGCTTGGGAGACCATATTATTGTTACTTTCCATTGTGGAGGTAGGGGTCAGGGTCAGGGTCAGATTAGGGTGTCTGGAAATGAACCCAAATTGAACACACCAAATCTAATACATCTGTCAATTGAAAATAACCAACATAGCACCCACATAGATTGCAATTCAGGACCTAACAAAGAATTGGAAGCAGAAAAACCAATTGGGGTTTCTTAAAATGCTGAATGTAAGTTCCCATCTCTGAAATATCACAAAAATACAATAGTTTTTTCGTTGGTTACTACTACTCTGTTAATTTCACTGTCACAATCTGAATCTAACAAGAATTAAGTACAAAAAATAGGCAAAGCATACCGAACTTACTGAAGAGAAGCTTGTCAAGGCTTTCATTAACTACATACTCGTACACTAGTAGCTTCTCTGAACCATGCACACAGTACCCCAACAAATTTACTACGTTTCGATGCTGCACACGGGACAACAGCTTTGCCTCATTCACAAACTCTTTCTTCCCCTGATTTGAGCTCTGTGACAACTTCTTCACTGCAATTTCCCTGCCATCACCCAACTTCCCCTACATATTCAAATGTCCAACCACCATATTCATAATCCTCACTATGTTTCAAATATATTTCCAATAATTTGTGAGTTTCTGTTAATCCATTTTCATTTTAAGGCTTAAGGTCATCCATAATTTGTGGGTTTTGTATTGGCCCAGTACTTTACAATACTCAATTTCAAAGAGCCAATGGCCAAATTCAAGTATATATATTCATTTTAAGGCTCAGGATCATCCATAATTTGTGGGTTCTGTATCGACCCAGTACTTTACAAGACTCGATTGCAAAGAGCCAATGGCTAAATTCAAGTGTATCTGCGCAATTCATATCATCTTCATAAATTCATTAGTTTTTGACAGAACCCAATTCAGATTAGACTCAATTTTGAGAATTACCTTGTAAACTGGGCCAAAACCACCTTCACCAAGCTTGTGATTGGCCTGGAAATCCTTGGTAGCTGCAACTAGGGTTTCAAAGTGGAATACCTTCTGTTCTTGTGCAGCAATATTTCCCAAGTCGTCTTCTTGTCTTGTTCCCTCTAGTTGATCAAAAACACAGTAAAAAAACAAAGCATATATACAATTATATGTGTGATTTGTGATAGTAAATAGAGATTTATACCTCTATTGAATTGAATCTTGAAGGGTTTGAGAATTCTGTCAATGAGGTTTTTGGATTTGAGCATGATTTATTGTTGATCAGTCCATCAAAAGAATGAAGAATTGAGTTTTGGAAGATGTGGGTTAAGCTGGTGTGGCTTGGGATCGAAATTTTCGATCAATAAAAAAACTGTTTATGATCACTTTCAGGATTAATTTGTTTGTACATATTCAAAAAAAAACTGAGATATTATGAAAGGAATAGAGCGTGTTTCGATTGGAACAAACAGTGAGACAGAAAGTCAAAGGCGACAAGTCTTTTGTGTGTTACGAGGAAATAGAATAGAAAATGGGGTGAATTCTTGGTTCGTTTGGGAGGATAAAAAAATAAAAAGATGAAAAAAATATGAGAAAATTTTAGTTATACATCTTCTAATTTATTATATCTTCGATTGATTACACCTGTTCTATTTTTTAAATCTTTATTTACACTCTTTGTCAGAGTATGTGAAGTAACTTTTACTTTTATACCCCTATGCTTGAGATTGATTTACAAACATCTCTAACCGTTAAATATACGCAACAGACGCAATTAAATTCTACAATTTTTGTTAATTGTTTTTCATTGAATATGCAAAAATTAACAAACAAAACAAGTATATATTATACATAAATATATAAGTTTTTTTATAGGTTAACGTTGAACACTAGTCAACTCGAATCTAACTTTTAATTAATCTCGGTGCATCACATAAGTTATCACTTGTTCATAATCTGATGCATCGTATGTTTAATTAATCTAATAATTAAAGATTAAGTCCATCGAGTGCATTCATATAATATGAAATTATTCACTTTATTATTTTATTCTAACGTGGTATTCTCACATGGGAAGCCTACACCATTAAACTCATGCAATGCTAGCAAAAATGAATACGGGCACCCCAAATCCAACATAAAACATGGTGTGCCCATTCAATCAAGATTTAATTAGTTCGAAGTGAATTTTAAGTGGCCCAAATTTTAATAAGTAAAAAAATATAAATTTTAATTGACTCAAATTTTAATACATAAAAAATGAATTTTAATCCGTTTGAATCAAATTTTAATACGTAAAACAATATAAATTTTAATCGACTTGAATCGAATTTTAATTTGTGCTAACAACTCAACATTGAGGTCAAATCGACTCAAATTTTAATACGTAAAAAAATAAATCTTAATCAACTCGAATCTAATTTAATTAGCTCAAATTTTAGTATGTATAAAAATAAATTTTAATCGGTTCGAATTTTAATATGTAAAAAAATGAATTTTATATAGAAAAACTGTTTGGGGTTTATGTAGAGACAATTTTGATAGTTTAGATGAATTGTTTTTATTTTTTGGGGTTAAAAATGGTGGTTTAATGACATGGATGTTAGTAATATTTAAATATAAATTAGAAGAAGTGTCAGTGAAGATTTAAAAAATATAAAGGGTGTCCTTGCAGATCTGGTAAACTAGAGAAGGTGTGCTTGAAATTAATCTAAAAAATATAGATACATATTTTACCATTATATCTATATTTAATATTAATGCATATATAATGTGTAATAGGTAAATATGATATATGTATAGGTAAATAACATCTATTTTAACACACATAATTAATTTTTCATCCATTTTTCCTACAAATTTTTGAAGGATTGATTTTGGTGAGTTTAAAGGAAACTTAATTCATCTACTTTTTTTATCATTCTTGTTTTCTTTCCTTATAAAACATGATACATGATATTTTATTTATTCTTCCAACTTTTTATTCTTTTAACTTTTTATCATTTTATTTTTTATTATACCAAATAAAGCATTAATGTAGTGGTTTTATTATACCATTTTTTTTTTATTATTTTTGCGTGGTACCATTAACAAATAATAAATTAATAAATAAGATAAGTGGATGCTCGTAATCCCATGTGGTAGTTATTAAAGTGTATGTTATTAATAGTTATAAAATTTGATGAGATCCAATAATCTTATATGTTTATACTTAATTGATTGACGACACCACATAACTATGATAGAGGGGTAAAATAATTATGAAAAGTTAAGTTGAGAAAAATATGTTTTCAAAAAATTTTAAATTAGTAGTTGTTTTTTTAAATATTTTAAATGTGTGATCATTAATTAGAGGGATAGTAGAGTAATTATATAAGACATATATTAGAATATAATTGTTTCAAACCATGTGTGATAATTAAATAATTAAAAATTAAAAAAATAGGAAAATGGAAGAGAAGAAAAGAATTTTCAAATCAACTCCCACTTAATTTAATTTGCATGGCGGTTGTCCAAAGCATGGGAGACCATGGCCCCCAAGATTCGTGTTGGTTTTTTTTTTTTTCAACGGACAGGGGTGTTCAAATTAATTTATACACATTTCGATTAATCTTCTTCTTAGTTTAGTTAAAATTAGTCATCCACATCGAGATTAAGATATTCATAAAAAATAAATTTTTCATGATCTGACCCCAAAAAATTACTAAGATTCAAACTCAGAATATCTAAATTTACAACTCACAAAAAAAAAATGAGAAAGAAAAGATTTACTTTCTCTTATACAGTGCAAACAAGACAAGAGAAAGTGGAGGTAAAATAAAAAAGACAAACGAAGAGAGATCTTCAAATATTTTTGTGTCATATGAGTCGTTATTATAATTCCTTAAATTTTTAATTTGTATTATTATTTTTTTTTGCTCAAAAACAATAATTCTTAATGAAAAGTTGTTGTATGTGTCGCACTTGATCATACTTGAAGGATCATTTTGTTCCCTTAAGTTAGCAATTAGCGTTACTTCTATTTTTTGAGTTTTGTCATTTTAATTATTTTACTCCTTCGTAACTCAAAAAATATCCCTCAAAATATGCACATGATTACTTGTTTCAATCAACTGGCACACAATTATTTTTGGTCGGATCGAAGTGACAAAAATTAAGAACTCGATAAACTAGAATGATGCATTTGACAAAGAATAAGTATAAAAGTGACACAAAGCTACACCAAATGACCATCATTTTATTTTACTAGATGTAACCAGTATCCAAAGGTAAAGTGCAATGATACTAATAAGTAATAACTCATAGTTAACGAGCTGATTGGGACAGCTAGTAAAGGTCTCTTGTTTTGTAGATCAAAGAGTTTTGGCCAATTATCATTCTTTCCTCATGTACTATTCTTATTCTCTTGAGCCAATCACTCACCAAATAACTTGACAAGTATTGAATTTCATACAAGAAAAGTTCGGATTTGTCTCGTTTGGCCGTTTCATTACCTAAAAACAAGGTAAGTGGCCATTTTCATGGCAATAAATGTAGTTGGTGTGTAGCCTTTGTGTAGTTGGTGATTCATTACTCAAAATTAATGTAGTTGGTGATTTAAATCTTGATAAATGGATAGTGACATCGAAACAATAGTTAACGTTGATGATGTACAAATTAATTTTGTGTAAGATTAAAAGTTGAATGTGTGACAAGATGTAATTAATAGACAATAAATAAAACAATTAATGATAGTAATAGAAATATTTGGTTTACACAAAGATGTATAGTGATTCAATTTGGGTGACTTACTCCACTTTTGAAAAATAGTAGCGGTGGTTGAGGGTCTTTATTGATGAAGTAAGAGAGAGAAGGCTCTGGGAGGTGTGTGCTCCAGGAGAGGTATAATAACTAGGAGAGAGAAAAATTATGTGTGTAGAGAGGTGTCAAGGTGTGTTGAAAGATGTCTCTTTATATGGAGAGAGCCTATAATTTATAGGTATGGTAAGACGGTAAGGTAAGGTGGTGACGTGAATGTGAGGGCACTACTTCGGGGAGGATAGTTACAAAAAAAAATACAATTAATTCTTGTGTATCCATCCCAATGATCTCTTCCCCACGTGCTCATTCCTCTGTGGACTCCTTCAATTTTGGACCGAGTCAAATTGATAAAGCGGGCTTAGGTTACTTTGTAGTTGACTTGAGTTAACTTGATTCATTGAACCTGACTCATTTCAGTTTGGGCTCGTCAAATGTGTTTTTTCTGTTGATGTGTTGATGATATTAAAAAATGAAATTAATGTAGAACATAGTTTGCTTGCAATGTCCTGGTGAGAATTTGAAACATATGCCGCCTTGCTTGAATTTACGAAGTTTAGAAAAACTGTTCATGGAGGCCTTTACCTTCTTCCACCAAAACCTGTGTGCTGGGTTGAGGTGTGTTAGAAAAAGTCTTTATTGTCGTTGAAACTTCGTCACACCTAGCAGCCTTGTTTTCTTGCTAAGTTTGTATTTCAACAGTAGAAATAAGAATTTCAAAAATTAGTTGGAATCATATAGTATTTGGATTAGACTAGATTGATGACATTTTTGTCAATACGGCCATAGTATTATGGGTTAATCGGCCTAATCAAATGTAAGATTGGACTTGATACTTATTATGCAGGATTTTATGAAAGCGGGATTTGAATGGATTATATTCTTATTCTCCATTTGATCGTGTATTTTATCCACCTGTAAAAGATTAGTTTAAAATATCTAATACAATCTATTCTTTTACAATACATCAACTAAACGAATTCTAAGTGTATTCTACAAAGCTCAATTACAGTTCACTCTCCTCAATATGGTCTAAGGAAGCGATATTTGCCATCGATTCGGATGTCACTGAGATGCATTGGTAACAATATCGCAAAAGAGAAATTCATATCATACCATGACTTCGGAATACTAAGATCCCATTCAATTTTCTTCTTAACACATCATCTATTATCCATTTTAGTGGAATTTGTTGTATATAAGTGGACTCCTCAGTTTTTAATAGTAGATCCTCACTCGTATTGTACATTCACAACATTAGATTAGAAAAAATGATGAAAAGATTAATCTAATCCACAAAAGTCATATCCACTGACATGTCTGTAATACGTTTGGCAACCCTCGAATCCCAAATAACCCTTTTGTCAATCTACAATCATTCGAATATCAGTTTTTCCATATCCACCTTCATAAATCCAAAAAAAGTTGGATGGTTATATAGAATAGAGATATAGAGTAGTGATAATTAGAGAGATAGAGTAATACAAATTTAAACACAAAGATTGGTAGAGAATTAAACGTGAGTAGATTATTCATAATAGGTGAGAAGTTATTTTATTTTCATTTGACCAGGTACATCAAATTCTCATCTTCGTTGTAAATAATTAATTATAAAGGAAGATAACTTCAAAGTCAGTCTTGCTTTATTATTATTTATGGGTATCGGTATTTTTATAATTTTTGTGAGTATTTTTTTAAAAATAAAAATTATTATTTTTTGTAGATAATTAATCATTTTTATGAGTATTTTTTTTATTATTATTGTGAAAACTATTCACAACGGTGATAAAAATAACCACAAAAAATAATATAAATATTTAAAAAAATATTAAACATCAATACAATATCAAATTTTATTTTATTTTTGGTACAGTAAACAACTCTTTTAAAAGATGTGGCTCATTTGTCAAAGTAGAAGAACTTATATAAAGTCACCGGGGGGGCACCTAACACTTTTGTTGAACGTTAAAGTTGAAACACTGCAAAAAGGTCAACGAATGATTACCAAAAACTTACGTTGTCGGGTAGATTTAGAGAATATAATACTCTCCGGACATGAAGTTCTAGTGATATAATAAAATTAAGAATTAGAGTGTCACATCTCAATTAATTAAGTAATAATAATAATAATATTCACGATATGGTAATGCATTAGAATCTCCGAACTACTTAATTAATATATTTCTTTAAATATCTCTATCAACTTTACTACTCACATTAATACCTCTATTATCTTCCAAATATATTTTCCAACAATTCACGTTAGTATCTTTTTAAAACTTGTGAAAATTAGAGTTGAGTCCTCCTAAATGGACTTATAATGACTTGAATCTATCAAAAACACTTATTTGGTGATAAGTTTATTTTTTATTTTATTAATAAATACTTAAATCTACTATTTTTTTAAATTCCAAAAATAGTGTATACAATGTTATTCTATTCACTTATAGAAATCTTAAAAACTTTAAAAGTAGCTTTATAGTAATTTTTTAAATTAAAAACTATTATCCTTATCCTTTAATTCACTCTTAAATTAAAATTAAAATTTATATTCTCCTCCCCCTCTCTCTATTGTTAGAAGAAAATCATCACTAGCATGACAAATCTTTCTTCTTAAATATCATTTCTTGCTCTATAGCATCAAAATTAGTAATGTTTAGAACATCATCAACAACTACCATATCTTCTATTGTATTATGGTCATCATGAATTTCTATGTCGTTGATTTTTGAGAAAAAAAAAGTTGAAAAACTTACTTAATGTGTTATTAGTTTGATTCTTAATTTTATTTTTATTTTTTTTAATAAATAATTCTCAAAATTTTTCAATATTTCATGTTACTATGTTTTTTTTTTGACCATATTACTTTTTTTTTCTAATCGACCATATTCCTATTTTTTTTATGTTATTATTTTTTATTGAACATGTTATTACTTTTTTAATATTATTATTTTAGATGTTGAAGAATTGAAGACTTCTTCATTTGATTATGACTTTGAATGCTACTGGTTTTATTTTTAATTTTATTTAATGTTCTACATTACTATTTTTTATTGTTGAACATGTTATTGTTTTTGTTAAGCATATTACTATTTTTGTTGAACATGTTACTATTTTTGTTGAACATGCTACTATTGTTATTCTTTTAAAATATTAATATTGCATGTTACTATTTTTTGTATTTAAATAGTATTTTTTTTTTTGTATTTAAATGATAATTTTTTTTATATTTGAATGTTACTATATTTTTATTTTTAACGTAACTATATATATAATACTAACCTATATGAATATAAATAAATATGAGAGAGATTTTTTTAAAGTTAGTCAAACTCCAGAGTTTTTAATTTTTAGTTTTTCTTCACTTCTAAAGAGAAATGATAGTTTGATAAAATTAATAAAAAAACAAACTTTATAACAAATAAGTTTCATTGACAGATTTAAATCCAAATAAGTCTGTATATCGGACTGACCTCTAAATTTCCTTTAAAACTTTTAGAAGTTGGACTCAAAGAAGATATCTATCTAAGGCCCATTATATTTGGGCTTTTATTACAAGATTGAATTAAGATTAAGATGGATCCAAACTTGCAACTTCATCCAAAATTGAAATCAATAACATTTCTTTAGAATTTTCTCTCATTTTCTCAGTGGATTCAGGACATTTGTGTTCTTAACACTTTGAAATGGTGATTTTTTTTATGTCCTTCATTTTACTGCTGCGTCGTTTTTGCACCTATAATCTAGTTATTGTGAGCTTGTATTATTGGAAAAATCATGAGATGAGATGCAATTTGTAAATGCATGTGAATGAACTATAATCATACACAAAAGGAGGAAAACCCATAAATTTTCTTCTTCTTCTACCATTTCATGAGATCCGCCTACTAGGACTCGGGACAAATTGAGAACCACAAACGTTGTTCAAATCACATTCTATTGTACAAGTATACAAATTCACATGAGTTTGGATCAAAACTGGACACCGATAAGATCTTGATCAAATGCATTAACTCTTCCAAATAAATGAAAAGAAAATCGATTCAAATTCAAACTGTTGTTCGTGGTCGAGTATCAAAGGCTGTTCTAACTTATCCCATAGATCGTCTTGGAAAATTGTCACCATAGGGAGGCCCCCATGTTAAGGAGGGATTGCACAGTAGGATTAAGATGAGCTGGAGCCGTATCTGTTGGTGCAGTGGGCCTGCTAACCGATACTATATTTCGAGGGATTTTTTATAAACTGGTACACAATATATGACTTAATTGAGTAAAAGTCCTTTGGGTAAAATTATTTGTAGAGAGGTCTTTTTTATTTGTGAATGTCAAATATACCCATGATAAAAACTAACCGGGGCAATCTCAAGGATTTGAAAAACAGTCAAAAATCAAACATCATTCCCATGAAATTCGGCCACTAAGATATCGTGCAAAACAGAGTGTTTCAAATTCAAACAAACAATGCCATAAAATTCATGAGATTTCAACTAAATTAAAAACACAAATAATTGAAAATTTTGAGAACTTAAAAATCTTTCCCTTCTGTATTGACTGTACATACGTTGGAGCACCATTGATTAATATAGTATGACATAATAGTGATACATCATAGTGTAATAACTTCATTAACACTTTAATAACTGACAAGAGATGTGCAATTGCATTCCACGATTAAATGATATGCTTTACATAGTGTGACATCACAATATGACAATTACAGTTTGATAAACACATATATTGCATTTAGGAATGACAATGTTATATCACAGTACAACAACCGACGTTGAAGTAGAAAATTAGATAAAACAATACAAATGGGAGCTCTAATGAAGGAATATATTATCCGATTTGAACATGGATCAGTCAAACTAGTCTATCAAGCGTAGAGCAAAGAGAAAACTCTTGTAAACAATAGATCGTGGTGGGCTTATGGAGAAGGTGGTGACAAATAAGATTTTAATTTTTTGTTTCACTTGATGTTGGGAAGCTGTAAGTAGAAAAATTGAAGTAGAAGATGTTCAAGAAGATGAGTACTAAACGTTGAAGTAGAAAATTAGAAGTTGAAATATAACACCAACTGTTAAAGTAGAAGAAAATGATGCACGTTTAAAATTCAAAAAGTAAAGATCTTCTAAAATTGTAAACCACTGATTTAATAAAACAACAAAAAAAAGTAATTGTCAAACTACACGGTCTATGAATTATGGAAAATGGGTATTTCAGTAAAGAATTTTTTTAAAAAATTGTCATTGTGTCTCTAGACACAATGCATTTTTAGCTAATAATACTCATCTACAATACATTTTCGGCAAGATATTTTCCCATAAATAAGTAGTTTATGTGGTATCTATCCATAATTTTTGATATTTTGAGCCTCCAGGCCCGCGCATTCCACCTTGCTCTTCGCCTACTATCCAGGCATGAAGGATACCTAATGCAACTTGTTTGTTAATATGGTTATGTTGCATCCTTGACAAGCAGTAAGATTGCATCGGTCTAATCTAAACATCATGGATTCAAGTTATAAAAGATAATATTTTTAGACCAGAAGTAGGATCACATCAATTTGACCCTCCAATCCTAAACCTCGCATTAATAAGAACCTTGTACAATACACTATCTTTTTTGTTGAGAGATAGTTATTGTGCTGCCATCAAGCGCGATGACTCAGAAAAATTATTTTATGAATATGCAAGCTTACCTCTTGAATAATTTACTGGTTTTTTTGGCCATCTTCCAAAAGTGGTTTAGGATTTTAAAGAAAAATTCATTGTGAAAGCAATCTTTGCTTCTTATTATTTATTTATTTACTTTTCCATATAATTTTTGTACATTCATCTCTGTGCTGAACATAAAGAACAAAGAGAAGAATGAAAGGTGACTCCAAAACCAGTATAAACAAACACCTTTTATACACATACATATGGATACACATAGTATACAACTGAACCAACTTTGGCCTTTCAAAGAATAAACAAACCTCATGTAATGAAATGATGCAAATGGAAAGATGAGAGAGAAAAAGGGAGTTACTTTCCCCTCTTCTTTCCCCACAAAATAAAAAGTTTGGGACCTAGAGCTAACTATAAGGGCGTACTTAGTGCACGAGGTTCCCGCTATTGCGCGATCTGAAGAAAATTAAATATACGTAATCTTAATTTTGCAAGCAGAGAGACTGTTTCTACTATTTGAATCTGTAATCTTACCTTTGCAAGTGGAGAGACTGTTTCTGCGATTCGAATCCGTGATCTCCAAATCACAATAGAGCAACCTTATTGTTGAGTCAAGGCCCGCCCTCTACCTATGGTAAACTAGTGCTATGTACCTGGCATTAGTATCATTGTTGGATCTCTCCAGCTTAACAAGCCATGCCTTTTCTCACAGCATAGAAATGACAGGGTGGTTTCACCTCACTAGACTATGCACATGCACTCATCATCCCCCTTTTCCCTTAAAGGTGGAGATGGAAACAGCCCACAAAAACTGGGGCATACTTTAGCACAATAAACAAAAAAAAAAAAGAGAGAGATCAGTTCATGAATCTCCTGCCACTACGGAGTTTAGGGATAGTTGAATGTACGAAATCTTATCCCACATGCATCTTCGACCCAAACTTTTTATCAATGTGCCAAGATTCGTCCAAAACAAAACAACAGAATCGAGGCAGACCTCAATTTGTTGTCCATCGACATCACCAAAAAACAGACCATGCAGAAGCCTACTCTCTGCAGGGGGATCTCCTCAAAATCTTCTTAGATTATGAAGAATTCTATCAGCTATTTCATTTGGTCACAGTTTCCCAAGCTGTAAATGAACTCCCCTAACACAATCTGGATGTACCAAGCACCCCAATAAATCAATCAAATGCAATTTGATCGACATAAAAACCTAGTTTTAAGTACCATATGATTCTACCATGCAAAAGGAATAACATATTACCTTCAATCTTCTTTGGTATCATAGTTGAGCACAATTTCATCATACTAGAGCACCATCACTTAAATTCCTTACTCTGAGATCCACATTCCGAAGATCGCGAAGATGCTGTAAAATTTCTTGAAGAAGATCAATCCCCTTATCTCCTTTCTTCACTGAGCTAATGCAGTGCCTTAGGAACTCTCTATCTGTCTCGAGAGCTTGTAGTCGTTTGTACAGATGATTCACCTCCTCTTCAATGTCCATCTTCTTACTCTCTAATTCGACTTTTGTCACAGTGGTGTTGTGCCACCCATTAATATGAAACTCATTTTCATGTCCATTCACCATCCCATCTCCATTTTCTACACTAATTGCATCAAAAAGAGGAAGAAGTCTCTTTCCCATTGAACCCTTAATTTTCTTGGAAAATCCATTTCCAAGCCTATTTGTTTCATTGCCAAAATGAGCATTTTCATCCAACTGATCACCATTCCCTTCTTGAAAATGTCCCACACGGCTTACATCCTCAAAATGTTGTTCCTCTTCATCACTCAAAGTTTCTAGTTTTTCTTCCAAAACCTTGAGTTGTTCTAGAATAAACAGTCTCTCTTCCTCAAAGTCAGCCAGTGATTCCTCCAAATCCAGGACTCCATCAACAGGAGTGTGGTGACTCCCATTTTCTTGATAACTACAACAGTAATTGTCTTCCTTTGCTTCTTGATTCAAATCGATTGATAATCCATCACTATCTTCAACATTGCTACAAGAAGCAGAGGAAAATCCACTTCTAGCACTACCATCCTTACTTCTTCTCAACCTCCTCATCTTTTCTTTTGCATCATAATCCAATAACTTCTTTCGATTCATTTCCAACTCTTTCTCTAGCTCTTGTTTTTCCTTCTCCCTCTTCACCATTAGCTCATTAAACAGCTGCAAAACTTCTTGATCATACTCAGATTGTTCTTCCATCATTCTCTGGTACTGCAATGCTTCCATTTGCATCGCCGCCTTCTCTTCCTGAAGCCTATTTATCATTTCCATAGTCTGGTTTGTAGCAACTGCAGAAGCACTTCTCTCCTCTTCTAATTCTGAATATAGAGCAAGCAAAGCCTTCCATCACCACCTTCAATGTTATAGAGCCGATTTCAGGCGCTCAATGTTCATAACTCCATCACCACCTTCAAACTCGCTTGTGACACTCCCCTCCAAGGAGTCCTCAGTTCCTGAATCCCTATTTTCGAGTAGAAGCAATTTCTTATTTAATTGATTAAAACTATCTGTCGAATTGGGTGTATCAGGAACTCTGTTGTCTTCAATTTCATTCAGCTCTAAACCCAATGATGAATGGCTGTTTATCCCATGCTTACACACCTCACCTGATAAAATTTTCAATTCTACCATCTCTCCTTGTGTTTTTTCAAAACCTAACATGAAAAATTGAGATTAGCAGTTTAGCACACACTACTTGCTTCTTGAGAGTAACAATTAACAGGCCAACCAATCACAATTGTACTTGTAAAAGCTGCAACATAAAATTCTAAAGCTTACCACGATCATCATCTTCATGAATATGGACCGAACTTATAGAAGGATGTTCATGTGTGCATGCATATGAAGAAAGAGTTTCTTCAGTTTGAATCTCATCTGTTGTATCCAGGTCCGGAATCTCTGTCCCTATCGATACCTCTGCCTCTGTTTCATTGATTAGAACTTGAGATACTTCTTCAGATACTATAAAAAGAGGCAAGGGAATAAAAACTTAGTCTAAATTCACATATTAGAGCATAGGCACTAAGAAATCATATTAAGTACCTTGAGGAACATCTGCATCCCTTTCTTCGTCATTTTCTGCTGCCATTGCTTGAACATCATCATCTTCAGATGGGGTTTGGGTTGCTTGAATTATAGCAACTTGATCATAAACTTCCCTCATTATTTCCATTGATTCAAAAGGTTGAAACTTGGGCTCCTCTTTATTCTCATGAGCAGAAAATACTGCCTCTTGCCCTCCAACACACCTGTTTTCCACAACAGATTTCACTTCTGCCTCAACCTGTAATTCAGAACCCAAAATGGCTTCTTGATGATCAATGTGTTCTTGATCTTCCTCCTTAACACTGCATCTACTATAATCTTCCTTGGTCTTTGAATCGATCAATGCGATAGGAACCAATCGATTACCACTGCAATCAATAAAGAATTCAAGATGCTGATGGAGGATTTCAAGAGATTCTTCTTCTCTGCTACAAACTTGAATGGATAGATCTTCCTCAGTCATACTTAAATTATTCTCCTTAGTTGGTTCTTTATCTGCTTCCAAAAAAACACCTACCTCATCATCTTCATCACCTCCCAATTCTCTCTCTCCGAATTTGAATACAGAAACAGAGCTATCCCCCTCTGCCTCCTCTTCTCTTATACCAAAACCCTCATTGACATCCGAAAGCAGCGGATTCTCATTCTTGCTTTCATACCCATGTTCATATTCATTTCGATCAGTGACCAAATATGATCTTCCGTGATCCGAATTATCTCCCTCTCTATGTGATAATCATCCCCTGCCTCTGTAATCGAGTTTCCTTTCTGGGTATAATCTAAAACTCCCCAAGAAGGATTGATCATAGTATAAGGAGAGTAAGTTTTATTTTCCAAGCCCACACCACAGCAAGAACAATTCAAAATCTCTTCACAAGTCTCAATTAACTTATCTTCATCACTTTGAATCATTCCAATTTGTTCCACCGATGGAAAGAAAGAGAAATTCTTGGTGAATTCATGAAAGTCCGGTCTTAGGGACAAGCAATCCTCACACATATCTTGAGATTCAGCCAATTTTCGATGATTTGAACAGTAACCCAATTTGGAAATCTCAGTGGCATGGACTTCACAGAGAAGATCTCTGTGTATATTCTTGTTCTTTCCAGGCTCAAACTCAAAGATATGATCCACACGCGAACACCATAGACATGGCAACTTTAGGCCGAAAAAGTCTGCAAATTGGATGATTAGATAAGAAAACAGAGAGTTGAGGAGGAGGAGAATTATCAGAGTCCATTCAAGGACTGCATAGATGAGTATAAGTATGATTTTATTGGTGTTTCTATGCAACATGGTTACAAATTTGTTGGCAGCCATGGATGGTGCTCTGTTATTGGCATATACAATGGAGAGAGAGAGAGAGAGAGAATGGAAGAAGAGGTTTTATTTAGCTGAAATAGGCGGTTTGATAAAAAAAAAAAAAAAAACAGATAAACAGCCATAGAAGACTTGAAAGTCTAGAAAAGGAATTGAGTGAGGGTCAGAAAATAAGAATATTTGTTGAAGCATTTGATTCTAATGAGTTTTGACAAAGTTTTAAGCAACCATTAAATATACAACAACCAGCCGAAAGGGTCGTTTTGATTGTCGTTGGTAACTTTTTTAAAATAACTAATATTTATGATGATTAGTCGGTAATTACATGTACATGAGATTAAACTGTGAATTCAATGTAATCATGTGTTGTAGAAAATTCTCGGTATGAAAAAACGAAAAAAATAGCATTCATCAACTAACAGATAATGCTAGATTGATTGTTCTTCTATAAAGCTTCTATTTGTTTAATCTCCAACAAATTTTCTAGTGGCAGTGCAAATTCTGGGATTAAAAGAAATGGGTTTGCAATGAAATTCCAGTTGGTGATAGAGTTAACTTTGGATCCAAACAACTTTTGCTTTGCCAATCCTGCCCGCTTTCTAATTGGGCATTGAATGAAGGGGCCACCGACCAAAAAATAGAGCTGGTGAACCCCACTTAAAGTAAGCTGGGGGGACCCCTTATGGGTGCCAGATGCTGGACCTCATCATGTATTTCGATCTTTTCTTTGGTCAATAATCAATGTGACTGTTTCCAGTTTTATATGCAGATCTGTATGTTTTGATGGAATTGAAAATTTCCATTTCCACTGGTTTTTTTTTTCCCTTTCCACATTCCTTTCTTTCTTCTAAATTTCGTACAGTTTGAAGGTAGTAATTTTCGATATGATATGTTAACAAAGTTCGAGTTTGACAAAGAATTAGTCGAGTTTGATATTTTGACACAATTTGTTTAATGTGTCATGGTCGGCTTGACCCAAGTTTGAGACTAATTACTTTGATCTTATTTGATTATCATTCTTATGACTTTCTTTTTTAATGTCATGTCAACGCTAAGATACTATTTAACTCCCTCCTATATTAACATGAGCCACTCAATGACTCGATTAACATCTCTCTATTTAAAATTACATAACCAAAATGTAATATAATACAAGTCGATGACTCGATTGTCACTCCTATCTAGATCATCTTTCCACAACAATGCAATCTTTTTTTCGATTGTATAATCTAGAGAAGAGGTTGCTTATTGGCTATAAGGCATCAAGTAAAGTAGGAGTCTTTTTCAGTAGGGGAAAAGGCCAGTTCTCAAGAAGTTTGTGTCACACTGAGTCAACTGGGATAAGGATTGGTGATGGTTGAACTGTCTAAATCTACATGACTTTGTCTACCGTTGCTTCTCCACGAGGAGTGTTTGGATACTCATGGTACATCCCCTGCTGAGGACAACATAATTTCTGGTGGGCATTTGGATAATATTTAGTTTTCAAGAAAAAACAAAAAATGAAAGAAAAGAAGATACTATCGTCGAAGCTGGGAACCATGACATAGATTTTTTTTGGATTAGTTTGCGCACACCTTGACTTATCGCCGATTAGTTCGGTCAAAGACAAACTCTACTTTGGGACAAGGGTATTTACACGGGATAAATTCTTCATTGCCTAACTCTAAGAGATTGTCAAGATTTGAACTCTGGACATTTAAATTTACAGTTCGTTCCTGTTACCACTACACATTTATGAAAGCATCGACTCCTCTTCAAATACCATGAGATGCACTTAAATACGTGATAGCAATGGCGTTGCAAACAACAATTATGGACCAAGTTTCATAAATTTTGGTTTGGTATCTCTGTCTCGATCATGATTTCCCTACCTAGAGAAAATGTCCTTTATTAAAGTTCGATACCATTGTTCCAATTATTTGACTAATTGCATAGTTGTCAAAAGGAAAATTTGTAATGGATTAGGGGAGGTCTAATATGACTTTAAGGGATGGGACTCCAGAGGACGGAAAGTGGTGCTTCTAGTGCTGAATGGGTGAGTAACGCGTAAGGATGTACTCTCCTGCTACAATCAAAACTACTTAACAAATCTTTCATGCTAAATGATGTGACACATTTTTCATTTTAATCAGTTCCAAAGTTTTCTTTTTCTTGGGTAAATGGGTTCAAAGTTCTCAAACATCAAGGAATTGCCCTGTTTTACAGTGATGCCAAAACTAAAAATACCTAAAAACAACAATTACACACACTGTCCATCCTCTTCTTGTTTGAATTGATTTTCTAACTCCTCTCTACTTTCTCTTAAATTTGAAGCAACACAATAAGGTAATAGTAATACAATGGGTTTGCCAAGTGCTAATACACTAGTAAGTGCACTTAAGTGCTTGACGGGGACAAACACGCGATATTAGGGTATTCTTTTCTCCAAGATTTTTGGACATTATAGATGGATTTTAGAACAGAGAAATACAGTCGGATCAAAATCTCCTTGTGTAAATACCATGCTTATATGTGCTTATATAAAACACATTAGATGATGCACATTACAATGACTATGGTATAAACCATCAAACATCTTCATTGAAAAAAAAGTCGAGTATTACAATGACTATAGTATCCAATTACAAATTTTTTCAACTCAAACAAATATGTGATTCACACTGGAAAATCATCTATCATGTGGATGGAATACACAAACTCAGCACTGCTTCTTCACCCACATTAAAATACATCAAAAATCAACTAAGCCGAGCAAATTACACTGTATACATTCCAGGTTTCTATAGTAGGCCAGTGCTCCCAAATGGATTGCTTGTTTGTGGATGCGTAACAGAGTTGACAGGAAATGCTCCAAATCCTGAATCAATGAAAGGATTTTGCGTGCCCATCATCCAGGGCTGTTGTTGCTGGTGGGGTTGTGTATAGGCAGGTTGGTATGGTGCAAATGGATTGGGCTGCTGTTGAGCCATCTGCACTGCTGGAGGAGGAGCTACGTTGTTTGACAAAGCAAAGGGATCTGGTACTTCAAACGGGTTTGGGGCGGGTGCACCATAGACTGGCTGCTGTGAGGCTCTATATGCCCCTTCGTCATACAAACTACTCAACGTGAGAGTATCCAATCCACCAGCCTGCCATTCATTTTTATAAATTGATGTGCATGTAAGATCAGGAAGCGAATTCTTGATTAAAACCAACATAAAATACTTTAATAAGTGTGACACTCCTTTCCTACAATAAAGGGGATACACTCTCCCTATAATAACATGTTATCATAGTGCTAGCATGACATTTGAAAGAAGGTGATTTAAATGCTTGATTCACCTGACAGCCAAAAAAGTAGGGGGAAGAAGAAAAAAGACGTCCATAAAGCCGTGAAAAAACGCATCGTTTGATCATTTTTAGATTTATACTAGCAACAGAAAACTAACATTAGCCATAAGCCACTTATAGAACAGGGAAAAATAATATGGAAGAACCTACCAATTGCCTTTCCTGAACAGAAGAAATGTTGCTGCTGGGAGTGGTGACCAGTGCAAGTTCCCATCCAGTAGGATCAAAATCATTTGCTTGAGCAGTACCAGATGTTATATCTACATGTATCACATATCATGTCTTTCCTTGGTAAAACATAACAAGCAACAGAAGCATGTACATTAAACTGCAAAACAGCAGAAAAAAGAGAAGAAAATCTTACCAGATGGAACTATGGCAAGAGCCAAAGCATTGCTTTCCTCGATTGCAGATGCATCAGTTGTGATGACATTTAATCCCTAAAACCACCAATAGACAGGCCGGAATGCTTCCTTTCTAGATAAATATCAATTGACAAGTGGAAAGGAAAGAAAAAGAAAAGGAACGGGAAATTTACCAGCAGATCATCAGAGTCCAAGTTGTTTGGAGGAGGTGGGGATGGGGCAGGAACCTTGTCATTTGGGACAACATCATCATCTGAAGGCAGTGGCTTAGGTTCATCATCAGACAGTTGTGATTCTTCAGAAGGTAAAGGAGTTTCTTCTGATTTGTACGTCAATTGAAGTCTCTCTGGATATTCCTGATTCATGATGGCCAGATATTAGCAATGCAGAACATAGCTTTCAGAAACAGAATGCAAAATAACTAGAAGTTAAATCAGCATAAATTGTAATGTCACATAGGCATTCAAGTCGAATGTCAGTTGGACGCACATAACATAAATAAACTAACCAATGTCTCTCTTGAAACAGAAACCATCCGCGGTGCCTCTCTTATGTACTCTTCCATAGTCACAAGAAAGGACTGTGGAGGCTGGACAATGCATAGAGAGTAGAGCTAGCATCAGTAAATATTATCCAAAACATTATTGTTGCAGTTTATTTTTATCAATGAAAATAATTACAACCAAGATGCTGAATACAATTACAGCATTAATACCTCTCTCAAAACAGGAAACTGGAAATTTCTAGCAAGTTCCAACCCTTTGCAAACTTCATAAAAATCAGAAAGGCTCCCAGCCTGCATTAGAAACCTATATCCTTTTTAGTGATAGACCATAAAGATGAAAGTTAATATCTACTCTAGCATTTCAGATCCATCATATTTATGCTTGATAAGTAAACTAGTTTATAAATCATATTAGCCATCAACCAATGTAATTCAAAAATGAATTTCACAAGGTGACTATCACCTGCTGGCCAGCTCTTTTATAAATATCCAGAGCATTAATAGCTTCATGCCTGGGCATCTCGAAGAACTGTAATGGAATTGTGGGGGAGAGAGAGAGAGAACAGCCTTGAGGTAAATAAAAGGTATCACATCATTTGCTAAAATACGTGATCTTGCATAAATGATATAATCAATCCACCTTATCCACAAGATTGATGATTCCATCGTTGATAGAGCAATAAATTTTAAAGCTCTCTTTGAGTACCTGAAAATCCATATATTAAACATGTCCGAAAAGAGGGTACTATCACACTAAATTGTTCATCCACTATGCCTTTTCTTCTCCCATATTCCTTTAGTTTTTAACCTTTTCACTCTTCTCACAGTGTGTGTGTGTGTGTGAGTGAGAGAGAGAGAGTCAAATGCCACTGCAGGACAAAAAGCAGTCACTTTTTCTGCACAGGTGCAGAGGGGGCCTTGTGCACAGCCGCATGCATACACATAAACAGATTGGTAATAAGCAAAATGATATATTATCCAAACGCAGATGAAAGAACGTTCATCACAAGCATATAAATGAAAATGTTCAATTTACTCTCATATTTATCAATAGTAGACCCAAATTAATCATATTTTCCTCGTTTTCAATTTTATTCATATCTGGATAGAAAAAGAAAGAGACTCATACCAGAGCCAAGGCATACTGTATCACATAATTGCCAACAGCTGCTCCTTCAGGCTGTGAAGTTAGTAGATGACGTCATTGTTTTATTTGAAACCGTAAAATTACATAAAGATTTAAGATATTTAGAAAAAATAATAATCAACGTAACACAAACTCCTGAATTTCATTCCTCAAGATTCATGAGAGGATACCCGACAACCAACAAGACGATATAGCAGCTGCTGCAATGCAGGCAGCTGCTCCAACAGTTCTTCACTGTTCAACTCCCTGGTTTTGCTGTAGCCCTGCATACAAGGAAATGAGAATTCTTAAAGGTCATATAATCAGACTGTAAGAACTATACTAACAGATATACTCCAAGCAAACTCTGTGGTAGTTCAGCAGCAAATAAGATGCGGGTAATGTTTCTCTTGATAGAGATACCTTCAACCACACTTGCAGGGTTTTCCATACAACGGATTAATCTGTTTAGAATCGAAATTGTTATCATATAACAGAACAATATCCAAATCACATTAACATATCGTGAACAGGATTTTCTTATGAGCTCTCAGTCTCATGGAAGATGAACAACCAGCTGTGCAAACTCTTCACTGCTGAAAAAGCTATTAATTACAGCATACAAGTTCTTTTAGAACACTTCAAATTATATCTTAGCAAGGATCGAAATTTCATTTCGAAGTACCGTTTTGGTCAGCTCAAAAACGGAAGCGTTTCAGAAATACAGAAAAAATATGGAAACGCATGGAAACACAAATACAATCCATTAATTTATAAAAATAAGCTAAATATTGATTAATTCAACATTTTTATTAGGTTAACATCCATTTATACAAGAATAAATTTAAATTTGAGGAAAAAAAGATTAACATGAGGCAAAAATCAATTAAATTAGTTTCAAACACTTAATTTTTATCAAATAAACACATTTTTACATAATATTAAGGTCTCATAATACACATGAAATGCTAATGAATACATACTTACATAGCTACATCCATCCCTTGTAGAGTGTTGAGTAGGCTCATACATTGGTGTAAGCTTTGAGTAGCTACTTAGAGAAACTCAATATGTGACATAAATATGATGATTGTAATGGGTACTTAAATATAATTATTCATACTTATAAAAAAATTAAAAAAAATAAAAAAGACATTGGGGAATAAAATGTAATTCTAATAGGGTATTAAATGTAATTATAGAGGATATTAAATGTAATTACAGAGGATATTAAATGTAATTGTAATGGGTATTAAATGTAATTACAGTAAGTATTGAATATAATTACAGTGGGGTATTAAATATAATTATTCATACTTATAATAAAAAATAAAAAAAGACCTACAGCAGTGGGGTACTAAATATAATTAAAGTGGGTATTAAATCATTTAAATGTAATTACAGTAGGATATTAAATATAATTATTCATACTTATAAACAAAAAAAAAAATACATATATATATATATATAGAAGCTGCACAGTTGAACCACACGAACGAATAGAGACAACGAACGAACAGACAGAGAGGCGAGAGGTGTAGGCGATCTGGGAGATGCCGGAGAGAGAGAGAGAGAGAAGAAAAAGAAGAAGAAAAAAACATAGCCGTGGATCAGTGGAAGCTCATGGTCGCAGCGATGAAGACAAGATAACTCCCAAGCCCTAGATCTGCTTGAATAATGGCTAGATCTGCTCAAATTGGAGTGAAGGAGGTAAGTTACAGTAACTTTTTCAATTTCTGATCTAAATTTCTCTCTGTCTGGTGCCTTTCTCTCCCTCTTTTCTTTTTTTTTTTTTTTTGCTTGAAAGACCTGTGATCTGATATGTTTGTTTTTTCCCCCTTTTTTTTTTAGCTTGGAGCTTGGAGCTATGAATTCTGACTTTTGGAATCTACTTTTCTGAGTCCTTCTCTTTTTTCTTTTAGCCTGAAGTGAACGAATCTTTCCACTGTTTCGTCGAAACTGTACTGTTTTGACTGAAACGGTCCAAAATACTTGAATTTAGGGATTCAACCACTGTTTCGTGTTGAAGTGTTGAAATTCCGAAACATTTTGGACGTGTCAACACGAGATTTAGATCCTTGTATCTTAGACAATTGTATAAGAATGACAGCTAAAGAGAGCAAGTACACTTAATGGTTTTAACAACTAATTGGAGGGTCGGTATGCGAAGAGAGGTCTCCCTTGTAACAGGAATGAAGAATGACTCGACCCGGCCACAAGAAGACAGGCAGAGTGACAGGGCAATGGTACCGGACATTAAGGAGCAACACCAATAATCCTCCAAGAACTTCAATCCTACAGATTTCTTTCTTTCCATAACGGATGACATGCTTTACCTGCTCCCTCCCGGTGTCCAATATCAATCTTGTCCAGAGCAAAAAGAAGGTGAAAAAGTGCAGCCAAGCAGCATAATCGGGCTAATATTGCAATGCAACAGTGGAGCAAGATAGCATTTTGTGCCCACATGTTTGAACTTAAGGGGACAGAGCATGCTCATTCTATGGAATCCAACACAATGGATTTCACAGGGAAATCTTTTCCTCTACATCCTCTTAGTAAGCCCATGGAATGTTCTCTAGACTTATGACCTTGTTGGAATTTGAGCACATACACTTACGCTTGACTAATGACAATCCAAAGTATCAACAACTGATCATACTTAGCTATGTTTGGAGAGAGAGAGAGAGAGAAATTATTTCTTAAATAAGAATCACTACCAAATGATTATGTGTTATGGCTTCATTACTCTTATATATTCAAGTTGAGAAAATTTTTCTAATCATCCATTTCTTCCTTTAAATTCTACAAAACATCCATAAATATTATAAACATTGATTGGGGCCCACCTTCTCTTGCCCTTGGGTGGGTCTTGGAAGACGTTCAGCTTCAATGTCATACTTTAGAATCCTGAAGCATTCAAGACGTTCTTCCACAAACAAACCATATGAACGTACCCAGGCGGAGCAATCCCAAGCTGGACAAAAATACAAACACAACACAAAAATAAGATTGAAAAGCCTGAAAATTTTGTATTGTAAGTTCAGAATTACTCAGATCCAGTTGTGGCGAGGATAGAGATGCCACTGACAACAAAACAAAAGACCAATTAGGGGTTATAGGAACAAACCAATAGCGCTTGAATCATCCTTGAAATTTGATAATTGGAGAATACGTCCCCTCTGTTGGAAATTCAGAAGTTCTTCCCTAAAAGTGGGATCTCCCTCTCTCAATGTCCTATGCATAACTATCAGTGTTTTCAATGCTACCTGTGGAACAACAAAAAAGATACCTATAAACAGAGTTAAGATTATTCACAGGGGAATGACAAGCTACACTTCTTACAATGACATTATCATCACTTCCAAAAGATCTCATCCAATGTTAGATGGCGCACGTACTCCTGATGTGTACAAATGTAATACTGATAAGAAGGATTCTGGTCATGTTTCAAGTAATTTCTAATTTTACAGACTATAATCAGAGAAAAAGCAGCATATTTAGGTGTACCCTAACAAAATTGTAAGGAATAGCAGTGCATAATGTGGAAGCAGCTTATGCCAATAAGCTGATCCCCCCTGTAAACAAATGGAGCAACTGATGAAACTCATCACTACATTTGTACAATTTAATCCAAGAGAAGCAAATGAGAACATGATTGTCTTCACAACAATTTTTTTTTAAATAGGAAAAAAATTTATACACTTAAACCTTACTAATACAAAAACATTTTAACAAGCGAATTCACCAAATCCACAAAGGGGAGCTAACCAATGTACACATGGCATATACAGGAGCAAACAACAACTAAGATTCTTGTAAAAAATCTCAAATCACCCATAAGTCCTGCAAATAAATTAATATCTAAAGACAGAGAAGAAAAAGAAGGGACTACCTTCATAACCAAAACTGGGCTGTTTATATAAATGCACCACAGTTGGGTGAGCATTACATCCACCAGAAAAATTATACAATATAGAAATAAGTTTAACTAGTCGGCATGGTAAGGGGGTTGTTTGACTCTCATAATATGAAAAGTTATAAGGTGATCATCGACTCTCATAATACGAAAAGTTATAAGGTGATCATCGATTTTTATAAAACCAAAAGAAATGCACTTGTACTCATTGCTAATTTCGTCTAAAACACTTAAATTATTTGAGGATGCAAAATTATCTCTCAAGTGTTGCATATTCAAGACAGAGAGACCATAAAACACTTCACCAAATGACCCAAATCACACTTAGTACTAACTGAGGGACAACCACCATATGGTAATGTCAGCAACGATATTGTGCAAAACCCAATTCATATCCATCAAAAGCATCACCAACAAATTCAATGAAAATCCAAATCAACTCTCAACAATATGAAGCAAATATATAATCTCAGCACCACAATTAAAACCCAAAGGCACTAAAATCCATACCGTCCAATTATGGGTCTTGGCCAATCTCCTTGCAAGCGCATGTATGCAGTATGCAACATCTGCCCGAGGCCGAATTGCAGACGTGGCAGCAAAAATTTCTACGAAAAACACAAATAAAACGAAGACCCACCAAAGATTTGACACATTAGTTCCCAAAAATAGAAAAAACAAATAAAAACTTCCACACATATTCCCCCAGAAATAAAATGCCCAGTCAAGATTCACACGTTTTCGTTAAAAATAGAAAGCCCAATTGAACATATGAATATGATTTGGATCGAAAATCAAAATCAAAATAAAAATCACAAAATCTTACTTCTGAGGTGTCTCTCTTTGGGTGGGCACTCAACATGATTGGTAGCTTTAACGATCGCAACATCCACATCCTAATTATATTTAACCCATCCAAAAATCAATGAGTTCTCCAAGAATTTTGTGTTAATATACAAAGCATAGGTAAATATGAAGAGAGATAGAGAGAGGATATAGGGGACCTTGAAATCGCTATTGACGTGGGCAAGGCCGACTTTGGTCTGATCTTTAAGAGCGCCATAGGCTTTCCGCCAAGTCTGCAGCGTACCCATTTCTTGTCTCTCCCTCTCTCTACACCGTTGGCGTTGCCGTTGAGATCGCGCTCTTTCTCTCTCTAGACTCGCTCTTCAGACCCCCCCTCTCTCTCCGCGCTCTCGAAGACAACCAGGGATCGAGTGGTTGTTACTGTTATTAGTCTTCCTGTGTTCTCTCTCAACTTTGTTCCCATACTTGTTCCCTTTTGGCGGCCCCCTCCAATTTGGTACGTGTCATCATTATATTTTTTTCATCATAATGTAGACCCCAAAATTTATTCTTTTTTCATGAAAGCCCCAACATGTAATGTAATACATTCATTCACTATATATATATAGAGTAAATTTCATTAATGCACCTTAAACTATGACTTTTATTTTAAAATGTCCCCTGAAATTTCATTTGAATTGGTTTCATTCAACATTTTCTCTCAATTTTAAACGTTAAATGACACAGATATAATTAACGAAATATGCATTTCATGAAACTGAGACATTTAATGTTTAAAATTAACAGAAAGTGTTAATTGAAACACAGTATATAGTTTGAGGGATAAATTAGGATAAATAGAAGTTTAGAAAAAAGTTTAAAATAAATGTCGTAGTTTAAGGGTATTTACAAAATTTACCCATATATCTGCCTGTTGCAACCACGAAAAAATGAGAAAAAATATTCCGACCATGTAAAGTGACATAAAAAAGGTAATAAGGGTACAATTTAATGTCTGCATATTTACAGGTTGGAACACATGAGGAAGGATCACTGAAGCCTACAATAGCAAGGAACCAGACGGTAGGAATCTTTAGGAGTTACGGCATATGATCAATAATTAAATTATAAGGTAACAGAAAATTTATAATAGCAATTTTTTTTTTTTTTATGGTCAAAAGATTCGTGATAGCATTGAAGATCCATTCTTTGTGTAACGACTAATGCTAAATTGATCGGAAAAAAAAAGAACCAACTGATGTGAAATTATTATAATGGAGAAATTGGTTCTACTTCTACACATTTGAAATTTAAACATTCCGATATTCTAGTAGTTTGTTTCAGACCTTCGATGCCAAAGATCTTATATGTCGAATCAGGTAATGTTATCTCCCACAAACAAAAAAAGGGACATGAAAATCTAATGGTTGAACATTTATTTGACAGGCTGCAGGTCTGCAACTGAGACCTTTCTCTTACTTAAGGACAAGAGAAGCACCAAAACAAAGAATGTTTGAACCTCCTACTATATTCTATATCATGGTAATGACACAATAAACTTGTCAAAATGTACATATACAATGAGAATATGTATAAAAAGGTGAAATGGGCTACAACATGGATTGGTTGTGCAACATGTTCACGTATGTCCTTCTATATATGCTCCTTCGTACATTAGATCTGCTTTAAACACAACGCGGTGGAGGTGGCTATGGAATTTTAACTTGATAGTTTGCAGGAAGCTGGAGGCATGTCAATAATTGCATGCCATGAACATACAGAAAATTTGAGCCTTGGCTTAAACTGGGATACAGTTCTTTACTCACATAATCAGATCATCAAGAAAAGGGCTGCTGAATGGTAGCTTTATGATCCCGGAAGCTACTAGAAATGATAAAATCCACATTGGTAAGACTCCTAAGAACACGATCAGCAAGATTCTCTTCCCTGCCAAGTAATCCCAGAAATCAGAGGAGGCATATCACAAGAACTTAAAGAGTTTAAACCCATATCAAATGTTGATAAATGCATCATGAATTGAAAATTAGATGTATATTCAGCTTATCAAAGGCTCGGGAATAGTATTAATATTCACCACTTCAACAAGTTAACATTATTGAACCCAAACAATTGGCGGTGAAGATAAGCCTTTTTGTCCATAAATGAAATGTGATGGGCATTAAGGCAATGGATATAGTCTGGGGAGAAGTACGCTTATATGTCTTCCTTGGCAAACTGTCATTGGTTCGAGATTTTACAAGCAAAAGCTGTGTAACTATTTCTCTATACCAAGGAACAGACTGTACACATTAATCACTTCATAGTGTGAATTGTGCATGTGCTTCTGTGTGGGGCTGTCATCAAACATAGGCGCTGCTCCCCTGGTGGAGATCAAACCTCATCCAAGAACAACTCAGCTACTGCAAATTATATACACTGTTGGATATAGAAACCAAAATGCAAGTGAAACACAGAGATCATCTTCGTGTTTACTACTTCAGAAATTTCCTTTGCCCGAGTTGTTCATTTACCAACTGATATGTGTGGATGGGACACTAATGCTCCGTTTGATAGGAAAGATGGAAAAAGGGAAGGATGAAAAGTAGGAGAGATACACTTTCTATTCTTCAAGAATAGAAAGTAGAAATGATACACTTTTCTTCCTTTGTGTTTAGTTAGATGAATAAAAAATAAAAATGACTATTTTTTTTTTGTGCCGGCTAAGATTAGGGGTGACAATCGAGTCGTGTCGTGTCAGATTTGTGTTGAGTCATAAAATTATTAGTCTTTTATATTTCTTGTTTGCGTGTGAAATCATTATTAAGTTCGTGTCATAAAATTGGTGTCGAGTTCGAGTCGCACCATCGTGTTGAGTCGAAAATTTTCACTTCTAATTAAGATGAAAAAAATATTTTTTTAATTTAAAATTTAAAATTTATTTGTTATTTGTTATTTTTTAATTTTAATTTTTGAATTTATTTAATATATATATATATATATATATATATAAATAAATAAATACATATTTTATCATTGTTATTTTATATGAAATTAATGTATACATAATATATAAACAAATAAGATACATCTCAACACAAATAATTAACTTTCCATCTATTTTTCTTCCCATTTTGGAGAGATTGATTTAGATGAGTTGAAAGGAAAATGAATCCATTCACTTTTCCATCCTTCCTATTTTCTTTTTTTTTTACGAAACATGATGATTTATTATTTCTCTAACTTTTCATCCTTCCAATTTTCTATCGTACCAAACAGAGCATAACTTTGGTTTCTTTGCCAACAGAAGGAATTTTAGCTAGAACTTAAAACAGGGATTAAAATTATGGAGAGAACATCATGATTACATAATCTGAAGCTTAACAAGGATTAAAATGTCACAATATTGGAATAATGTCTTTGTGTGATTTAACAAAAAAGAAGTATATTTTCCAACAGGTATCACAGCACTCATATAGGCCTCAAGATTCTAATCCTGTACGGATGAGCAATCATTTTTTCTATTTAACTTGGCTGAATATTTTTGGATGTATTACACAATAACTCTTTCAGTAAGCAAGGATAAAAACTCAAGCCGCTCTAAATGACAGGACTTGCAATTTTGCCAGCTCTGGTAAATCATAAAAGCACAAGATCTGCACTCTAGAATGAAAATGCCTTCAACTGTTTAGCAAGAACAAACAATCCACAGATACAACAGCCTAACTATATGCTGTAGTTTTAGTAGGCTACATCAGATGCGGCCCCTAACAAGACCCCTGCACAGTCCCACCCGAAGGATAAATTGTTTTAGAGACCTTCAATAGGCGAGTTTAGCGTATTGTAATTTGGATCTTGATATAGCACAATAGAAAAACAGCACTCATGTAGTCTACTCCAAACAGTTTGGATTAAGCTTTACTGAGTTTGAGATCCTCAAGCGTGTTCTCATGTATCCGCCAATTTACCCAATATTCTGTTTAATCTTCAAATTAAAACAAAGCTAAAATATTGCTAGAGCTATGGAATAGACTTTTCCAAATGTCCTACACAAAGGTGCATAGACTTCTCATTTTTGCAAAACTTATCATCTATCCAACTATCCTCAAATTCATTGTTCCAAACCCCAGGTACATAGACAAGAAGACCAGAATTCTGCTTTAAAAAGGTGGAAGCCATGATATTATGTCTTACATGCGCAGAGCAGTGAAGCTAAGGAGAGACTAAGGCAGTAAGCATCCAAAAGCAATTCACACTGAACAGAAAACAGCAAATAGAGAAGATGTAGAATACCATCAGAACGAGACGAGGTCTCGGTTCGATCAATGATCCACTCCCCAGTCTCCCGGAGCTTCTTCTCCACTGACCCTTCAGTCTTCCCAATAGAATTCGAGAAAATGACATCAAACATAGTCTGGTTCTGTTCTGAATCCCCTCTGAATCAATACAAAACTAAAACCCAATTCAGTACTACAAACAACACTACCCCGAATATCTAATACACCCACTAAAATCAGAGAACTGGGACTTACCCGCTTGTGTCTCTGTCTCTGAAAGTGCCGGCACCAATGGCTCGTTCAATTTCTGCAATTGAAGGTTGATTTTGCTGTTGTTTCTGCCGTTGTTTTGGTTCAACCGTTAGTGGTGGTGGTGGGGAGGTGGTTTGTCGCCGGGAATTGGGTTTAGTGTGAGGAGGAAGTGATGGTGAAGTGTTGTTGGGTAGAGAAGAAGCAAGAATGCTAGTTTTGGGCATGGAAATGAAGTTTATGCTAGCCATTGTGCTCTGCTACTGGGTCTTTAGTTTCTGCACATTCCCTCCGCAGATAATCACCAAGAAAGAATGTAAATTAAAAAAAAAAAAAAAAGAAAGAATGTAAATGGAAGGAAAGGAACTGGAAAATATCTTCATCTTGGGCTTCTTGGAATCGACCTAACAGGCTTTTTTATACAAGTCCACCTGAGTGGGTCCAATCTCCATTGGGATCCGGACCCTACCCATTTCAAATTTTGTCAATTATAGTCATATAATTATTTAAAAACTTAAAAATTTATGTTAATTTAAAAATTTAACTTAATTTGTTAACATAATAATGTGATTTCATAATAGTTATTTGAACAATATTAAATTTTAATGTTTGATGAGATTTACAGTAAATCTAAATGTCATAGTAAATTAAATCAACAAATTATATCAATAAATTAGGTCTTAATAGCATTGATCAACTATTTAATATGTGTCATTTTAGTTAATCACAAGAATTGGTTTAAATTAACTAATGGAAATGATAGCTAATGATACACAAAATGATTTTGCACATCATTTGTCAAGTATGAGTAATAAATGCAAGAAAATAATATCAGGAGATTGAGAGACAGGCAATTTATAGTGGTCTGGTAAGCTCGATCTACATCCACTCTTCAATGGCTTTAGTTGCCAGGTATTTTATTAACTCAAGGGTGTGGGAAGCAGAAAATACAAGCTTTGAGGGAGGAGGAGAGAGTCGTGCTCAGGTAAAATATAATTTGTCCCCCAAGTGTTAGTGGGACTTACAATTTATAGTCGCCCTCCTAACAGATTTGGGCAAGATATTAGTAAGTAGTTGGCTAGTTTGTTGGATCTGGCAAGCTCTTCTCAACGTGCTAGACAGTTGCGGTGCTCTCCATAAGATTCGATCAACGGATGAGGTGGGGTGTTGACCATCTCCAGGGCAGCGAGAATAAGCCTTTGGATGACCTTACTTGCTCTCTTAGCTCCTTCAGCTGCTGAGTTTGACCGGGGTGACCACACTAATGAGCTTGACTAGGTTGGCCACACTAGGCTGGATTCGCTGAATCTCTTGGAATCGAACTATAAACTTGAACTGGGCTTATAACATGAATTGAGCCTTTAGACTTGACCCATCAATAATAACTACATCTATGTCTCATGTGACCACAATTAATGAAATTGTTGATGACGAGGGGTGAAAAATTGGGCTTGGCCAGTCTAAACTCAAGCCCAATATCCTTCAAGAGTCCTTGGACTGCCCCTAGCATAATACCAAGGCCAAATTTTGGCCTATTTACCCACCTACAAAAACCTGGCCAATAACCCCCCCCCCCCCCCCCCCCCCCCCCACCAATCCCAGCCCAACCAGCTTGTCCAACCACTTTGTTTAAAAAAGAAAAATTGTCCCCGTTAGGTAAGTTTGATGGTATATTTATAATTTATTACAAGATGGGGCAATCTTTTGAGTTCACAAAAGAAGCACATGCACTCTGCGCATATGCACATGCTTTTAATTTTTATTTTTTGAATAAACACAGCACATGCTTCGGGAACAAGAAAAAAAATGGCTATATTTTAAAATGAAAATGTATATATATAATAAAAAGTTCTTTAAAACTGGTACACCTAATTAGACTTAATTGACAAAAAAGTACATAAAACAAAATGTGAGTTAAAGAGACAAAAATACTCATTTTAGGGTCATTTAATTCAAAATTTCTTATCTTTAATGCACCTTGATTCACGTGTATTTATTAATACATATAAATACGTATTTAATGCACCTTTAATTCATGTGTATTTGTTAATATATATATATATATATATATATATATATATATATATTAAAGTCCTCCCATCAAAGTAGAAGATGTTTAATTCACCACTTTCCAAAGAAAAATGTTGTATTAAATACACATGGATTAATGGAGGGCAAAAATATCACAATAAAAATAGATAAATTCAAATTATATACTTGGATACAAATAAGTATCAAAATTAAGTACTTAATAACCCTACATTTTTTAGTGTGTATTTTTTACCAAATAAGTATAATTTAGTGTACCCTTATAATTTACCCTATAATAAAAGACCCGCTCAACATGCTCACCCGTAAGCCCGCCCATGAGTGATAGGTTGCATTGCAGGTAATCTATTCCTATTCAAAGTCCAATCTAACCTGCACGATAATTCACGTGGTAAAAATTTGGGTCTATCATACCCAGACCCAGCCCAAAAACTATTTCACAGGCCTAATTCGGCCCAGCCCATGAACAATCCTAAATAGAGAGTGATATAAATGTTTTTTCTAAGTTTCAGCAGCATATGCGAAAAGTCTAGTAGCATTTGGTGGAGCCATGCTTGCCAAATGGCAACTCCTAAATGAAAGCCTTTTAGATATAGTGCAATTATCTTCTTCATAGAGCACTTTCAGCCTTTCAGGCAATTCAGGCAAATGACATCGAAAATCAAAAAACTGATAGGAAGAACCAGAGAGCTCTGAAATGAGCTACTCATTGAGCTTCCACATCCCCAAGGCTTTACCTTCTCTCTCCCCTTCCCAATCCAGAATTGCTTCTCTGCACATTTCCTCTAAACTAAAACAGCCCCACAATTCCAACCCAAAGAAGGTATCTATAACTATCTTTACCCTCCTACTTTCATCTATACTTCTGCATTTTGTCTTCTAAAATCTCCACCTTACCATCAATTTTTCATGCTTTTGTATTACATCACAGACAGAAATAACCATCAGCTTGAATCCGATTGACAACTTCATTTCTAAACAATCCATTTTAGCAATTCAAGCTGGAGCACTTTTGGGCACTGTGAGGACCCTGAACTTTAATAAGTGATTTTAATTATTCATTTTGAGGTTAAATTCCATTAGCAATGCTGTAACAGGTTGTAGAGCCAGCTATTTCTGTTACTGGTGTGAATAATGAAGAAGATTTCACATGGGTTTTGATTCAACTAGCCATTTCAGCCTTCTTTTACTTTCTCGTCGTGCCGGTGGGTGAGATTTGTTTCTTATGAATTTGCTCTGTTTTTGAATGTGAAAAGGTTGTGTGGAAATTAATCTTTGTGTTGGATGGCAGCCCTTCATCATGAACTGGCTCAGGATCAGATGGTACAAGAGGAATCTACTGGAGATGTATTTGCAGTTCATGTGTGTCTTTATTTTCTTTCCAGGGTAAGCTCTCTTTTTTTTGCTGTGTTCTCATGCACTCCTAGGATTGTCCTTTGGTTTTTTTATTTGGATAATAGACAATTATCTTAATCACCCCCTTTTTAATTGGTAATTACTACACAAATCTCACATGCTCTTAGTTATCCACAACTACGTGTATCACTTACAACCGAATTTTTGTGGTGTCAATGGGACTCGAACTCTAGCGACATGGATTTGTGTTTCGGATCTTATTCGAAACTGAACCAACTCTATAGTGTAAACAACACATATTTCATACCAATTACATTCCTATATATATACCGTTGATTGGCTCTCCTCTCATTCTCTTTTCCCTTACAAGTAGGCTAAGATTATATAAGAAAGGGCAAATGCCACTTTGCTTCCCAAAAGATCTTTGCACTCTCAATTTATATCTTACAAGATTAAGATTCTCACATTGCACCCTTAATAAAATAGAAGGATTTATAAATGTGCTCCATTTTAAGAAAATTGACTACAAAATATTCATTAAAAACCCTTTAAAAATTGAGTATTATGCAAACAATTATGTATAGAAATAGAAAAATATGATAAATATAACCAAAAATTTGTCAGAAAAAGCAATGAATATTTAGTTTTTGATTGCATTGCAACCTTTTATCTAATTGAAAGTTAAATGCAAAAAAATTATCTTTTAAAGGGGTAAATTGAGATTTTGAAAATTTCTAAGGGTGCAACGTTTCATTCACCCCATCAAAAAAAAAAACTGAAAAATGATCTTTTTAGCCCCCACCCCCAACTAGGGGTGCAATTCAGGCGGATTGGGTGGATTGGACAGTCAACCCTAGATATATAATCTTCAACTCTAATCCTAACCCTAGTCTTACCTCGGGTTAATAAATTCAACCAAAACACTGCCCAAGTTTAATTCGGGCGGGGGCTCGGGTTAAATTCGGGTTAATGATTTTGGACTGATTTTAACTTACTTTACGGGCTGATTTCAGGTTAATGTTCAAAACCTGATACATATATTACATAATATTCAAATAATTTAACAACCAACAACTTCAAATATAACACAAATATATTACATAATTTAACAACCAATAACCAGTTTAATGGAACACAAACATAACATTCAAATATATTACATAACATTCAAAAATTATATTTATATAATAGTAATTCGGGTTGAACTTGATTATTAATTTGGGTTGAGACCGATTTTAATATATGGGTTTAACCTGTGAATCTGAGGGGTCAACCCGAGGCCAGTCCAAATTGAATTCGGGTTGAGATTTTTTGAAAAAGTCCAACTCAAGTGTTAAAAATTCTTGTCCAAATCCTAATTTTTTCGAGTTGGACTCGGGTTGAAATTGGGTTGCCCAACCCAAGTTGCATCCCTACCCCCAACAACAACCAAAACAAAAAATCTCAACCCAAAATATAAAAAACAGCAACACCCTATTTTCTTTCTTTTTTATTCTTTATGGGTTGGATCAGTTGGCTCTAGGATTGTGAAATTCAGCTATGACATTGATTATGCATTATGACTAACGCAATACTCTCTCTCTCTTATGCAGTGTGTTGCTTTGGGCACCATTTCTTAACTTCAGAAAATTCCCAAGAGATCCATCGATGAAATATCCATGGTCCACACCAGAAGATCCTTCCCAAGTTAGAGGTGGATTCCTCAAGTATCCATGGGCTCAAACCGAAGATTATGAATAACCCACCTCACTCACATACCTTGTGTTTAGATTATTGCACTACTACTACTGAAACCCTCTGGCTTTTATGTATCATATGAACAGCTTAGTATAATTTTCTTTTGTGTAACGCTTGATCTTCCCATGGCTCCCCCCCCCCCCCCAAGAGGAACGACGAGGATTCATACCCTTTGTATGGTCAGTGGTATCACGGACCACTCGACCCCCGCCTCTATTGGAGTGGGGGAGGGAGGGTTGTGGTAGGAGCGAAAGGATTGGTGAATTCACAAAATACCCACCCAAAAAAACTTTATTTTGAAAATCTTTTAATATTTCTCCACCATTTTCAAAATAAAATATTGTATAAGAAGCAAATGACTATAATACAAGGTTTATACATAGATGATGGTGGCTCACTACTTGAATCAGTCACTTGGTGAAGGCGTATCAAAGTTAATAGGAAAAGACTAACAGACATGTTTTTGAACTAGCAACCTATTTAACCAACGAGACTCATCTTCACCCATAACACTTATATTCTTTTAGATATTCTTTTATGCTGACACATTTAATTGGTCTTGTGTCTGTACCTTAATTCCATAAGTGCCCTAAAGGCAAGCCATGTTCTCATAAGAAATGGCCCCACTTCCACACTTATGTAGGTAGATTCATCGGAGGTGTCATTGTTATAAGTCTATTAAGAGTTAATAGCTCAACATCATCTTTACACATTACAAGTACTAAGCACTTATCCTTAGGATGACTATTTTCTATTTAATGTTTGCATTCATGACTTATGGTGTACTTTACTTATTGAATTTGAGAACTTGAATTTCAAGTGTGAAGTTGACTTTCCACCAAGAGTGATCTTATCAATTGGGCTTTAATTCTATTCCCATTGATGTTTTTAACATCATATTCGTTGTAAGTACTTTAATAAAAAGATCTGTCAAGTTTTGGTATATGTAGAATTTGTTATACGTTTCCGTTGGTGTTAATTTACTATCACAATGTATAGAAATGAGAGACATTGATTTAAGCCAAACTAAAATTTCTTATAGTAAATTTCTCAACAATTTCGTCTCTTTACCACTTGCGATAAGTGTCACAAATTTTGATGTCAAAGTAGAATCCGTTATATATGTTTGTTTTTGGAACCCAATAAACAACACTCACACTAAGAGTGAGTACACATTCACTTAGGGCTCATTTGGTTGCCGTATTAAAAATGGAAGGATTAGATAAAGTAATATAATAAAATACAGATGGATTAAATACAAAATTAAATATAGTATTAGAATAATACGTAATTTTATCTAGTGTTTGACAATACATAATATAAGAGTTGAATAATAGTTATTTAATCAAATCTATTGTTTAATTAGAGAATTATTTCAACGTATTAATGCTAAATTAACAAAAATATCCTCAATCAGTGTTTATTACATTGATGACAACTTGAATTTATCACTTGGAGCCTTATAGTAGTAAATGTGTAGAATAATACGTTTGAGTTGGATTATAATACCACATTTTTTGGTGGTATTAAAAAATTTCCATAATACAGGTTCATCGTATAAAAAATATATGATAAGTATAAATTTTTAAAATTAATACGGTATTAAATTTGCTTATCAAACAAAGTATTAGACCCGATTAAATAAAAATTAGTACAATCTAATATTTAATCTCATCATAATATGTCTACCAAACTAATCATCATTGTTGTATGATCTTCGCAATCAGTTATCCAATTGATATCTGAATATCCCGAAAACTTTTTTCTATAAACTAGAGTTTTCTTTACAAACCCCCCCCCCCCCCCCCCCCCAACTGGTGGGCTTTTATTCCATTTTTGGATTGGGCCCCTTCTAATGGAGGCTTGTAGGGGCTAATTCAATGGCTCTGCTAATGGGCTGGCCTGACTTTCAGCGGGGTAAACTTTATTCTCAAAAAGAAATAGAAAAATCTTCATCACCTTTTCTTCACTTCAATTATTTTTGAACATGAGCCAGTGTGTGTACATATATGCCCCAGCATGGGTGGTAATGGAACCATGATTCATGGCAGACTCATTGTCCTTCATCACATGGCTAGTCATCAGGCCTCTCGATGGATTAGATGTTACTATGAGTTCGATCTAAACCTAAATTCGATTTTGTTGTGTATGAATAGATATTTTGGTTGGTTTTTTAAATTTTAATTCAAACTTCGTTCTTTAATAATCGGATATGAATATACCAATAATTTATCTGATTACAATTCGATTGCACTAATATCAACACATTTATAAGTATATATTATAATTTTGTGATGATTTATTGAAATCCAAATATATTGTGCAAAATTTCAGAACTAATAGTGTTACTCATCTAATACAATTGCAAATTTTGACCATACTGGATGTGAATTGTAAAACTAATATCATCAAATATTTGGACCCAAATTTTTAATAGGATGCTAATTCGAATCGAGTAAAATTTGATCTAAACCGGCTCAGCCCAACAATTTTTTTTTATATCGTATTTGTCATTTTATCGCTTTTGTAGGTGTTTTTAACACTGTTATGATAACTATTTTTTACTATTTTTATGATACTTACAATCGATTCTAAAAATCACCCAAAATAGTGCTCAAGTTTTTTTGTCTGTGTGAAATATGGCGTCAGGGCTTGGTTAACCGAATACACGAAATTGGGATCTCTGGTAAAAACAGCCACAAAATTTGTAAATTAACCACAAAAATAATTAATTTTTTTATTATAAAATAACTCAAGAATTATAAAAACACAAAAATTTAGAGGTGTGATACCCATTTTTTTTAGTACAGTAGTCAGTCCACATTTAACATCCATGCTAGACATGTTGGGCTGTGCCAAGGGAAAGCAACTAATAGGGACTTAAAAGAGTGCACCACTCACTTCTCTTCCCATCTTATAGAGGGCTGGTCAGACATCATGAACATAATTGCTTGTCCATGAGGTAGGCCCCAAAATAGAAGAACCAACGGTTATTCACCTCTTTAAGCCTTGCAATGGTGAGTCACTACAGCCAAAACATTGGTAGGCATGAAGCACATGCAAGGGGGTACGATCACATGTACAAGTTGGTTTGGTGGTGAATTAAAAGTCGAGACGTTAACCCGTTTGTCTAGAGTTTGAGTGATAGCGTAATACCCGATCAATTCAATCAATATCGACAGTTTTATGGGTAATTTTATATATCTAAGAATCATATTGTAACTATTCATCTAGAGATTGAGTATTTTCGTTATGTATGGTTTACGGGTAACTATACTAATTCAGGAATTGCGTTGTAATCAGGAATATGAAAAATACAACCATGATGATGTTTCCCTATGAAGAAACATTTATGAACCTTTCGATGGAGACTAAAGGCAAAATGAAGTTAAGACATGAAGCACATGCAAGGGTTTAGTATTCACTGTCTTGTTGCCCATCCTGGGACATTGATGTTTCTGAAAGTGTAGTAAAGCGAGCCTCATCCATATGTTGTGAAATGTGTGATGGAGAGCATAGTTTTTATCCTTTTGAAGATTTTGCATAGAGAGACTTGCTTTAGTCCAATTTGAAGAACAATCTCAAGTAAGAAACATACTAAGTTGATGGTTTAAGAGAAAATTAAGGAAACTAATAGAAATTTTTCTTCACACTTGTCAAATTAATAAGCTAAGCCTTTCATAACTAGTCATCTTCTCAATTACAGTACACGACTTGATCTACCTAGTATTATATTCTTGTAAGAAAAATACAAAAAATGAGATTCATTTAATATTGAAATTCACAACTAATCTAACTCCTGTGTTAAATTAGGCTCTTGAATTAAATTCTCAAATTAAGTTTCCGCAGCATAATTCCTTTGTTTGTAAATCTTTCATCATGCATTTAAGTGAGTCTTATACAAATATGCGGTGATCTAGAAATAGAGGAGTAAAAATAACCTAGGCCAAGACGAGTGTCTGAATCATGTTTTATCCGTTTACAATCATATTTAAGTTTTATCATATGAAAATTAGTTTAATCATTTCTCATATATAATCGTGTATAGTTAGACTTGTATATTTGTTAAGCTGAATGACAAGTTATAGTAGACAATTATTTTTTTTTTTAACGTAAAAAAAAAAAGTAATTATAAAATTATATTTTACGTAAAAGAAGTGTCACCTAGGGTAATTGGTAATTCTTCTATTCAAGTCATATATATTTATCCAGGCAGTTTTCATATTTGAAAGCATTGCATAATAATCTCATCATTAATATACAAAAACATCATTAGACATAGTTTTATTAATATTGATTTTGTATTGCATCTGAACATAATCAAGTTTGTATCTATTGAATTCGTATTATGTTGGAGCTGTATCCTGTATTCCAATCACCCTGTTTATTTAGGGATGTGGAAGTGTTGAATATCCAGTTTAGTAGGTGAGTCCCATTATTACTTGTTAACTTCAATGACAGAGAGACAGTATGTATAGTGGATCTTCCATCTTCATTGTTTATTAAATACTAGAATTTAACATTGTACTTCAATTATGGGTTTTAATCACAGTCACAGTCTCTTTAAAGGAAAAATGTCAGACAGCAAAAAAATAGAAAAAGAAAAAATGCATTGAAAAGCTTAAGTTCAAAGGGTTACATTTTGATGGGTAGCTATGCCTAGTCACCTCTAACCACCATCTTATCTAGAAAAAAGAGAAGTATAAACACAGGTTCCATCTCCTCCACTATACGCTCTCTTAATTGTACTTAATGCTACATTATCCATTTTGAAATAATGGAGGGCTTGAAGGTGCATCGTAGTGGTCTTGATCACTTATGAATTTTGATCTTTGAAACTTGATGACCATAAAATTAGGTTGAAATTGCTTGTAATTTTACGAAATTAGTGAATTACAAACATGATCCTAACAATCTTTTCCTTTGACAATTTCGTAACAAAACACTTATGAATATTAAATTTTATATGAATTTATGGTGAAAAAGATCAATTGATAGAGGAAATTGAAAGAAAGCAAATTGGATGGGGAGGATACAAAACCGAGTGAACACTAAGATTTTACCTTCATTAAATTTTGGATAATTATATTTTTAACTCTCTCACCTATGACTCTAGTCTCATGTTTGCTCCTCAAGTATAAAATTTGTCATATTACCTTCTCAATTATATAACTTTGTTCCATATTGTCTCAACATTAAACGTGTGTCGTATTTTAAAATAAAAGTTTACGTTCTCTAAATTGGGGCAACCTAAAAAAGGTGATAATTAAGGGAAAAATGTGATAACACGATTATCGAGGGATAATACAAGACTACTAACCATAATAAAAAGTGCAATATGAGAAATATAAGTTGCACCTTTTTCTGGTTTTACTTTTGTTTTTCAACTGAAAAACTTGAAGAAATACCATGGGTTGGCAAGAGATCAAAGTGAGGAGGGCCACCTCTTCATTGCTTCCCTGAAAAATAAAATAGTGAAGTGCCTTTTGCTAGTGTTGTCCAATCAAATTGTATGGGTATGCTAGCTTTTTTTTTTTTTGTCATGTGTGTGTGTGTGGAGCCAATGCTCTTCAAACTGGCAAATTGTATGTGTAGTCCTGGCTACATCATGCATGCTCCACTTATAAACCGAACAAACAAGTAGATAATGAAATCTAGCATCTTAAAATGAAAGAAAAAGAAGAGGGAAAAATGAACCCAAATACCTAATGGTATTAATCAAACATGTCAAGAAAATTATGGTTCGTGTCATGTATAAATTGGTATATAAATGAGTCGAGTCATATATTTTTTTTATTTACTTCACTCATATTTAATTTGTTTATTAATGGTATCGTGTCGAGTTCATCCGTTTATGAAACAAATGACTTAAGGAAGAATCAAACCCTCTAATTTTATATCGTATTAACGAGTCATGTCTATTTTGATACTCCTAACCCCTATTATTGTACCTTAAGTTCTCAAGTTCAAATATTGTTGTGTTCCCCAACTAAAAAAAGGACAGACAGACGGGTGCTATAAAGTCAGGTGTGCGCGGTATTTTTCGCACAATAGATGAAAAAACAGATCTCTTTCTAGGTGAACTCGCGTTTACCTGAAAGTCGACGATCTTGGGACAAAGTGGAAATTCGAAATGGCCAAAGGGAGCCTAAGGAGTGGTGATGAATTGCTCCATGAGCTGTTATATCGATTCCGGCGGGTTGTAGGTTGTTTATGACACACAAAAAATAGGTTAGAAGAGCGTCCTAGTGTTTTTCGGCGTATCTCTCCGACGATCAAGTCAATTCTTTGAGAGAGGGGAAGAAAAAACATTGTTTTGTATTGTTGAGGAGTGAGTTTGCGTACATTTGCACTATGTTTTTGGAACTATTTATACCTCCAAAGACCCATCATTACTGATGGTCTAGGTAGTAGATAGCACCCAGACATGGGATAGTGTATCTCCTATTTCGCATGGGGGAAGCCCCATTATTAAATGCTCGGCCCCCTTCAAGCATTTAATGCTCTTTTTTTAACATAGAGACATTAAATGCTCAGGTCCTAGAGCATTTAATACTCTTTCTTCTACGCTCTTAGAGCCATCGTGAGTGTCCCATCAACTAGGGTTCATTAAATGCTTGCCTGGATAGCCGCATGTCAGTAGGGATATTTTTGTCTATTCACCCCTCAGCTTGTACTTCATGCCGCATGTCTAGCTCCCTTTTGCTTAGCATTTTATTTATTCTGTCATTCTAAATTTGTTAGGGGGGGCATTCTCATGATCTCTAGTCTAGTTCTCAGACTTGTCAGCTATCAATCAATAGTCTTTCTAAAATCTGAAGACATATGAAAAGGCCCGAGTGCATAAAGTGTCTTTAGTGCTGAGGACGCATGGCTGTCCCTGAGTGGAAGTGCCACGGCGTCGAGGAGACGTGTCATCACTAGAGAACAGGACTTGCCTTGGTGCCGAGGAGACGTGCTCGTCGGAGGGGAGGACGTGTCTTGGCGTTAAGGGAACTTTACTTCATCAAGGACAATGATGTGCCTTGGTGCCGATAACACATGTCTAAATCTTATTTTTCCTTAGAAGTGTCTCATCACTAGGATTGTTGATTTTTTTTTTCTTAGCAAAAAAAAAAAAAAATTAATGCAATTACCGACAAGGTTATGATTGATGATATTGCCCGCACAATGAAATCCTAAAAAAAGATTCAAACCACTCTCAATTATTAAGGTATAAAATGGCCGCACAAAGTCATACGGACTTGGTCCGCAAATCATACGTTAATATCCAACCGTGCATGTAAAGATACGCAGGCAGCTGACCAAATTCTCACATTTTTAAATCTATGCTTCAAACTGAATAGACATGCAACTTCCAAATGTCCAAAATCACATCAACTACAATTTTTTTTTTTAACATGTATATTGTTAGTTAAGGGTATGACAACGATACTTGAAAGTGTTTTTTTGGATCGTACCACGGTTATTACCAAATATTAATCATGTTACAACTTAGTGTAGTGAGTTTACAATGAAATACGTTTGTTTGGGGATCGATTTTAATGTATTAGGGTCAATTTTGACTTTCAAATTTATCCAAATAATAATAAATTGAATTTAAATTTTTTTATTTTTTAGGATGATACCTTTCTGGGTATCATAGGTTTACTATGTTAATTAAAATTTCCGACCGAATCATGTGTCATATTGTGATAATATGGGCATAAATCAGCTGGGATTTTAATGACAAAATTTGATTTTATTGAGTACAATAGTCAATAGGCCAACTGAATGAGTCGAATATAAAATCCTCAGGGTGTTATTTGAAAATATTTCAAATTATGCAATCAGAACCTATAGAACCGGTCTTGTGGTTATTATGTATGATCTTATGGTAGTGAGATGACGATTTTTTTGTTTTTTTGGTCATCCATCAAAAGAGTCCGATCAACTTACGCTCATCTCGATTAATTTTTTTTCAGTTCGATTAAAAGCAGGTCATCCAACAATAGGGCATTCATGAGAAATTTCGACTCCAAAAAATTGTCAAAATTTGAACTCAGGACGTTTGTTTTTTCAACTTGTCCCTATTATCATTTGAGCTACCTTGAATTTGGAGACAACACTTTGCCTCTCAAGGAATTAAAATATAAGCTTTGTCCATTTAAAAATTTAACAGCTCACATTGCACCATCTATAATATAAAATAGTATAGACTTCAATAAATATATCTAACAGTCTTAAATAGATTCATTTAACGGCCATTAACACCTTTCTCAATCATTCATATTGTATCATCCTTTCAGGCACGAATTACCCCTCATATTCATCTTAAAAAAAAATTTCTAAAAAACATCTTCAGTACATAAACAACTCAACCAAAATGTTCCCGCAATCCACTAATTCATACTTACTTCTGTATTATCTTTTTCTCTCTTCACTTTAATAATAATTTTGCATAATTAAATATTTTGTATTAGAGAGCTGTCTTCTAATATATTCAATAGATATATGTATGTATATATTAGGGGTTCCCTCCCCTCCCCCCCCCCCAAAAAAAATAAAAAAAAAAAAAAAATAAAAAACTATCGGAGAAAATGATTTCGTTGAGTTAAAAAAGAATGAGTAAACCATTTACTTTTCTTTCATGAGTAAACCATTTACTTTTCCTTCTTAATCAAAAATAATATTTTTATCAATTGATTTTTTCATTATACCAAGTGGATCGTCAGTTTAAGCATAAGTCACTCTATTGACTATTTTTTTAGGGAAAGTTTACGGTATTAAAAAAATAATTGGGTACCGTAGTAAAAATTATAATTTTTTATGATAAAGTTACACATTTGAAACAAGAAATTACAACTGTTCAAGAGAAGACTATATTTATTTTTTGCTACGTGGTGTCCAAGCTTGCGCACCGACTACTCCCTCAAATTTAACGACTGACCACCGTAACTTGAGCTGGTCAAAACATGTCCCCAAATAGACAAGGGTGACTAGTCCTTAGGGAATGAGAGAAAAGATTAAACTTGAGATCTCTGAGTTATCAAAAGATAGATCATGATCGATCACAGATACCTATGATCGATCATTGGCTTTCCTCAACCAATTATAACTTCTCACTTATGAGTTATAAATTGATATTTAAAAATTATAAATTAATTTTTAAAAGTTATAACGTTCGGTGGTATCGATCACAATGCCTTAAGGTCGATGACAATTAAGACGGCAATATGCTTAGATCAGAGTACCCCACTTATAGTATCAATTAAAGTACAAGAATACACCTTGTCAACATCGTTCGGCCGGCATAGGTATTAGAGGAACGGAACAGAACAATTATCAAACTGCTAAAAATTACATCAACTCAACGTGCACCGTGATTCTCTATATTGATTATATCTAAGGTTTGATATGAAGATATATTTCGATGTAACCTTTAACATTAAAAATTCATGTTTAGTCATCATCTATTTTAATGGGAAGAGCATAAATTTTTTTTTTTACGTTTTTTTAACAGAGTTGGTTAGACGTAAATTCCTTCCGTCAAATTGAGAGAAAAATTATTCTCAAATTAGCGTGACCAACCAGTTGAATAAAGTATAAATAATTGTTTTATTCATTAAAACTCAAAACTCGTTCGAAGAAGGTTTTCGTTTATGCATGTCTCTAGGTAAATTCACTTAAGTTACGCCTCTAAATTATGACATAGACCCCTCACTTGAGTAAATCTTAAGTGACTACCTTCACGCAATGTTTTAAACATTAAACATTGGGATCTTATCTTGAATTGATGAGAGAGGTTAAAGGATTAAGATTGTTGAATCGGATCGAGAATCATAAAATCCTATCAACTGAGAAAATGAGACGAAAAATATATGTAGTAATACAAAATTTTAAAAAATAAGACTTGACCAAGCCTAATACATATATATATATATTATTACTAATAAAATATTTTAACATGTAAAACTTTTAATTTATTATTATACCCTTATGAAAAGTTTTAAATACTAATATGTTATTTTGTACTTGAATATCTAAATCACTATTATATCATTCTTTTTTGTTTTAATTTATTTCATAATCTATATTTTTTTGTATATCTATGATGATATTACCCTTAATATAATATTTGGAAGACAACAACAAAATCATTATTGCCAAATACCCAAAAATCTTCTATCTTTTCCGCTTCATTCAAAAATTTAATTCTTCTTTATTTTTAATTTTCAAATTTCCAAGTGTTTTTCTCTTCCACAAAAGAAAATAGTTTTCTTCTCTGCTATTTCTTCATAATGTTTATAGTTATGAACAATGACATAGATATAATTCTTTTTCAACGAGTTAACCTGCATAACTTTTATGATCTAATAACATGAACATGAAATAATATTTGTTTTACTTACACATATACTTTATAATTTTATTTCTTGGTCCAAATATTTTTATAAAATTTCACGTCCATTACTAGTCTATGCAAATATGAATATAACGACAAAGATCAAATTTAAGGTAAGATTAAAATTTGGTAAACTACAATTTGAACATTAAAGAAAGTTTAAGATCAAAGACGGGCGAATAATCTTGTGAGGTTGTGCAAAAAATAATAAAAGAATTCAAGTATTTTTATCTTAATTTTTAGAAAAAAGATAACTGATGGATCCTTGGTCCAATGGTACCCTATGTCTTATAAAGGTTTTGTCTTTTTGAAGTCAATTGTTCAAATCCCACTTTCCCTTCCCCTTCCTCTTCCAAAAAAATTATTATAATTTAAAAATAAATTAGAGAAAAGATAAAGAGTAGAGACTAAAAAGTTGAGAGGCTGTTGGATAATAACTTTTGACTATTCGACATTTAAACAAATTAAAAAAGCATCTGACTACGATCACTCACCATGAGAGAAGATAAAATTTAACTATAGTTTTCAACTTTTCAGCAAGAGAGATGGATAAAAAAATAGACATTTTTGAAAAACAAATTACGCATCCTTTGAAATTTTTTAATAAACCACAAGCATATAAGGGATTTACATTTGTACTGAGTACTTAACTGTAAAAATTGAAAAATATGAATTGAATTGCTTGGTAACTAAATACGCTGATCAAACAAACTCAACAACTTTGATCAATAAAGTCGCAGTTTGAATCGGAATCTTAAGATCCTATAAGATTCATATCGTGATTCATTAAGATCCTACGAATTTGAGATCCTATGATCCAGATCGGAATTTTGATAACCATGCCTCTAGGGCATGTTTGGTACGTGGATTGGGATGTGATTTAAATAGTGAATTATGTGAAAACAGCCAAATGCATCTTCTAAGCTTGCGGTTCAAAATTTGAGGTTTAGAATTTATAGGATAAAAGAATCTCAGCCAGAAATGAATAGTTGATTAAAATTAACAAGTAGGGGTTTGATGAAAATCATGAGGTGGTTGAGTTTCAAAAGTGATAGATTAGATTTGAAGACAAAAAGATTAATTTATCCAAAAATTTAGGGGCTGTTTGGTAACTGTCTTTGTTTTGTGTTTTGCGTTTTTATTTTCAATTTTTGTCAAAAATAAAAACAAAAATATGTTTGAATACTATTTTTATTTTTGTTTTCTATTAACTGTTTGAAAACAAAGACAAAAAAATAGGAACAAAAACAAGATGTTTCAAGAAACAAAAAAAAACGGAGACAACATGCACAAAAATGGTGGGGAATTAATGAGATCTGGACTTCGACTCCTCTCTCCTCCCATCGCTTCTCTTTCTATGTCTCTCTCCTCTTTCCCTCCTCTCTCTGTATCAGACCACCAACTCTCTCCTCTCTTCCTTATCTCTCCTTTCTCCTCTCTCATTTCTCCGTATTCCTCTCTCCTTTCTCTGAGTTGTTGGGTCGTTACCCACCTCCATCGCTGCCTCCGCTTCCATCACTCTATCAAACCACCATAAACGTCTTCGCCTCCATTGATGTATCAAACCTCCATAAACGCCTCCATCTCCAACGTTGTATCAGACTACCATAAAAACCTAGAAGATCTGTGCATATATATATGTACGATCTGAGCATATATATGCACATTCTGTGTATATATATGCATGATTTGTGCGTGTGTGTTGTGTTGTGTGTGTATTGTGTTCTATTTGGGTTTACTATTTGGGATTGTTGAATTGTCATTTGAAATTGAATTTTCAAATAGATACCAACATATTTAGATTAAAATTTGAAATAGTTACAAAACATATTTTTTATTTTTATTCTCATAATTTGATAGATAAAAATGAATCTCAAACATATTTTATGTTTTAGTATTTATCACAAAACAAAGACAAAAAATTATTTATGTTTTACATTTTGTGAAGAGACGAAAACAAAAACGTTACCAAACGACCCCTCATTCTTCTACTCATTTAATAATAGATATTTTAGTAAATTAAGTAATATGATTTGATATGAATCCATTAACCTCACATGTATTTATATCATCTACCAAACATGAAATTTGATAAAAATTTTATTTGAATCTCATGCACAAATCATTGGAGCTGAGTTTGATTCCAATCCCCCCCCCCCCCCCCAAAAAAAAAAAAATGCAAACTGCCCCCAAAGTATTGCGAAGGCCATCCACATAGACCATAGGCCTTATTTGCCCGTTCACCATATCGGAGGTGAAGAAAGACTACCAAAACTAAACAAGTCTTCAAGAATGAAAATAGAGAGGAACTTTTTATCCATTTTCATGATTCGGGTGTTCTTGGTAGCTGTTTTCAATTCACTCTCAATGTGTAATTGGTATTTTTTTTGCGTTAGTCTAAGGAACTAGTTTAAGTTTTTTTTTTTGCTGGTTGAAAAAAAAGGTAGGGGTAAAAAATAGCGCTTAGCGACCACCTTGATAGGCCTTCACCGGTGAGATCATAAGGTCCCTAATCACGCCTGAAACACCTCTAGAGACCAGACTTAACTAGGGTGGTATAGCGGTCAACCACCAAGTTTCAATGGAGATTCTAAAACTCGAACTCCCAACATTAAGGTAAAGAATAAGGTCGATACCTGACTAAACCACCCTACTTGGTGGTAAGAACTAGTTTAAGTTAAAAGCAATGCTACGTTACTCAAATTTACAATTCAAATTTGCATCTCAAATAAAGGGGTATCATTGGATCAGTGCGTCCCATTTAAAAAAGTTGATGGGATCCACTCATCTAATGATCTCCGTTCATTTGAGATGCAAATTTGGGCTGTAAATTTGGGTTACATAGTATTTCCCTTAAGTTAATATTTAGTTCTCATTGAACTAATTTTGTCAATTCAATCCTTAATCAGATAATCCATTAAATTTTTTAATGGAAGTAATCGTGTGTTATTTTTTTTAGATGATATCATGTGTCAAATATATGACTATTCTATTAAAAACTTAACAATCTATTTATGTAGGACCAAAATGACACAAATTGAATATTTTAGGGATCAAATTGATAAAATTAATACAATAATGACTAAACGAACAAAAAACATATACTTCTGGGACAAAAAATACTATTAACCTAACTAATTTTATTAAGGCCGGATCTGTAGAACTATGGGTTGTGAGGAATGAATAAAGTAAGCTTAACAAATCAATCAATCACAAAAATTGATTTAAAGAGGAAGATTAGTATAATCAACATGTATCGTGTATCAAAAGTTATAATTTTTTTTAAGAAATTAAAATACAATTCCAAAAATATTATTGATCACGATCATGAATTACTTCATTTTTTTTGAAGATTTCGTTACTTACCTTATCGGTAAAATTATAATTGATTGAATTGATGCATGATTTATCATAATATTTTATAATGAATCATAAATTACATCAAATACTTGTAACTTTATCTTTCAAAAATAAAAAATGACTTTGAAAACTTATAATTTTCTCTATTGTATTAAAAAAAAATGGTACCTTTTAGTGCTATTAAAAAATTATAGTAAGATTTCAATCTGAATGCATACAAATCCGATCTATTCACAACCCTGTGTTTTATAATTAAAGAAACTAGTTATTTAAAATAATGTAGTACTACGAGCTGGAAACCTGAGTGACTTGGCAAGACGTGGCTCTGATATGCTGTGTACAGCTACAGCGCTGCTGCTTTTACTTAATAGAGTTCTGGTAAAGCAACTCTGCTTTGTGCCATTAAAAAGACCCTGAAAGACTAAATCCAACAACAAAGAACGGCAAAGCCGGCTGCTATTGGTCCAAAGTTGTTTAGGTCAACCCATGGACTTAGTCACTTAGGTGCATGTAGTTTTTGTAAAATGGTTGTTTGTGTTTCAATGTGTATTTTTATCATCTCAATATTTTTTGTGATTTTTTTTTCTGCCAATTTTGAACCTAGATTCAAGGACAAGCCTGCAAATTGTGTCTCCATGCATGGAATTGAAATAAAGTATTATTCAAAGAAAATAGGTAATGAGTGCTCTAATAACTATCCTTTTCGTTGTTCGACTTTAAAGTCACATGTTTAAATCTCGTCGTCCCTCTCCTTTTAATATTGTCTAATTAAAAAAAAGAATATAAACAACTCTATGGATATTTGTTAGAAAAATGAAAAATTCTGATAGATGGTTGTTGATTTTTTTAAAAGATATTACAAGTGGAAAAATGATGCATAATTCAAATAAAATTTAAAAAATACAATTCAAATGTATATCATTATTTAGATGAGTGAGTCTCATTGAAAAATTAATGAGACATAATCATCTAAGAGATGATATATATTTGTGTTATAATTTTTTAGGTTTTATTTAAGTTGTGTAGTATTACTTTTACAAGTAATGGTTTTAAAGAAATAAATCTTTTAATAGAAAAATGGAGAAATAAAATTTAAGTAAATTGGTGGTCCAGTGCAACGACTTCCACCGCAGCTAGAGAAATTATTTTCACAACTCACAAACTTGACGCCCATGTGACAATGAGACAAGATAATTGTGGCCTCAAGCCCGACTCTCTAGAAGCAAATATTTATACAATTGATACCAAAATACCTATGGTAAAGACTTGTTAAGTTGAGTTGAGTTACATTTTTTGTGGTATTAAAATTTTTATAGTTGAGAAATTCATTATGTTCAAGTTCGTCTCGTTCCACTAATTGTGTTTAACTTAGTTGACCGCCTTTTAATTTCTCAATATTTACTACAAGAAAAATGGGTTTTGTGGCAGTAAAGTGTTGTATCAAAATTTTTTTACGACAGCAACGGTCTGTCTCAAATAGTATTTACGGCAGCAAAATTCTGTTGTAAATAAGTTGTCACAAAAAATTCGACACTTTTACTTTTATCATGGCGGCAAAAAGTTCTGTCTCAAATATCACATTTAGCTGTTGTAAAAATTAGAAGATTTTGTTATAGCGGTTAATATATTATCGAAAAAAGTATGAAATTTTTTCTACATTAAATGAAATATATTTATGACGGCAACGACGCCGCCACAAAAAAAGTATTTTTTTTTAACTATTATAAACCGTTGGTAATCAATGTTATATGCTCTATACATATATACACTTCTATCACATAAACTTAAAAGTGCATATCTGTACATTTTTTTTTGGGGAGGGGAATGGGAAAAGGGAAGGGGGACGTGAACTCTTGATTTTAAGAAAGTAAAGTTTTCACAAGGTAAGGAGTACTATTAGATCAAAGACCTATTAATATCAGTACATTTACCCAATTCCATATATAAATAAATACAAAAGTAAATATGGCCAACATTTTCAAAAAACATAGTAATATTTTCATATAAAAAATAATAATAATCTCATGAGTTAAACAAAGTGTATGTATGTATATATATGCATACATACATCAACAGAGGGCCACACAATATTTCTTTGAACGACTTGTCCAACTATTTAAATAGTATATAAACGAGTCGTATCATATACATTTCTTTTAATTGGTTTCATCAATACTTGATTCGTTTATAATCGTATCGTGTCAGGTTCACTCGTTTACTAAACAGTGGCTTAAAGGAAGACTTAAACTCAGTAATTTTATGTTGTGTTAACTGGTCGTATAATATTTTGATACTCCTAGTTTTGAAATAAAAAATTGACTTTGTAGGGCTTAAATTTTTTTTTTTGAACTAGAAATTATATTTTGATGTAAAGGTACATAGTTTTATAAATTATTACTTGTAACATGAAAAATAGTTGTGGCTAATACAATTTTATTTTAGATATTTTCTTCTTTAAAACAATATTTTATTGTTTTATGAAATATTATATACAACGGAAAAAATAACTGTCATAAATATTAACAAAATATTAATATAAATACGTTTTTGGTGACGGCAAACACATCCAATACAAAAAATTATTTTAATTTAAAATAATATTTTATTGTTTTATGAAATATTATATACAACGGAAAAAATAATTGTCATAAATATTAACAAAATATTAATATAAATACGTTTTTGGTGACGGCAAACACATCCAATACAAAAAATTATTTCAAACATGTCTTTTGTGACGACGAACACAACCGTCATAAAAAATTTGTTACAAAAAATCTTATTTTTGGAGTGATTCTCTCCTCTAAGAAGTCAATGGGTTAACATAGGCAATTGTCATCGATTCATTTCTCATGATGTCCCTCTTTTGGGTGGTATGTTGTTTATCTTTCTCGGATTTGTTTTTACCCTTTTGTAGGTAGTTTCTTCTCTATTATAAATGCATTGTTGTCCATTATAATTGAAGAGGCACTACATTTTTGACACATGTAGTAGTGTCATTTAATGTTTTTCACGTGGAAGTGATAAGACCAGTCACGTGAGGAAACAGTGAAACCATAACTTGACCAAGCTCTTAAATCATTACTTCAGAAGAGATGTATCGAGCTATTCAATTGTTCAGTGAGGAAGGAATAAAACTCGGTTCTAACCAAACCGAGCTCCTCATATAAACAATAGTGTTTGGAAAGTGCCTATAATTTAGGCATTCTGATATAACAGATGAACATGATCATCGGCTCGATAAAAGTAGTCCGATTAAAGAAATTGCTAGAGAGATTTTAGTGAAGGGAGAATTTTGTTAGGAATTCACTAAATTCCAAGATTGATGGGACTCTATAAAGGAACAATTCATCTTATTCATATTCGGACTTAAGCATCATAATGTTTTCGACCGAATCACTTCAATTTTGAGTAATTTATTCGTTTTGCAGGGTACAAAGAGGGGAAATATACATTCTTAATTCACACATTCTTTGAAGGAGGTAAATTCATTTCTAGTTTCCTACAATAATAATCGTTTGTTCATTTTAATCAAAATCTCCCACTAAAAGGGTTCTCACAATACGAATAAGTTGTCGAGGTTATTGTAATTCATGTAAAACAATTTTTTGGACTTTGAATAGCCATAAATCAATATCCTCATATGATTGAATCAAGCCTATTGTCAAATATAACTTCTCGTCGAAAAATGCTAACGTTTCATTGTCGATTATGTGTATCAATCTAGTCATTATATTTCATATATATATGTGTCGTCAAAACAGTTCAAAATATGAACTAATGTTGATTTATTTTTTCAAAGAAACCGGCTCGAATATAAACCGATCTCAAATGGCTAACCCTGTACTTATATAATCGATAGTTTTGTGTGTTTATTGTAATTTGTAAAAGTAAAAATTGCCACTTTTAGTGAGAGCAGGTGCAACAGTGAGGTGCAATGAGATCTTGCTATTTTTAGGACAATCCTAACACAAAAAAGAGGACCACAGTTGGCATCCGAGAATTAGATTGAGGACCACAATTAGCATCGGGACTTACAAAAGTCTGACAACGTAAGTTCTGGTTGACATTGCCAGGTAGACACTTGTACACGGTAAATCTACGTGAACCAATTTGGGGTAAATTCCATTTTATCCCCTCAAAGATATAAATATTTACAGTTTATGCTCTAAATGATTAATTTTCTCGCATTTTTCCTTCTAAGAAGTAAAAATTTTGCAATGTGATTCACTGTGTTAAATGCTTTAATTATTAGATATTTGAAAGAAAAAAAATATATATGATACCCACATTTTATTTTTTGATACTATATCAAGGGGAAAATGCAACGGTTTTTGTTTGGGATCATGTCGAAAGCAATCACAACCCTTGATTTGGTTTTGGATAATTAATAATTATTCATTAAAAAATAATAAAATGTATAAAATTTTAGTTGTCAACTAAAAGTGAATGTACGACACTAAAAAAAATGATATTATTTTGAGACTTGACTATAGTACTAAAAAAAATTCTATACCGTATTTTTAAATTTTGATATATTTTAATAATTGTTTTTATAATTTTTATAGATTATTTTATAACTAAAAAATTTATTATTTTTGTGTGTAATTTATTATTTTGAGGATGTTTTTATCACTGTTATAGTAATTATTTATATCATTTTTTTCGGTACAAAAAAAATTTCACTTTTATAAATAATTTACAACATTTGTAGATATTTTTATCACAAACTCCTGTTATAATAAAGATAATTCCAAATATAATAAATATCATTACACCACCTAATTTTTTTTTCCACAGTAGACAACTCCATTATTTTGAGTTTTGAGTTATATGTATTCATTAATAAAAAAAATTAAATAATAAAAATCTATAAGAAAAAATTAATTATTATTTTTTTTTTTGGTGCCAAAGTTTTGCAAAAGCAAAGAGGTGCAAGGAAATGACATCAAGCATTTTTTGATCTGTGCACAAGTACTAAAAATAGGAAAGGTGCAACTGCCTCCAAATGTAGTCGAGGTCCCCACCACTATAGGTGGAATCTGAACACGTGTCCAGAATCACGTGATGGCTGAGGGGGATGGTACAGTGCCTATGGGAAGGTGGTGCTGCCTGTTCCTGTTTCCTGGTGGTGGTAGGAAGGCTGTGGTAAATGGTAATGTGTGTGTCAGTCATCTGGGGCAGTCTTTGCTGTATTAATTTAGAATTTCAATTATAAATAACCTTTTGGTACCATATTTAAAAAAAAAAAAATTATTTATACCTAATTTACTTACTTAATATATTATAGTATTTGAATTGCTGTTAATTCAATAGTAGAGAGTGACTAGATCAATAAAAAAGATCAATAAATTAAGTTAATCTGACGGTACACGAAAAAAATTTTTTGTTAATAAAATTTTAAATTTTTTTTGAATAAATTTATATTTATTTATATTTAATCATTAATTATAAAAATAAAAAAAAGAACATATATAAAATAATAACTCATCCATTAATTTATGAATAGGTAGAGCAAGTCTACTGGAGTGCCATGAGGCGTACTTATGGTCAGTGCTGCCGGCTCTCTCCCTTAGTTGACTTTTTTTAGAATTAAGGAATAGCAAATTCATGGGTAGATCTTGAATCATTAACAGTATCTCCAACATTATTTATATATTATATATATTTATTTTAATTAATTATTTTTTCAAATTCACTTTAACAATTCTATTTATTTTAACTAACCACTTCAACTAACTTTAACTAATTTTCAATAATAAAATTTAAAAAATAATAATTTAATTATATATTGTACAAATTTAATTAATTATAGGCTATAAGAGAGAACCCACCTTCCAAAAATTACTACTACAAAATCAAATTCTCTCAAATTAAATCACAAAATTCAAAACAAAATCATCTTAAAACTTTCGAATTTAATCGAAAACTTCTGAAGGCTTCAAGTTTGATCAAACTGAATGTCATCGTCTCTCCATTGATCGCCTCATCCAAACACTATACCAACAAATCTTGAAGTAGTTAGAGAGAAGTGGCTAGCTAGATGTAGCTAGTGAAAATAGAGTTGTGGAAAATAGATAAGGGAATAACTAATCTGTTAAAACTACATTTTAGGGATAAACTATTTAAAATAGTTAAAAATGGGGTTTTAACTAGCCTTTTGGAGTTGCTATAACACATAAACATGTAATGAAAATGAGTTATAAATTTTGATGTATTGAGTTTAAATTTGACAATCACGAGGGGTTTTATCTCTCATAAAATATTATAGTTTTAGTATGAATGACTTATCTTTGATTAGATCGAAAAATTGATTAATCGACATACACGCAAACTGATTCGAACACTCTTAACCGTTGAATCAAAAGAAGAAAAAGAAAGAGAGTCCATGACACAATTTTCCTATATTTTTGAAATTAAAATTAAGATAGAATAGATACAATTTATTCCTTTGAGTACTTAATAATCTATTTTGTGAATCAAATTTATTACGTTTTTAGATATAAAAACTTGAATCTATGACTCATAAGTTCCAATTAGGTAATTTTATTTCTAAATCATTACAATAATAAGTTCTCACAGTATCTAGATTAGCATGCTTTGAGGGAAATGATTGGCATGAGATCCACTTAGTGCTCCACTAAAATGAAGTCACCTTTGACTAGAACCATAACATTATTGAATTTCAACATAAAATTTTGCTTCTCGAAGTATCTATAATTTTTTCACATAATTATAGACATACACCTAGTTAGGATACAACTGTAAATCTAATGTTTGACTACTCAAATTTAATGGACACTCCCTTGCTATTCTTTTTACCGGTTCAAAAAAAATAAAGTTGAAACTTCAACTTGGTGATGATTGGGCTAACGGCATCAAGAATAGCCTCACTGATATTTTCAAAGAGGCTGATTCTGCTGTAATATTTTCTTCTGTGAGAGAAGAGAGGATGGCGAGAGAGAGAGAGAGAGAGAGAGAGAGAGAGAGAGAGAGAGAGGTGGACCCGGATGACAAACCCAATACAAGCTAGCGGATGATGAGAGAGAGAGATGAAAGGACACTTTTTATTAGTTGAAAGGATAAGGAGAGGACGTTGTGAACGCCCCAAGTTTTTATTTATTCTCCGTTTGGAGATCTAGATCCACTGAGTATATATTTTTTTAAATTTTTTTTTCGCACATTATTTATTATTAATAAATGAAGAAATTACTTGTACGTAATAAATTTCACTTGAATGTGTGTATATTCTGAGTCTTTTAATTACACATGTTTTAGGGAGTTGAACATTTTATTCTTATAAGTGATCTATATGAATATGAACTAGAAATGAGGATTCCAAAAAATAAAATTCGATATTACAAGTGTAATTCAATGTTCCTAATATGATAGTGAAAGTGGAGTTAAAGTCGACCTTAAACAGATTCCAAAGACGTTTAAGTTAAGTTTCAATCTTCATATGAAAGTGAAGTTTCATCGTTACAATGAATCTCACTTGAATGTGTCATTTAACATCGACTAATGTTGTAAAATTCAAATACATATAATTTCTTAAATGAATGAGTCCTATTAGTTTTTTTAATGATACTTCCTCATCGAACGCTCATCCAATAAATGATATATATTTGAATTTTAATTTTTGAATTCATTTTGAGTTATTTAGCATTTATATATAATAAGTCTCACTTAAATTCATAATAAATAATTTACTAAAAAAATTAAAGGCAAAGTATATTAGAGAGATACTCACAAAAAAAATATTAATATTAAATTCAACACAAAATTTATATAAAATCAAGGAGTTTAGAATTATTGTCAAAATTTATATAAAATCAAGGAATATATAATTATTGTCAAAGAATTTGTATGAAAAAAACGAATAGGCTCGTTAGATTAACTAGATAAATTAATTAACACAAACATAAGTAAAATCAAAATAAATTCATTGCGTCTCGTTATGACATTGAAATATTAATTTTTTTCAGTATTATATTTTTGTTTGTTTTTTCCATAAAAAATTATCACATATGAATTTTTTTTAATTTTTATTTTGTATTACTTGTTAGTTATTTAAATTAAAAATAAATTTCTATCATTACACGAACCGATACAACCCACTCACAACCTTTACTTTGGAGTTTGGAATTCGGTTTTATAGACGGCCACGGCGTCTGAGAGGAGGAGAGAGAGAGACGGCGGGGTCCTTTGGTCAAGTGGTTTCCCTCATGTGGGGCAGCTCTGACACTGAAATTAATCAATCAGTGTAGGAACTTGTAGCCATGCTCTCCTCACACGCGCTTCTGTTTGAATGATTTGCGAAATTGCATTTGACGATCCCTATATTTGTCAAAATTAATACCGTACCCTACATAATTAGGTTTTTGAAATTTATAAAATTAAGTTATTTTAAAATAACTTTTTTTTTTATCATAATTTTAAAATAACTCAAAGGGGATAAGTAGTGTTTGACAGTTTTACTAGTATTTTTTATTATCAACACACAAAAGAATATATGTATATTTTAAAAACAATTTTACTAGTTTTACTTAAATGTGTATAAGTAAACCAACTTTTTTATTTTGAATAACGAAAATAGTTGAAAATTGCAGATAGTTAGAGTTAACCTAAGAGCAATGCTAAGACTTAATTCATTATATCATTTGGATTGATTGTGAGTTCCATCAAATATTGAAATTTTGTGTTAATCAAATGGTTCAAATAAAACCACATCATTAGGTCAATAAATTTTATCAAATTTTTAAATTTAAATAACATTACTCTTATGAAAAAGCAAGGAACAATATGAAGAAAAAAATATAGTTTTAATGATATTTTCTTAATTTCTAAAAACAATATAGTTTATAAGATGAGTATCATTAATTGATTTTTTTTTTGTTCTTTCTTCCATCTACAAAGTATTTGGGCATTCAAACAATAAATTTGGAACAATTATTAGGATAAATTCTTGTTTTTACCTAAAAATGAAATTAAAATTTTGGATCTCTAACTTGATCAAGTAAGTTTAATTTTGGCCAATTTGTCTACCCCCCCATTAATACAATATAACATGATAAAAAAAAAATATGATTGTGTGTTGGAAATCAAATTTAGATGGTTTAGTTTATCTTAGAACATATAGCATATGTTTGAGAAATAGTTACTTGGATAACATAAGAAAAGAAGTCAATCTTGATGTAACCTTGCTTCATAAACAAAAAAAATTTAAATTAATGGTAAAGTTTACATCAATGCCATTTTTTTTTTTGGCTAGTTATCTTACATGCACATGGTAAAGATTTGGAAAATCAAAGTAGACCGGCTTCACTTTCTTGAGAGGGAGAAAAAAAAATGCAACTTGAGAGGATAACTAAAAAAATTCTTAGGCAAGATCTTTAAGCTATTCCATTGGACAAATAGATGCACAAAAATGATATTTTTTTATACTTTTCACAATAACAAATTGTCTATAATGAATAAAAATTAAACTTGTTAACCCTTAAGTTGATTTAATAGTTGAGCTTAGTCTTTGGTAACTCAAAGATCTTATGTTTAATTTTTTCTCACACTCTTAAGGGCTAGTCATTTTTATCTTTAAAAGGACATGCTCTAACTTAGCTTAAATCACAGCGCCCAACTGCTGAACTTGAGAGAATAGTTAACGCAAATTTAAAAATTTTATAACAAAAAAAAAAAGACCGATACATATTAATGGATTACTCACTAGTCCAAAAATGATGAAAAAAATTTAGAAAATTGAATTCTAGAGTGGATTGAAATCCTCAAATTAGCTCAAGTATAGCAACAACTTATTTTAGGACACTTATTTATCAAGCAGCCACTCATCACCTAATTGCCAAGTATCTCTAGCTTTAGGACAACATAGCTTCTTAACCTAATTGCCAAGTATCTCTAGCTTTAGGACAATGTAGCTTCTTTCTATGCAAAATTTAATCAAAGCACTCCACCACACCAATCCCTCATTGTAAGAACACAAAAAACTCCCAATTCCTTATGTTAAACAAAAAAAAAAAAATCCTATTTGTAATCAATTTAAATCTAAATATTTTAGAATCCAAGAGACTAAATTGAGAATATATAAACTTTGATTATATATGATATTTTAATTAATAAAAAAAAATATGATACTAAAAAATTAACAAAGTAAAACCGTATAAAATTACATCTACGTGTTGTTTGATTCGTGAACCAAATTATAAAATTTATTTAACTATTTTATAATTAAAAAAAAAATGTATTTATTTGATCTTATCTGCCTGATGTTAATTTCTTGTTGGCTCTTTGGAGCCAGGGCCCATTCACGAGCGTTTCTTATTTCTCTGTTACTTTCAGTACTCGTACTATATATCCCTGTGCTATGCTTTCACATCTACCCCTTCCCCCTCTCTCTCCCTCTCTGTCTCTCTCTAGTAACAAACAACTGGGAGTAGTGAAAAACCAAGCAACCTTTCCCCAATCCGCAATGTTCAGATTCTTCGCTAATTGAAACCCTCCTCTGATTCCCGAGTTTTCCAACACCCAGAAACCCAAAATTCTTGAAAAAAGAGAGAGAAATGAAACGAGACCACCCAAATCTTCGCCAAGAAAATTTCCCTCGTGGAGTTGGCGCCACCAGCAGCTCCTCCGTAGGCGGTGGCTCTAGTGGTGGCGCTGGTAATTTTCCGATGAATATAACCCACGGAAAATCAAAGATGTGGGATGAAACTGAGCAAGACGCTGGTGTTGATGAACTCTTGGCGGTTTTGGGTTACAAAGTGAAGTCATCAGACATGGCTGAAGTTGCTCAGAAGCTTGAGCAGCTCGAAGAAGTGATGGTTAGTGTTCAAGAAGATGGACTATCTCATCTTGCTTCTGATACTGTTCATTACAACCCATCAGATCTCTCTTCTTGGCTTGAATCGATGATTTCTGAGCTCAATCCGCTTCCCAATTTTGACTCATCTTCGTTTATGCAAGACTCTTTCGCCGAATCGTCAACTATCACCACGATGGCAAACAATCTACAAGATCAAAATCAAAGTATTTACAAGCGACCGAGTCAGAACTCTGCTCGAATCTACGAGGACTCGTCTTCAGATTATGATCTAAAAGCTATTCCTGGTAAGGCTATTTACCCACAAAATCAACAGCCCCCACCACCACAACCACCCCAACCACCACGGCCACAGTATCAACCAACGAACAAAAAATTGAAACCCTCTTCCGAATCATCCTCTTCAACCCCTGTTGGAGTTTGGGGGTGTCCAAACGAGTCCAGTTTTAGATCAATTGAACAAACTCGTCCAGTAGTCCTAGTTGACTCACAAGAAAACGGTATTCGACTCGTTCACACCTCATGGCCTGTGCCGAAGCTGTCCAAGAAAACAACCTCAAAATCGCCGAAGCCCTCGTCAAATCCATCGGTTTTTTAGCTGTTTCACAAGCTGGAGCTATGCGAAAGGTAGCAACATACTTTGCCGAGGCTTTGGCCCGCAAAATTTATGGTTTGTACCCACAAGAATCAGCCTTCTCTGATCTCCTTCAAATGGACTTCTATGAGACATGTCCGTACCTCAAATTTGCCCACTTCACTGCAAATCAAGCAATCTTAGAGGCCTTTGCTAACAAAAAACGAGTTCATGTGATTGATTTCAGTATGAAACAGGGTATGCAATGGCCAGCTTTGATTCAAGCCTTGGCCTTAAGGCCTGGTGGTCCACCCAGTTTCCGATTAACCGGAATCGGACCGCCTTCGCACGATAACACAGACCATTTACAGGAAGTGGGTTGGAAATTAGCTCAGTTGGCCGAGACAATTCATGTTGAGTTTGAATATAGAGGCTTTGTTGCTAACAGTTTAGCTGATCTTGAAGCGTCCATGTTTGATATTAGAGAAGGTGAGGTTGTTGCTGTGAATTCTGTGTTTGACTTGCACCAGTTATTAGCTAGGCCAGGGGCTATTGAGAAAGTCTTAGGGGTGGTGAAGGAATTGAAGCCTGTAATTTTGACTCTGGTTGAGCAAGAAGCTAATAACAATGGAACTGTGTTTTTAGAACGATTCACCGAGTCTTTGCACTATTATTCGAATTTGTTTGATTCATTGGAGAGTGGAGGTGGCGGCGGGGGTGGTGGGTCGGTGTCGCCGGTGAGTAATCAAGATAAGGTGATGTCTGAGGTGTACCTAGGGAGGCAGATCTGCAATGTGGTTGCTTGTGAGGGTGTTGACCGGGTTGAGAGGCATGAGACTCTGGCTCAGTGGCGAACTCGGTTGGAGTCGGCCGGGTTTAAACCGGTTCATTTGGGTTCTAATGCGTTTAAACAGGCTAGTATGTTGTTGGCTTTGTTTAACGGGGGTGATGGGTATAGGGTGGAAGAGAATAATGGGTGTTTGATGTTGGGCTGGCATACAAGGCCACTCATTGCTACCTCGGCCTGGAAACTCACCTGAGTTGACTGGGTAGGTGGAGATAGTGAGTTGGACAAACTTGGTTCCAGCCTACCAAACCCTAGCAGAGTGGCCTGAGATGAGCTGGTTGCCTTAGTGAGAGTGAGACCCCCACTTCCAAGTGTGTCTCCTTTTTTTTTTTTTGAACTTGGCCACTTCATTTTACCAACCTTTTTAAGGTTTTAGCTTTTCATTAGTGGGGTTTATTTGTATATTTCTTTGTGTTTTGGGTTGGATCTTGTAATTTTCAGGAGTGAATCTAAAAGGGTCTTGGTGTATTTATAAATAGCTTTCCATAATAAAAAAGGTAGGACTTCTCTGGAGTCTGTATTTGGGTTTATGTAAAGGACCAAACAACTCTGATATTTGTGGGGTGGTGTACAATGGGATGGGAGAATATTGAAAAGCATCAATTGATCGGAACCTCTATTTGGACCATAAGCTTTTGCATTCACTGTTGAAGCCCTAAGAACCTGCCACGTGTCAGCTATTTGTTTTTCCTCATTTTTAAATTATTTCGATAATACTATAAAAAATATTTAATTTTTATTATATTACTACATAATCATTTATAATACTATTGATTTTTTTAGAATAATTAATGGTCTAAAAATAACGGAGACGTTATGAATAATTCAAGTGATAATTAGTCAAAATATGTGTAAATTGACTTGAATATTTGTAACTGTTGAATAAAAAAAAAAAAAATATGACCCAAAAAATTTGGGGCACATTCACCTAGGGAAAGTCAATAAGATCCACTAATTCACTAAATTATAGGCTGACGATTATATTGTTGTAATTAATTTTAATATATGCTATGGTCTTCATAGAGATTGGAGAGAAATTTTAGCTTGACTGACATTGTAGCAATCCTAAGTATATAAGGAATGGAACCATGTGGAGAAAGTGTTATTTTTGTTGAGTACAGATGAGTTTGAAGCCTCTTGGGGTGATAAATATAAACAACTGAATTTGCAGTGTGATGGGAAATGAGAGAATTACTACTGCAGATTCCTGTTAGCTGTATTTTGAGGATTTCAAAAAACAATAAAAAAAATAATATTTATTATCTTTTTTTTTAATTACAGTATATCTCAAGGAACTGGACATTGAACATTAATTGATTAATTAATGGGGGAATGATTAAGATACAAGTTTAGTACAGGTCATACAATTTGTTTAAAATTCATGCCACCTCAGGTGGGTGAGTGGTGATCGTTAATTACTATATAATAACTCCAATTGACAAATAATTTTTTAATGAAAAATGCTTAATTTGATTAGTCTTAATCACTTATTTGTAATATAACAATTTTTTTTAAGATGCTTATCGGTAGTTCTTAGTATAATTCTGCAATGTACATTTAAGTAAGTGGAATTAATTGGATTATGTGCTCGAATTATTGTGCTTTTATTATTAATTTTTTAATTACAGTTCTATTACTTTGAGTGTGACCCATTAGACAATGAGTCTTCACTGTCTCATGCTGATGTGATATGAATGTGCACAAAGAGATTAGAAACGGTACCTAGAGGCATTGAATTGATGTGATTTTCTGTCTTGTGCGTATATTTTTTTTTAATAATAGAGAGTTATTCTAATCATATATAATTTATTTATCGATAATAATATAAATTTCGCATATATACGATCAATAACAAACTAAACGAATTCATATATTTGTAAGCTTTGACAAAGTCGGAAGATCAATAATTTGAAGAATATAATGAATTAAAATTGAGATTAATTAAGGTTGGAATTTTTACAATGATCGAGGGACTTTTGCGATGATTGACAGTATGGTTGATGATGGTGTGGTCATTGTCGCGGGGTATTGAGTTTCAATTACTTGGATGGTGGAGACTTGATGGCATTCGATCGCGAGGTAGGTTTCATTTGATGGATTGGATGAGCCAAAGGGGTACAGAGTCTTGCTGGGTTTTTGAGTGAGATGGGTCGGTGTGGCCGTGTGGGGCTGGTGAGCAACAGTGATTGGGATTGGAGGTGGGCGGCCCCGACAATGTTGGTAGTGTTTCCGGGGGTTTGCATGAGTTGGTTCTCAGGTTAATTGCTTCTAAAAGAAAAATAATAGAAACAAGCGAGAGAAAGTGAAAAAAAAAACATAGGTATTAAGGTCATTTTACCGTGTCATTGACGGAATTAGCACTATAATTTGGTTCTCGAATGAGATGTCTAGAGGAACATAACCATAAATAGGAGGGTATTAAGTGGAATTTGTGGTAGAAAAATCTTCTATTACGAGGTGTTAACGTCAAAAAGCTAGTAAGCAGTCCATGTATGATATGGGGATTACAATGACAACAACATTGTACCAATCTCTACTTTCTTTTTTTTTTGTATCTCTACTCCAACATTCCTTTTTATAACACTGAACTCGGACTTCATTGGCAAATGGGCTGGCCAACAAACCAAGGGGCTTGGAAAGTTGCTTTTATCCTTTTAAGCTTTTCTTAATCAAATCAATGAAAGTGACTACTGATCATATCACATATTTATCTTTTGGGAAAGATTATGATACTGCGGCGGTGTAGGTAATAAAATTTATAAAATTATAATTTTTTTGAAATATACATTATTTATACTACTAATAACATTAACTTAATATAAAAAATTTTTGATTCAATATTTTGCCCTCATAAAAAATTAAAAAGATCATTTTATCCTTCCACACTTAATATCTAAATTATCATCATATCTTTATGCATTTAAATCTCCAAATTACTTATAAGATAATTTTTAATTATATATTTTCTATGTATAAATATCAATTTTTATGAAACTTTTTGAATGATTATATTATTCTTAAAAAATATATGCATCATTATAAGTTTTAACTATATATTCAAAAAAACCTTCAAAAATTTTATCAATATAATATTATTCACCTCATTTTTAAAGATAAAATTATGACTATATATTTATATTTTATTTTTCATCAAAATGTTTAATCCTTTTATTTTTAAGATAAAAAAAATAATGTATTATAGCTTTACATAATTTTTAGTCACACTAAACTTTTCAGTCTGTGTTAAGATTTTATGTGAAAACTTGATTTTTGTATATTAAATTTTATCCCAATAGACCTAGATAATTCTAAATACAGTAAGGTTCCAATATATTGATATATTAATAATTATTTTTATTTTATTCAATGATTTACAAATAGAATCTTAATCAATTAATATTTTAATTATCTATTATCTATTTATAAATATTAATTTTTATGAAACTTTTTGATTGATTATATTATTCTTAAAAAATAATATTATATTACTCTTATTTTACTCATCTCCTTTATAAAGATAATATTATGGATACATATGTATATTTTATTTTTCATTAAAACTATTTTATTTTAAGATAAAAAATAATGTGTATATATGTTTATATGATTTTTTAGTTACAGTAAACTTTTTAAACTGTGTTAAGGTTTTATGTGAAAGCTTGATTTTTTTTTTAAAAATTTGATGTACTTTATAATATATATAATAGTGTTGCATATTAAATTTTATCTCAATTGACCTAATTAATCTTAAATACTGTAAAGTTTTAATACGATTGGTATATTGATAATTATTTATTTTGTTCAATGATTTATAAGTGGAAACTTAATCAAATTAATTTAAAAAAATTTAATTTTCAAACATCACTAAAAAATACTTTCAATTACAAAATTAAAGAAAGAAATAGAACTTTCATTATTTATTTTCTTTTTTTTTTCATTTTTTTAAGTTAGAAAAACAAATTTTGAATATATAAAATTTTTTTAAAAATTCCATAATGGAGCATGAGTGATGAAAAAATAAGTTTGAGATGATATTTAATTCAAATTTACATATAATAAATATTTATTTATTAATTTTTTTTAAAAAAATTAGTCACATGAAACGCACGTGGTGCATTACTAATAATTTTAAAAGACATGATCAATCATAGAAGATTAAGATCGATACTGAAATTTTATGATTAATCATAAATATTTTTGATCGATCATAAAAGATTAAGACTGATAATAAAATTTTATGATTAATTATAAATATTTGTAATTGATCGTAATCTTTTCTCAAACAATTATAACTTCTCTTCAAAGTGATAATTTTTTCATAAAAAATGATAACCGATAGTACTATGGTTCCTAGAGTCTCCCTTTATCTTTTAAGACCTTTACTTGACTTACTACTTTTGTTATATGGGTTTGATTATGGTATTACAAAAAATTTGGTATCTTACCTCTAAAATTTATTATTTTAATGAGTATTTTTATAATTTTTTTGGGTCATTTTTATAATTAAACAATTTATCAATTTTGTGAGTATATTTTACCATTGTTATAAGTATTTTTACAACTGTTGTTATAACTATTTTTATCATTTTTCTTTGGTATAATTTTTTTTTTACTTTTTGCGGATGATTTCCCACATTTGTGGGTGATTTAGCACTGTTGTGTTATTTACCACTTTTTTTTGGTACCATAACAGGGATAAAACATCCACAAATATAATAAATATTGATATGGTACTAACTTTTTTTTTTTTGATACGATAGACAACTCCTTATTATACATGTATCTCCAGGTTTTGTATCCTACTAAAATTCATCTCAATCATTGATTTATAACTATTGACTAAAAATATATAAAAAGAAAAAAAATAATTAAATAAAAAGTGTCAAGATTTTAAGGAATAAAATGTGGGGTATAATGGTTCATTGTGTGTTCATACTCATTTATAATTTAAAACATGATAAACTTTAATAAATCTACCCGATAGTCTCAAATATAATCATCTAATAGTTACCAATATCTCTCTTAAGTGATAAGAGATGATGAATTTGTGAGAGAAGGGAGAAATTCAATATTAATGGTTTTAATACAATATTACGTTGTATCGTATCTTCAAACATAAGTTATGTTAGTATAATTATATAGCAGGTTCTCTAATGGTTCATTGTGTGTTTATACTAAGATAAAAGGATTATTGCTGTCTATGTTTCTTACAAAGTTAGACCTTAGTCCTGGCAAAATAGGAGAGTTATGTTAAGTTCGTTAGATAAAAAAATTTTAAATTTTTTTTGGGTTTTTAGTATTTTCTACTGAATCTTTTGTTTTGTATTTTTTCGATTTTTCTGTGTTCAGACTTAGTTCCTATATATACATCTACAAGTGTATCATTTATTGCTAAGCAATGGTTTTTTGCAAAACAATAATAATATGTATATTTTTGTTTTTCGGATGAAATTAATTTTTTCGCTAAAAAGCAGTAACTTAAACAAATAATTAAAAAAACTCACTATTAAATGATACATTAGGTAACAACCAACATAAAATGTTTGTTAAATCTATAATGAACATAAATCCTAAAACTAAAGTAATTTAACCAGTGTCATTGGCTTATGAAAGTAGGTATAGTACATACATTACAGATCTAGTCCCAGCATCGTTGCTTTATCTTCAATTAATCGAGTTTGAGGAATTTTTTTTTTTGGAATTGTAAGTAGCAAGTTTGAATTGAGACGAGTTGGAACAAGCTAGTAGGTGATTCAATTGAGTTATTTGATTAAAAGAAACTGGATGGTGATTATGGTGGGAGAGAAGCATTTGGCAACTGCTATGGTAGGCAGTCTTCCTCATATAATTTGATTTATTAAGCTATTGAGTTTACTTTTCAATTTTTTAACAATGAAAAGGAAATATTTGACGAGATCAATTANAGCTGCTATGGTAGGCAGTCTTCCTCATATAATTTGATTTATTAAGCTATGGAGTTTACTTTTCAATTTTTTAACAATGAAAAGGAAATATTTGACGAGATCAATTATGCCCCAATGGGTTGGATTTGAAGTGAATACCAATACTTATTTGTTCAAGCAAATAAGTCTCGGATTACAGTCTGACAATCAAGACTGTAGCTTTATTTTTTTTCGATAATCCACTTTACATGAGCGCGTATGCAAGACTGTAGCTTTATTTTTTATAATCATACCCAAATGCCATATTCTTAATATTTGGCATGAAAAATGTCAAATCTGTTAGGTNAACTTTCTCAAATGGGGATGCAATTACCTGACACTTACTTTTTCGATAATCCACTTTACATGAGGGCGTATGCAAGACTGTAGCTTTATTTTTTATAATCATACCCAAATGCCATATTCTTAATATTTGGCATGAAAAATGTCAAATCTGTTAGGTCAATAAATTAAATTAAATTTTTAGGTATTAATTGTGTTGGTCATGAAGTATTAAAGTATGAAATTAAAGGATAATAGAGCATGGAAGTGTACAAGCTAAGTCCATGCTCCATGTCTAAGTAGGTCCAGCTTAGTAACTAAAGAAATGTAAATACACTTGGATTGATTTTAGACACTGCTAGCATATTTTATTTGCCTGCATAGTGCAAAATGAGAGTGAAAATGGCCAAAACTTATAATTGATTAAAACTCATCCAATGTGCTCATGTTTTGTGCAGCAATGACGAAAATGGTGGGTCAAGTTTTACGTAAATGCTTGGGCCATAATGAAGCTAGACCCAATAACTATAGAACAACTAAGACATACACATTGGCACACACATTCAACCCCCAACCACACTCACAAAACATAACAAAAAAAGGATAATAATATTATTTAGATTTAATTTATTCGTGGATACATATGAAGGATATTATATCACATTCCCACGCATACACAACCACACACAGGGCATCGACCCACTCGACACTTTTGCCAATCCCCTGTATATATATCCTAAGCATGCACGGAAATAACTATTCATTGGTTGCCCTCTTTACATATAAACTGCGTACTGTGAAGAAATATTTTAGTCAAATCTTCTCTTCCAATTTATTAGGGCATCGACCCACTTCAATTCTATTTACTAGAATATCACCTTCTTACAATAACACTTTATAAATTACTTTGAATTTTCTTAATTTCATTCAATTTTCATAAAAAGCCCTTGACTTTTAGAATGTAAATACCTTATTAGCTATATTATTGGAATTTAGGTCAGCTAACACTAGGATATAATATATTATGACCATTCAATTGACAATAAGATTCAGTATTAAATATAGTAAATGGCGATAATATGTTCACAAATTAAGTGCTCAAATTAAAGCAAATAACAATATTAAAACTTAGCACTTTTTCTTTCCCTAGTCCCTTCAAATGAAAAAGTAGAATAACTTTGAAAATTATTTCTTTATTAGACATAACTTTGTGGATTGAAAATTTCAATCTATAAAATATAAATATAGTCTATGTTGTTAGTCTTAGATTTTGTGCATAAATTTTAGCCCCATAACATAAATTTTTAGTTCCGTCCCTGCACGCACATATAGACAAAAACCATACCAAAATGGGCGTGATCATGATTTGTTGATATAGGATGAAGGCAATAGTTAAAGTGTACACTGACCAGTAGATGGGAGAGAGAATAGAAAGGAAGCAACAGCCCATATTTCTCAGTGTGGATTGGACCACACTTACATTACATTACACTAAGAACATATTGTAACAATACGCCTAGTAAAGTCTACTACAGTACATGTGCACACCCTGGCCATGCAATTCTTTAGTAACAACATGCATGAATATACAGAATTTCTGGGCTGGGCCCCCCTCCCAGCTTTTCACTAATTGTTGGAGATCACATCAACACGCATTTCTAATCCCACATGTCTTTTGCTGTTCTTCTTTTCATATTCGCATTTATGGAGAAAACTTGAGGAATTTTGCAGAAGTGGCTAAAGCTGAGAAGCCAAGTCAAACTAAACTTCTGGACAGTTTATGGTTTAGAAGCTATACAAGTCACTGATGTGAGGATTAGGGTCAAACGTGTGTTTATCTCGGTTTCATATCAACTAGTAATTAATCCACTGCAATACAACTCATTTGTATAAACAACTCAAATGTCTAGAGAGTAAAGTGATTTATTTACTAGTTATGTCGTATTCGTGGCAATACACATAATTTGTGAACTAAAATTCAATATTGAACCTACCATCCATAGGCACTCCATAGACTAAAAATCCCCTTAAATCACATTGAACGACTACTCTACTTCTATGAGGATTAGAACTTGATAGAAAAAAAAAAAGTCATACATTTTCTTCATACAACACTAGATCAAACAGTTTATTATGTCAAAAATGAGAGTTCTTCCTATTTGATAGGAACCTGACCCTATTTATTACTCATATAATTGAATCTTATTATTTTCATNGTTTTTGTGCATAAATTTTAGCCCCGTAACATAAATTTTTAGTTCCGTCCCTGCACGCACATATAGACAAAAACCATACCAAAATGGGCGTGATCATAACTTGTTGATATAGGATGAAGGCAATAGTTAAAGTGTACACTGACCAGTAGATGGGAGAGAGAATAGAAAGGANGATTTTGTGCATAAATTTTAGCCCCATAACATAAATTTTTAGTTCCGTCCCTGCACGCACATATAGACAAAAACCATACCAAAATGGGCGTGATCATGATTTGTTGATATAGGATGAAGGCAATAGTTAAAGTGTACACTGACCAGTAGATGGGAGAGAGAATAGAAAGGAAGCAACAGCCCATATTTCTCAGTGTGGATTGGACCACACTTACATTACATTACATTACACTAAGAACATATTGTAACAATACGCCTAATAAAGTCTACTACAGTACATGTGCACACCCTGGCCATGCAATTCTTTAGTACCAGCATGCATGAATATACAGAATTTCTGGGCTGGGCCCCCCTCCCAGCTTTTCACTAATTGTTGGAGATCACATCAACACGCATTTCTAATCCCACATGTCTTTTGCNACTAAGAACATATTGTAACAATACGCCTAGTAAAGTCTACTACAGTACATGTGCACACCCTGGCCATGCAATTCTTTAGTAACAACATGCATGAATATACAGAATTTCTGGGCTGGGCCCCCCTCCCAGCTTTTCACTAATTGTTGGAGATCACATCAACACGCATTTCTAATCCCACATGTCTTTTGCTGTTCTTCTTTTCATATTCGCATTTATGGAGAAAACTTGAGGAATTTTGCAGAAGTGGCTAAAGCTGAGAAGCCAAGTCAAACTAAACTTCTGGACAGTTTATGGTTTAGAAGCTATACAAGTCACTGATGTGAGGATTAGGGTCAAACGTGTGTTTATCTCGGTTTCATATCAACTAGTAATTAATCCACTGCAATACAACTCATTTGTATAAACAACTCAAATGTCTAGAGAGTAAAGTGATTTATTTACTAGTTATGTCGTATTCGTGGCAATACACATAATTTGTGAACTAAAATTCAATATTGAACCTACCATCCATAGGCACTCCATAGACTAAAAATCCCCTTAAATCACATTGAAC
>CAUOFW020007713.1:231763-279927 GCA_963454935.2 Ilex paraguariensis | reverse complement strand
AGACTAAAATAAGATAAATCTCATACTTTAGGACCTTCAATATAATTACCCTTAAAGTTTGTATATTAGTTTGAAAAGTATTATTTTGTCCATATGGGCATTACTTTAATAGCTCCGTGCAAGGATCCATAGTTGCACGTGGAGAGATTGACTGAACATCCAAATGACATTAATGTCCAACGATGCAAATCAATTACTGACGAGGAATGCTATTAAAATTTAATTTTGAAGATTTAATTAGGGACTTAATTCAATATAATTATTAAATTAATTGTCAATTTTAATATTAAATGGAACACACTTTCAATTCAATAGTCAGCAGGGCCAACACTTATTTTTCATCAAAAAATGCACCAATTTTTGGTTGTCGACGTTTAAGAAAACTCTAAAATCTTTTCCGACAACGATATAAGCGGCGTGTGAAACAAAACGTCAATCAAATGACAGAAATTATCTTTGTCGACAGTTTCTTGACATTTGCCGGCGTTTGTCAAACACCGGCTTTTTCCAAATTTGTTGTAGTGACATATTTGTGGTATCGATAAAGGTAACACAACACAAATGGGGTTGGCTAAAATTTTGATTGAAGCCTTATAAATATTAAGTATATTATTTACATGATACTATTTAAAAATCATTTTTACATCAAAAATCTAATTAAAATCTGGTATTCAAGTTTTGTCAATATGACTTTTTACAATAAATAACATAAATAACCCATTTGGTTTTTGTTTTTTTTTTCTTGTGGCATAATCTATCATAGAGAAGATTGTATTAATTTAATGTTTAAAAAAAATTCTTTTTATAAAAGCAATTGTTACCGATATATCAATAATATTTTATAAGTAATACATGCATGCGTCTTGAAAAAAAATCTAACCCTTTTATGTTATTTAGTATTCAATTGGAGTGTCAGTTTTTATTTGTATAAGTCCTAGTAATGGCTTCTAAATTCTCTAAGTAAATTTTTGACATCAACATCAAAAAAAGTTGCATAACATAAACGATTTATTTTCTCAAATAAAAAAAAATCCAAAATATTTTCATGCTACTAATATTGTTTAAAGGTGCATAATAATTAAACAATAAAAAGTTGATCCAACACAAAATTGAAAACATTGTTAAATTCAAATTTGTTTTTTTTTGAACAAGAAAGTTGGATTCATTCGTCAGAAATTAACAAAAAGATTACAATCTGCTAGTAATAATGCCATTCCCTCACATGGTGGGTTCGAGACCCAGTCCAAAGGTAAGAAAAAAGAATGACTAATCGTTAGTGCTGAAATGAGAGTGTGAGGTCGAGGGAGTTTACAATAGCCTTGGTGTCGTTGATAAAGGCAGCTATTTCAAATGGGGTGCATCTTCTCCTGTGTAGAGTAGGATAACTACTTGGTTATCACTTTCCACCATCGCTTCAGTTAATTGCAATCTCTATCCTAAAAGACATGCTTCGCAGAGAACAACTTCAGTCTAGAGGCTTGAGACTACTAGAATGCATTTGGCCTTGCCCTCTAACAACTTTTCTGCAACATTCCTGAGTACTACTCCACAATTAGGAGTGTCCATGGGCCGGGTTACCCACGGCTCGTTACCTGACCCAAAAAAATAAGTCAGAAATCCGATAGACCCGATAGTGTCACTGTAAATTTTGAAGCCCGGCCCGAAAAAATTTCGCAAACCTAACCTGCCCCTGCCCCTGCCCCTGCTCCTACCCCTGCCCATGGACACCCCTATCCACAATGGGCCTGCTATTAGCTGGCCATGAAAACTCCATCACAGTTAATCTTAACTTGATTTTAGGGAGGAGGTTGCCAAAGTGTATGAGCAGATGAGGTCTCTACTACTTGATTGGAGTTTTCCTAGTGAGTTAGCGGAACTGAGTTGAACNTGCTCCTACCCCTGCCCATGGACACCCCTATCCACAATGGGCCTGCTATTAGCTGGCCATGAAAACTCCATCACAGTTTATCTTAACTTGATTTTAGGGAGGAGGTTGCCAAAGTGTATGAGCAGATGAGGTCTCTACTACTTGATTGGAGTTTTCCTAGTGAGTTAGCGGAACTGAGTTGAACTCTCCCAAATTAGTCTGAGCCCTTAGNGAGGTAATTACATCGTTAGTCGGTAAGAGTAACTCAATGTACCTATACTTTCATTCTATCTTCTTGCGATTTACACATTTCATAAGGGAGATAGTGTGATGGTGTCCAACTACTCCCTTTAATTCAGATACTGACCATCTTAACCTGAGTGAGTTTAAAACATATTTCCAAAATAATAAGGGTAATTAATTTTAGGGGGTATGAGAAATGTTGAACATAACCTAGAGGTCAAACTCAACCACCCCTAAAGTAGTTCTTAAAATAAGTTGATAATAACTCTAAGGGATAGCTCAAGTGGTACCAGAGATGGATTGTAAACTCTTACATCTTGAATTCGAATCTTGACAATCTATTAGGGTTAGATCACGAGGTATTTATTTTTTATGAATACCTTAGTCCTGATATGAATGACCAGTCTTTGACCAGACTGAAAAGAGGATTAGTCAAGTGACATGTAAAATAGTCCAGAAATTTCTGACCATTTAACCAAAAAAAAGAAGTTGATAATGAATGTAGAGGCTTATAAAGTTTAGGATTAATTGAATTAGAGGTCCCTAAAGTATGACATTTGTCTCATTTTGATCATCAATATTTTAATTGTATCATTTTATATCCTAACATTTGTCTCATTTTGATCATTAATATTTCAATTGTATCATTTTAGTCCCTAAAATGTTGAATATATTTCTATATAGTCCCTCAAGCAGACAAAGCCCAGGTTACTAAAATTTTTTTATCATAAACTTGTCATGTGATACTTAAATGGGGGAAAAAAATAATTTTGATAATTTTTGACTAAATTTCTCCTCAAATTTTTATTAAAGAGTTACTCAAATTACACAATTTTGATCATAAACTATTTAAATTTTAATCAAAAACTATGCATATTACACATTTTTTGTCAAGAGTTACCCAAATTTTGTTTAAGAGCTATTAGAATTTTTTTTGTCCATATTTTAGGTATTACGTGATAAGTTTATAATAAAAAAATTGTTAGTAATTTAAACGCTATCTGTTTGAGGGGATCATATAGAAACATATTTACTACTTTAAGAATTAAAATGATGCAGTTAAAATATTAGAGACTAAAATAAGATAAATCTCATACTTTAGGACCTTCAATATAATTACCCTTAAAGTTTGTATATTAGTTTGAAAAGTATTATTTTGTCCATATGGGCATTACTTTAATAGCTCCGTGCAAGGATCCATAGTTGCACGTGGAGAGATTGACTGAACATCCAAATGACATTAATGTCCAACGATGCAAATCAATTACTGACGAGGAATGCTATTAAAATTTAATTTTGAAGATTTAATTAGGGACTTAATTCAATATAATTATTAAATTAATTGTCAATTTTAATATTAAATGGAACACACTTTCAATTCAATAGTCAGCAGGGCCAACACTTATTTTTCATCAAAAAATGCACCAATTTTTGGTTATCGACGTTTTAAAAAACTCTAAATTCTTTCCCAACAACGATATAAGCGGCGTGTGAAGCAAAACGTCAAACAAATGACAGAAATTATCTTTGTCGACAGTTTCTTGACATTTGCCGGCGTTTGTCAAACACCGGCTTTTTCCAAATTTGTTGTAGTGACATATTTGTGGTATCTATAAAGGTAACACAACACAAATGGGGTTGGCTAAAATTTTGATTGAAGCCTTATAAATATTAAGTATATTATTTACATGATACTATTTAAAAATCATTTTTACATCAAAAATCTAATTAAAATCTGGTATTCAAGTTTTGTCAATATGACTTTTTACAATAAATAACATAAATAACCCATTTGGTTTTTGTTTTTTTTTTTCTTGTGGCATAATCCATCATAGAGAAGATTGTATTAATTTAACGTTTAAAAAAAATTCTTTTTATAAAAGCAATTGTTACCGATATATCAATAATATTTTATAAGTAATGCATGCATGCGTCTTGAAAAAAAATCTAACCCTTTTATGTTATTTAGTATTCAATTGGAGTGTCAGTTTTTATTTGTATAAGTCCTAGTAATGGCTTCTAAATTCTCTAAGTAAATTTTTGACATCAACATCAAAAAAAGTTGCATAACATAAACGATTTATTTTCTCAAATAAAAAAAAAATCCAAAATATTTTCATGCTACTAATATTGTTTAAAGTTGCATAATAATTAAACAATAAAAAGTTGATCCAACACAAAATTGAAAACATTGTTAAATTCAAATTTTTTTTTTTTGAACAAGAAAGTTGGATTCATTCGTCAGAAATTAACAAAAAGATTACAATCTGCTAGTAATAATGCCATTACCTCACATGGTGGGTTCGAGACCCAGTCCAAAGGTAAGAAAAAAGAATGACTAATCGTTAGTGCTGAAATGAGAGTGTGAGGTCGAGGGAGTTTACAATAGCCTTGGTGTCGTTGATAAAGGCAGCTATTTCAAATGGGGTGCATCTTCTCCTGTGTAGAGTAGGATAACTACTTGGTTATCACTTTCCACCATCGCTTCAGTTAATTGCAATCTCTATCCTAAAAGACATGCTTCGCAGAGAACAACTTCAGTCTAGAGGCTTGAGACTACTAGAATGCATTTGGCCTTGCCCTCTAACAACTTTTCTGCAACATTCCTGAGTACTACTCCACAATTAGGAGTGTCCATGGGCCGGGTTACCCACGGCTCGTTACCTGACCCAAAAAAATAAGTCAGAAATCCGATAGATCTGATAGTGTCACTGTAAATTTTGAAGCCCGGCCCGAAAAAATTTCGCAAACCTAACCTGCCCCTGCCCCTGCCCCTACCCCTGCCCATGGACACCCCTATCCACAATGGGCCTGCTATTAGCTGGCCATGAAAACTCCATCACAGTTAATCTTAACTTGATTTTAGGGAGGAGGTTGCCAAAGTGTATGAGCAGATGAGGTCTCTACTACTTGATTGGAGTTTTCCTAGTGAGTTAGCGGAACTGAGTTGAACTCTCCCAAATTAGTCTGAGCCCTTAGAAGTGCGGCTAAAAAAAAAAAAATAGGGTTAGGCTAGATGAATTGGAAGATTGCTTCATTTCTTGATTTCCATATGGACTAACCCACCTGTGCTACTTTGCTGAGAACTTGGGAATTGAACTGAAACTTTTTGCATGCATAAGATGAAAAGGGCTTTGCTTCTTTTTAGGGCTTTTATATGCGGGCTGAAAAATATCAGGCCATACTATCCTTAGGGTTTGCACATTAAGGGCTTTCAAGGGGCCTAAACAAAAATTATATCTATGCCATCTTTATTTTATATCTATATCTTTTAAAATCAGTAGTTATAAGAAGAAAAAAAGTGGGAAAGAAATAAAAACAGAGTTTTAACAAAATTTGAATGATCAGTGGGAAACATGGAGAAATTTGATTGAACAAAACTTGCATTTTTGTTTCAATATAAGTAACTCAAAGTAAGCATGNAGAGGCTTATAAAGTTTAGGATTAATTGAATTAGAGGTCCCTAAAGTATGACATTTGTCTCATTTTGATCATCAATATTTTAATTGTATCATTTTATATCCTAACATTTGTCTCATTTTGATCATTAATATTTCAATTGTATCATTTTAGTCCCTAAAATGTTGAATATATTTCTATATAGTCCCTCAAGCAGACAAAGCCCAGGTTACTAAAATTTTTTTATCATAAACTTGTCATGTGATACTTAAATGGGGGAAAAAAATAATTTTGATAATTTTTGACTAAATTTCTCCTCAAATTTTTATTAAAGAGTTACTCAAATTACACAATTTTGATCATAAACTATTTAAATTTTAATCAAAAACTATGCATATTACACATTTTTTGTCAAGAGTTACCCAAATTTTGTTTAAGAGCTATTAGAATTTTTTTTGTCCATATTTTAGGTATTACGTGATAAGTTTATAATAAAAAAATTGTTAGTAATTTAAACGCTATCTGTTTGAGGGGATCATATAGAAACATATTTACTACTTTAAGAATTAAAATGATGCAGTTAAAATATTAGAGACTAAAATAAGATAAATCTCATACTTTAGGACCTTCAATATAATTACCCTTAAAGTTTGTATATTAGTTTGAAAAGTATTATTTTGTCCATATGGGCATTACTTTAATAGCTCCGTGCAAGGATCCATAGTTGCACGTGGAGAGATTGACTGAACATCCAAATGACATTAATGTCCAACGATGCAAATCAATTACTGACGAGGAATGCTATTAAAATTTAATTTTGAAGATTTAATTAGGGACTTAATTCAATATAATTATTAAATTAATTGTCAATTTTAATATTAAATGGAACACACTTTCAATTCAATAGTCAGCAGGGCCAACACTTATTTTTCATCAAAAAATGCACCAATTTTTGGTTGTCGACGTTTAAGAAAACTCTAAAATCTTTTCCGACAACGATATAAGCGGCGTGTGAAACAAAACGTCAATCAAATGACAGAAATTATCTTTGTCGACAGTTTCTTGACATTTGCCGGCGTTTGTCAAACACCGGCTTTTTCCAAATTTGTTGTAGTGACATATTTGTGGTATCGATAAAGGTAACACAACACAAATGGGGTTGGCTAAAATTTTGATTGAAGCCTTATAAATATTAAGTATATTATTTACAGGATACTATTTAAAAATCATTTTTACATCAAAAATCTAATTAAAATCTGGTATTCAAGTTTTGTCAATATGACTTTTTACAATAAATAACATAAATAACCCATTTGGTTTTTGTTTTTTTTTTCTTGTGGCATAATCTATCATAGAGAAGATTGTATTAATTTAATGTTTAAAAAAAATTCTTTTTATAAAAGCAATTGTTACCGATATATCAATAATATTTTATAAGTAATACATGCATGCGTCTTGAAAAAAAATCTAACCCTTTTATGTTATTTAGTATTCAATTGGAGTGTCAGTTTTTATTTGTATAAGTCCTAGTAATGGCTTCTAAATTCTCTAAGTAAATTTTTGACATCAACATCAAAAAAAGTTGCATAACATAAACGATTTATTTTCTCAAATAAAAAAAAATCCAAAATATTTTCATGCTACTAATATTGTTTAAAGGTGCATAATAATTAAACAATAAAAAGTTGATCCAACACAAAATTGAAAACATTGTTAAATTCAAATTTGTTTTTTTTTGAACAAGAAAGTTGGATTCATTCGTCAGAAATTAACAAAAAGATTACAATCTGCTAGTAATAATGCCATTCCCTCACATGGTGGGTTCGAGACCCAGTCCAAAGGTAAGAAAAAAGAATGACTAATCGTTAGTGCTGAAATGAGAGTGTGAGGTCGAGGGAGTTTACAATAGCCTTGGTGTCGTTGATAAAGGCAGCTATTTCAAATGGGGTGCATCTTCTCCTGTGTAGAGTAGGATAACTACTTGGTTATCACTTTCCACCATCGCTTCAGTTAATTGCAATCTCTATCCTAAAAGACATGCTTCGCAGAGAACAACTTCAGTCTAGAGGCTTGAGACTACTAGAATGCATTTGGCCTTGCCCTCTAACAACTTTTCTGCAACATTCCTGAGTACTACTCCACAATTAGGAGTGTCCATGGGCCGGGTTACCCACGGCTCGTTACCTGACCCAAAAAAATAAGTCAGAAATCCGATAGATCTGATAGTGTCACTGTAAATTTTGAAGCCCGGCCCGAAAAAATTTCGCAAACCTAACCTGCCCCTGCCCCTGCCCCTACCCCTACCCCTGCCCATGGACACCCCTATCCACAATGGGCCTGCTATTAGCTGGCCATGAAAACTCCATCACAGTTTATCTTAACTTGATTTTAGGGAGGAGGTTGCCAAAGTGTATGAGCAGATGAGGTCTCTACTACTTGATTGGAGTTTTCCTAGTGAGTTAGCGGAACTGAGTTGAACTCTCCCAAATTAGTCTGAGCCCTTAGAAGTGCGGCTAAAAAAAAAAAAATAGGGTTAGGCTAGATGAATTGGAAGATTGCTTCATTTCTTGATTTCCATATGGACTAACCCACCTGTGCTACTTTGCTGAGAACTTGGGAATTGAACGGAAACTTTTTGCATGCATAAAGATGAAAAGGGCTTTGCTTCTTTTTAGGGCTTTTATATGCGGGCTGAAAAATATCAGGCCATACTATCCTTAGGGTTTGCACTTTAAGGGCTTTCAAGCGGCCTAAACAAAAATTATATCTATGCCATCTTTATTTTATATCTATATCTTTTAAAATCAGTAGTTATAAGAAGAAAAAAAGTGGGAAAGAAATAAAAACAGAGTTTTAACAAAATTTGAATGATCAGTGGGAAACATGGAGAAATTTGATTGAACAAAACTTGCATTTTTGTTTCAATATAAGTAACTCAAAGTAAGCATGCATTCCTTTCTATAGCGCCTAAAATGTTTGTTTCTCAAGATCAAGTGAGAGAGTGTTGGGTACGATCTCGAACCATGGTAATAAGGTGGTTATTACCTCTGATCCAACCACAGTCTTCATTTCTTCCATCTTCAGTCCATTCCCATAACTTTTCCATCCATGTTGAGATGACTCAACCATGAAAATCACGACAAGTTCTTTCTTCATAAAATGTATCTACCTTCATCGTTACGCAATTGCCATACCATATCCGGATGCGGCTGTTGCTCCGGGGCTTGGTAAATGCTGTATACTACATAGAGCACATGACCACAGTAACACATACACGAGCATCCTCACTAAGCTGCCAAATCCTCAGTTTCCTGACAACCATCCCAATGGTTTTGTTGGTCATGAATCATATGGTTAGTCAATCCTCATTTGTACAGTTAGCTTCCAGTCAAGACAATCTCCACATGGTATCATATTCTTCATCAGCTATCCGTTTATAATTGGACTCCTTTTCAAACTAAATCAGTAGAGCTCACCACTTCAAAACCACTCAAAGCAAATGAAAGTACAGATCGTGGCATTATTTCAAGTAAGGTTCAACTGAATTCTATTAATTCTTATTCCAATTCTAAACCTCATGCTTTGTTTGAAGTCATTTGGGTTCCACTGAAGAGACAAGCAAAAGGGAAATTGACATTAGCAAAAGGGAAATTGACATTATCACAGCCCTTTGTGTAGGTTCAACATTTCCGAAGCAATACAATAAACAACTCCGATTTACCATGGAAGCAACAAATCACTTGGCCAAAAAGAAGGGAGATTGACAGTTCTGGTCTTAACTTAGCCACACAGCCAGCCTTTGGCTCTACTGTAACTGATTCCTCGGGCAACAAGACAATGGATTGACTCCCTACACCTATGGGCTCAAGTTATGAGGATATGGCATCTGAAAGATACAGGACGGCACCGCACATGCAATCAAGATCATAAAAGAGTTTCAAATATTCTTTCATGTCTTCGCTAGCTTAAAATTTCAAAAATACTAACAATTACTATCATAATTAACTTGGGAAACGTATGCTAGATATGTCCATAACTCTGAAACAAGACCAGATATAATTTGATCTTTATGAACAAATCCAAAATCTTTCATTAGCATTGTGACTAAGAAACTTGGACGTCGAAACCGTACCGTCGTTTGACATTCTTCACTCANCGATAAAGGTAACACAACACAAATGGGGTTGGCTAAAATTTTGATTGAAGCCTTATAAATATTAAGTATATTATTTACAGGATACTATTTAAAAATCATTTTTACATCAAAAATCTAATTAAAATCTGGTATTCAAGTTTTGTCAATATGACTTTTTACAATAAATAACATAAATNCGGTGATCAAGAATCAAACTGACAATATAGAGCAAGAATAAAAAAAAAACAAAAACAATTCACACATGATACCTCAGTCGCCACATCCTGTTCATCATATATTCCAGTCAGCTAAAACATTANCAGTGATCAAGAATCAAACTGACAATATACAGCAAGAATAAAAAAAAAACAAAAACAATTCACACTTGATACCTCAGTCGCCACATCCTGTTCATCATATATTCCAGTCAGCTAAAACATTANTCTTGTGGCATAATCTATCATAGAGAAGATTGTATTAATTTAATGTTTAAAAAAAATTCTTTTTATAAAAGCAATTGTTACCGATATATCAATAATATTTTATAAGTAATACATGCATGCGTCTTGAAAAAAAATCTAACCCTTTTATGTTATTTAGTATTCAATTGGAGTGTCAGTTTTTATTTGTATAAGTCCTAGTAATNTAAAATTTACTACTACACATTTTCCACAAGAGCTGTCAATAAACATTCCAACACTCAGAATCAAAAAGCAGAAACACTAGAGTGCAGATAAAAAATCCAAGGACCCAAGCTTCCCGTGTTATTTCATGGTAAAAAAACCATCTAAAGTTTACATTTATTTGCCACACGACAAGCAAAGTGATCGTGACTGAATCCCAAAACAAATACATAGGTAGCAAAGACACCAATATCAAAATACAAAACAAAATTAAGGCTCTGAACATCGACGACAGNATCCAAAATATTTTCATGCTACTAATATTGTTTAAAGGTGCATAATAATTAAACAATAAAAAGTTGATCCAACACAAAATTGAAAACATTGTTAAATTCAAATTTGTTTTTTTTTGAACAAGAAAGTTGGATTCATTCGTCAGAAATTAACAAAAAGATTACAATCTGCTAGTAATAATGCCATTCCCTCACATGGTGGGTTCGAGACCCAGTCCAAAGGTAAGAAAAAAGAATGACTAATCGTTAGTGCTGAAATGAGAGTGTGAGGTCGAGGGAGTTTACAATAGCCTTGGTGTCGTTGATAAAGGCAGCTATTTCAAATGGGGTGCATCTTCTCCTGTGTAGAGTAGGATAACTACTTGGTTATCACTTTCCACCATCGCTTCAGTTAATTGCAATCTCTATCCTAAAAGACATGCTTCGCAGAGAACAACTTCAGTCTAGAGGCTTGAGACTACTAGAATGCATTTGGCCTTGCCCTCTAACAACTTTTCTGCAACATTCCTGAGTACTACTCCACAATTAGGAGTGTCCATGGGCCGGGTTACCCACGGCTCGTTACCTGACCCAAAAAAATAAGTCAGAAATCCGATAGACCCGATAGTGTCACTGTAAATTTTGAAGCCCGGCCCGAAAAAATTTCGCAAACCTAACCTGCCCCTGCCCCTGCCCCTGCTCCTACCCCTGCCCATGGACACCCCTATCCACAATGGGCCTGCTATTAGCTGGCCATGAAAACTCCATCACAGTTTATCTTAACTTGATTTTAGGGAGGAGGTTGCCAAAGTGTATGAGCAGATGAGGTCTCTACTACTTGATTGGAGTTTTCCTAGTGAGTTAGCGGAACTGAGTTGAACTCTCCCAAATTAGTCTGAGCCCTTAGAAGTGCGGCTAAAAAAAAAAAATAGGGTTAGGCTAGATGAATTGGAAGATTGCTTCATTTCTTGATTTCCATATGGACTAACCCACCTGTGCTACTTTGCTGAGAACTTGGGAATTGAACTGAAACTTTTTGCATGCATAAGATGAAAAGGGCTTTGCTTCTTTTTAGGGCTTTTATATGCGGGCTGAAAAATATCAGGCCATACTATCCTTAGGGTTTGCACTTTAAGGGCTTTCAAGCGGCCTAAACAAAAATTATATCTATGCCATCTTTATTTTATATCTATATCTTTTAAAATCAGTAGTTATAAGAAGAAAAAAAGTGGGAAAGAAATAAAAACAGAGTTTTAACAAAATTTGAATGATCAGTGGGAAACATGGAGAAATTTGATTGAACAAAACTTGCATTTTTGTTTCAATATAAGTAACTCAAAGTAAGCATGCATTCCTTTCTATAGCGCCTAAAATGTTTGTTTCTCAAGATCAAGTGAGAGAGTGTTGGGTACGATCTCGAACCATGGTAATAAGGTGATTATTACCTCTGATCCAACCACAGTCTTCATTTCTTCCATCTTCAGTCCATTCCCATAACTTTTCCATCCATGTTGAGATGACTCAACCATGAAAATCACGACAAGTTCTTTCTTCATAAAATGTATCTACCTTCATCGTTACGCAATTGCCATACCATATCCGGATGCGGCTGTTGCTCCGGGGCTTGGTAAATGCTGTATACTACATAGAGCACATGACCACAGTAACACATACACGAGCATCCTCACTAAGCTGCCAAATCCTCAGTTTCCTGACAACCATCCCAATGGTTTTGTTGGTCATGAATCATATGGTTAGTCAATCCTCATTTGTACAGTTAGCTTCCAGTCAAGACAATCTCCACATGGTATCATATTCTTCATCAGCTATCCGTTTATAATTGGACTCCTTTTCAAACTAAATCAGTAGAGCTCACCACTTCAAAACCACTCAAAGCAAATGAAAGTACAGATCGTGGCATTATTTCAAGTAAGGTTCAACTGAATTCTATTAATTCTTATTCCAATTCTAAACCTCATGCTTTGTTTGAAGTCATTTGGGTTCCACTGAAGAGACAAGCAAAAGGGAAATTGACATTAGCAAAAGGGAAATTGACATTATCACAGCCCTTTGTGTAGGTTCAACATTTCCGAAGCAATACAATAAACAACTCCGATTTACCATGGAAGCAACAAATCACTTGGCCAAAAAGAAGGGAGATTGACAGTTCTGGTCTTAACTTAGCCACACAGCCAGCCTTTGGCTCTACTGTAACTGATTCCTCGGGCAACAAGACAATGGATTGACTCCCTACACCTATGGGCTCAAGTTATGAGGATATGGCATCTGAAAGATACAGGACGGCACCGCACATGCAATCAAGATCATAAAAGAGTTTCAAATATTCTTTCATGTCTTCGCTAGCTTAAAATTTCAAAAATACTAACAATTACTACCATAATTAACTTGGGAAACGTATGCTAGATATGTCCATAACTCTGAAACAAGACCAGATATAATTTGATCTTTATGAACAAATCCAAAATCTTTCATTAGCATTGTGACTAAGAAACTTGGACGTCGAAACCGTACCGTCGTTTGACATTCTTCACTCGGTGATCAAGAATCAAACTGACAATATAGAGCAAGAATAAAAAAAAAACAAAAACAATTCACACATGATACCTCAGTCGCCACATCCTGTTCATCATATATTCCAGTCAGCTAAAACATTAAAATTTACTACTACACATTTTCCACAAGAGCTGTCAATAAACATTCCAACACTCAGAATCAAAAAGCAGAAACACTAGAGTGCAGATAAAAAATCCAAGGACCCAAGCTTCCCGTGTTATTTCATGGTAAAAAAACCATCTAAAGTTTACATTTATTTGCCACACGACAAGCAAAGTGATCGTGACTGAATCCCAAAACAAATACATAGGTAGCAAAGACACCAATATCAAAATACAAAACAAAATTAAGGCTCTGAACATCGACGACAGCAATAATAAAATTCAAATCAATTCAATGAGGATATATCTTCATATTCCGGTACTTATTGAACCATGCCTTCCAACTGCCAGACCCTTTCCTATTCCAAGCCGTGGATNAGCAATAATAAAATTCAAATCAATTCAATGAGGATATATCTTCATATTCCGGGACTTATTGAACCATGCCTTCCAACTGCCAGACCCTTTCCTATTCCAAGCCGTGGATTCCGATTTTCCATCATCAATTCCCTTTTGTGCTTGTGGCTTCTTGAACAGCATAAAGTTCCGAACCCCAACCGATCCAATTGTCTCCCAAGGACTCAGAGCTGCAACACATCAAAACAAATCAAGAAAAAAATCTGAATTAGAACATAAAACCCACGTATCATAACAAAGAGAAAGCCGAATTAAAACATGAATACAAAGAATTGATTGAAATTGAGTACCTTCAGTGTCGGAATTGGGGCAATAGAGAACAAAATTGTCGAGATCAGAGCCAAGAACCGGAAGGCGATCCTCACGCGCATAATTTTTCAAGGCAGTGTCAATAACAGCAGCAACAAGCTGTTCCTCATTAACCACAAATCGGATCGGACCTGCGCTGCCAAGCACGGTAATGCTGATCAAGAGCCTGTTACCCTTCCCGGTTTGGTTCTTCTTCTGCTTGTAAAGCAACATCTTGAAAAAAATCAAATTTCCTTACTAATTTCTCCGATTTCTACGGACAAAAACAATAAATTACGAGAAAAAATTGAGGTTTGTTCGAGAAAAAGAAAGATTGTCGTAGACAATGGTAGTGGCGGCGATGGATATGTTTTCAAGGGTCGACGCCGATGCAGCGATAGTACCAGCCTTCCTTGCAAGATCCAAAGCAGAAAGAGGACGAGACAGAAATCCCCCTTCTTGGTTTAGAGGGGGAGATCATTAACCAATTGCTCAAGATTTCCACCATTCAAGATAGAATTGAGTGCGTGTGAGAGAGGAGACAGAAGGGGAAAAAGATAGAAGGGTTTGGACGATGAAGGAGAAAGAAGAAGTGGGTAGCGAGAGAGAGAGAGATTGTTGCAAGAGGGCTAGGGTTTGCCCTTTTGCGTTTTCTCTCCCTGACGATACAAATATACGTGTGCGTGTCCAGGTCTTACAAATTCCGCCGACCCCTTCAAATGTCTCTCACAACCGACTCGTTTGCCAATTTGGGTTAGGGATGGCTTTGGAGAATTCGAGGCGTTCTAAACGAAGTTTCTATGTTTAATATGAATTTATTTATTTTTTGTTTTAAAATAAAAAAAAATTAAATTTTTATATTTAAATTTTGTTGTCATATTTTGTCAATTTATAGTATCGTTAATTGAATTAATTTCTTTTGCAAGTGATCTTTTTTTGTTGGGTGTTGCCAACTTGGCTTGTTATGTTATTGGAGCGAGAGCATGATTTGTAAATAAAGATTTGATTTTTGAGTTGTTAAATTTTTTTAATTTTTGTGGTTTTTAATGTTTGGGTTGAATTATGAACCTAAATGATTAAATTTAAATTTTTTTTGATTGAGTATGTGTTTTTATGATATCTTTTTGTAAAAATTAAAATATTTATGAATTTAATTTTTTTAAATGGGCTATTTAAGGTATCTAAAAATTGGGTGATTTAGAAGTTGGTATAATTTTTTAGACTTATTTGAGCAAAAATACAATACAAAATTTTATTTGGGTTAAAATACATATTTTTAAAAAATGACAATATTGTCATTCAATAAATAACTTATGGGTTGAAACTCTTTGTATTCCTTCCATATATTTTGGCTACAATCAAGCAATGAGAGATAAAATAATAATATATTTTCTTTAACAGTTTTTCTCTCTCTATTTATATTAATATTATAATAACACAATTACACTAATCAATTATAATTATCTTATAATACACTAAACAGTTACTCATGGGTTCTAATAAGTCAAACAGTTACACAAAATTATGACACAAACTTAATTTGTCATTTAGTTGTTTAGATAAATTAAATAGTTGCACCATTTAGTATCGCAACATCGTTATATCATCATGTTTTAACAATTGCATGAGACTGTGATTGTTATACCAATTAAAAAAATGGTTACACCCATTAAAAAAATAGTTACACACATTAAAAAATAGTTACACAAATTAAAAAACAGTTGCACCCATTAAAAAAAACAAAGAAGTTATTTTTTCCTACATGCCAACAATGAACAATACTAACAAAACATCTTGACCAATTTTTTTTGTTTTTTTTGTTTTTTGAAAAAATTCAGTGTTTATTCACATATAATTTGTGGCATTTTAATCAAATCCCATTGTCAAAGAATAAGGGTTTTGATTATTATTGCTTCTATTTACCTCTCATTACTATTGGTAATCTTTACATATTTGTTTTCTCAAACAACTGTCAATGATGACTGCATAATTTAAGGGAGGGTGTTTAAGTAAAAAAAATTTTAATTCATTGAATTTTTTACCTAAACACAAATTTTTTTATAAAAATTGTAAAACAACTTATATATGTTTTTGTTTAAATAAGTATAAAAAATTGTACACACACTCAAAAAACCCCTAAAAAATTGTAGCCTAAAGCCCAAGTATTTTTATTTCTACTATTGAGCCGCCCCTATTTGGGTTCGGTTCGAGTTCGATTAAGATAAAATTTGACTTGAGTTCGACTCATGTTTTAAATGAGTTGATATTGAATAATTTTTTTAACTCATTTAAAAAAACAAGTCTAAAAAACTCAGCTCAAATTCGCAAGATTTGACTCATGTTCAAAAATTTCGGCTCGTTTATATATAAAATAATCGAGCTACTCGGACTTAACTTAATTTTTAAAAAATCAAACTTAAACAAGCAAGCAAACAAGTGGACAAGTGAGCTCCATAAGAAGAATCTTGAGTGTAATAGATACCCCACGTCATAAGTGTTATTTTGTGTTATTTTGTATAATTGTCCACTAACAAGCAAACAAGTGGACAAGTGAGTTCCATAAAATTCAATAACCATCTCCATATAAATATAAAGTAAATTGACTAAATTTATCTATTTCTTTTAATAAAAAGTCAAAATAATTGACGTGTAATACACGCGTGCACTAATTAATATTAAAAGAAATCAGAATTCTTGTGTCCAGTTACATTATCGAGTTTTCAAATAGTACCTTGAGTTTTCATCTAATAAAAATGTGAAAAATATAATATTTTTATTTTAATATCTTTTATCACTTTTACATTTTTTTCAATTAATGATTAGATATTGTTCAAACTGAAATCTAATAATGTGATTAATTTTAGTATGGTATCGTAGGTCATATACTAACATTTTTTTAGTACAAACTTTACTTTACCCCTTTGTGGTGTACCCCAAAATGCACTTTATTTCTTAATATTTAAAAATTTTCCCATAACTCTCATGCGATTTGTGGAATATAATGAAATCCTAACACCGTTAACGAAAATTATTAAAATGACTTTAACACACATATTTCTCTCCTTCTTTCTTCTCCTCTTTGAAAACCTCTCACCTCCGTTGTAATTCGCCAACTAACGTCATCAAAAGTTTAAAAATTTTATTTTTATTAATAACGGTCACGAAATTCAAAATTTTAAAATTTAAAATTTTCAACGACCATATTAATAACGATTATATTTGGAGCGATCATAACGGTCATATTTACAATGGTTATATTTGCAACAGTTATATTTTTGGATATGTATAAATAGGATCTTCCATAGCTCATTGTCAAATCTATTTATTGGCATTGCACTCTTCTTTGTATTTATTTTATGGCTCGTCATTCTACAATGAAGATCATTATTAACGATTCTGACTCCGATGATGAATTAGAGATGGTAATAATTTGTGCAATGGAAATGAACAAACTCAATAGTGAGGAAAGTTCTGGTGTATGTTGTGGTTCTATTCAAGGTCATTCAATTATTTTTTGCAATCGAGTTCAAGGATACGAGAGATTGTATCGTGATTATTTTACTCAATCACCTATCTATCCCCTAAATTTATTTCGAAGAAGGTTTCGAATGAATCAAGCCCTTTCCTTCGTATTCTATCCATGATGGAAGATTATGATCCATATTTTGTGCCAAAAAAAAATTATGTTGGAATTATTCGTTTGTCTTCCCTTCAAAAGATGACAGCCGCCATAAGAATGCTTGTTTATGGAGTTGTAGCAGATGCTGTTGATGATTATGTGAAGATTGACAAAAGCACCCTAATAAAGAGTTTGAAAAGATTTGTGAGGGCGGTAGTAGCAATTTTTTTCGATGAATACCTCAGGTCACCAAACAACGATGACATTGCTAGAATATTAGCAATGGGCACCAATCGTGGGTTTCTTAGGATGTTGGGTTGCTTTGATTGTATGCATTGAAAATGAAAGAATTGTCCAACAGTATGAAAATGTATGTATTCTAGTCATTTTCATGAACCACCAATTATTTTGGAGGCGGTGGCTTCATATGATCTTTGGATTTGATTTGCTTTTTTTGGGTTACCTGGATCTCATAATAATATAAACGTACTAGAACGTTCTTCTGTTTTTGCTCTACTTTCAGAAGGTCGGGCTCCTCCAATCAATTTTTCAGTTAATGAAAATGATTATAAATTGAGATATTACATTGTTGATGGTATATATCTAAAATGGACAACATTTGTCAAAATAATTACATCTCTAAGAGGCAATAAACAAATACATTTTGTAAAATATCAAGAGTCAGTAAACAAGGATGTTGAGCGAGCATTTGGAGTGCTTCAAGCACGATTTGCTATAATGCGTAGACTAGCACGTTTTTGGTTACTTGAAGTGCTTAAGGATATTGTGAAGGCAAATATAATTTTACATAACATGATTGTCGAAGATGCGTGGAACGCTAATGAGTTGGATTTTAGTTATGATTCAATGAATGAGAGTCCCACTGCCACAATAATACCTGAGCGGAGTTCAGAACTGCTCCAATTTATTAATACTCAAAATTGCATTAGAGACAAAGAAACTCATTCCAAACTCCAAGTTGATCTAGTCGAGCATCAGTGGAATGTGCATGGAAACTACAACGCACTACTTAAACAAATGTTATTACAGTACTTGTAGCACCGTTACTACTACTTAAAGTTGTTTGTTTATTAATAAAAAAGAACTACATCTTCTTTCCCAATATTTTTATTTGGCGGCGCTGAAAATATTTAGCTTGCAACTCGTATCCATCGGCATTATTCGCTCTTCCTCTCTTGCTTGCTCCATTTGCATTCTCTCTTTCTCTTGCAGTAGACATTGTTGTTCTTGAAGATAACATTTTGTCAAACATTTCAAATTTCTTCTCATTTATTACCTTTTTTCCTTCCTTCATCTCTGCTAACAGATTCACGAGTTCAAAACTTGTTGCATCACCTCTAACTTCTTTGCTCTTTGATTTTTGTAGTCGCGCTTTCTTAGCTTTCCTTCCAGGTGGTCTGTCTAAGGATCCATAGGACCCACCGTCAACTTTTAAATTTATGGAGTCCACTGTAGAATGCACGGAGCCGCCAAGAGTTGCATTATGTTTTGTTTTTTTTTTGCTTCTTTGCTTGAGAATCCTCCATTCATTTTGGTTGATCCCTTAACTCATTTCAACAATGTTCAAACGGAAAAGAAGATTTATAGAGTTCCTTGTACAAGTTCTTAGCATCACGAATCTGAAAAATTTTACAACAAAACTCATTATCATGTCATTAAAAGTACACTATTTTATAAGAATATATTCACTCATACGTTGTCTTTCTTTGTCGAACCAGTCTTTCTATTTGTGTAAAGCACCCACAAAATTTGTTGGTGGCTAGCTGAATTGCAGACCAACGATTCATCAAAGAATTTTGACTACGACTAGGACATGTCTTAGGTTTGTATTCGTGGAATAACTCGTAAACCCTTTGTCAATATGTCTTTGTTTTTTGTTCATTTCCTTACACATCATCCAAACTAATATTAAGTCACACAAAAATTATCATAATGTCTTCCTCTACTATAAAATTGCCACCTCGTTATTTTTTGGTGGTGAATTCTACTTGAGGAGATATTGGTGAAGATTAAACCTATAATCTCATCATCTAAATTTGTTTCATCATGCATGAGATTGGTGAAGTATGCACCATGTTGGAATGGATCCATGAATAATGCCTATAAAATGAGACAAGTACAAACATTCAAGTTTGATTTGTTTTTATATTTCCTTTAAGCTGGACTACATATTAATTCAACAACATGAATAATGTCTACACAACTTAGTAAAATCTAGTTAGCAATAGTTTTCAGATCAAATAGACTCTCTCATGTAGCCTTGAAACACAAATAGAATAAACACCAAACATTATGATGTTCATAACTATATATCTGTTTAGACTTACAACTCAACATTTAGTAGACAAGAATTAGTTTTTGACACAACAAACATTATGATGTTTGGCTCATATTTGAAATGTGACTCAAAGCAAGCACGCCCAATGTTTCAGGTGACAAGCACAAAAACATCAAGAGTGCATTGTAAAGAAACCATACACAGTTGTGTTGGACCATTTTCCTTTTTGAACTTCGAAACTCATACCACATTGAACAATACTAGAAATCCCTATTCCAAAAAAAAAAAAAGAATACGAGATTTCAAAGCTATAATATGGGCATGTTACAAAAGCTTCAAAATGAAATGCTAGACACATCACTAATTGTAGAGGAGTCCATCCTCTGTTAATGGGGTTATGAAAGCAGCATTACTATTAGGATGCACCCAAAAGGTGAAACAATGGTTGAATTCATACATAAACTAACACTATTCAACTCTCAAGCACTCTGGTGTGTCCTTGCTGAACCACTCCTACACTTACAAACACCAAAATACCCAAAAATGTCATGTTGTAGAAGTGACTGAAGGGCCAAAATATAGATGCTTGGTAGATAGACTTGGTAAAGGAGACATAAAATTTTCTCAGTACAACAATTTTAGCAGTTCAATCTGGAAGACTAAAGAAGACCCTATAGTATTGAAGTCAAATAAACTACTAACAGAAGCATTAACACCAATCAAAGGATCCTATTATTAGAACCACAACATAATGTAAAGCACACAATAGTTGGAAAGACTCCTATACAAATTATTCATTAATTAAAGCTAGAACTACTATTATCAGAGACGATGTGGTAGCTTATTAAATTGAGAAAGAGGGAGAAATAGGTCCAAATTTGGTGGGTTTTGCTGGATTTTGGGGGGGATTTACTAGATTTTTGGGAGTTTTGTTGAATTTTTGGAGGGTTTTACTGATTTTTTGGGGGTTTTACTGAATTTTTTAGGAGGGGTTTGCTGGAATTTTGGAGGGATTTTACTGAATTTTTGGGAGGGGTTTTACTGGTTTTATAGAGTTTTTGAGAGAGAGAGAGACTATACCTGCTTTTGCCTTCAGTAGGTGGAGCTTTGCGATGATGCCTTTAGTTGGTGGAGCAAGCCTTCTACGATGAAGCCTTCTACGATGAAGCCTTCACAGTTCCTGAGAGGTGTTGTGCAAAGAAGCCTTCATCAGTCGGTGGAGCCTTCTACAATTGGGGGTGTTGTTGGCGCAAAAACACACTAGCGAGCTTCTTTGCCTCGCCAGGGATAGTTAGCCAAATGAAGGTGATGAGAAATAGCTAGTGTGATAGCTAGTCTGTTGGAGGTAAGATTTAAGGACTGCTTATGTAAAATAGCTAAGAAGGCCAATTTATTGAGGCTCTTGGAGTTGCTCTAACACGTCAGCATGTGGTGTCATCAATATGGTGATGACATGACATACTACATAGTATTTTAGATTTTAATAATTAATAGTTAGTTAAAGTTAATTGAAATGGTTAGTTAAAATAAATAACGTTGTTGGAGTGAATTTGAAAAAATGATTAGCTAAAGTAGATAATATAATATTTAAATATATTTGAGTAGCTATTTTAGATAGTATTGTTGGAGTTGCTCTAGCACAATATTTATGCTCTCTCTCTCTCTCTCCTTGTACAATGAAACCAACATGCCAAACCCAATTTTTGCCACCACCCCCATTCCCCTGCCATTTTGTACATAAATCACTGCCACAAAACCCAGAAATCAATCCACAAATCCCAAAATCAAAATAAGAAGCAAGAATCGAAATTGGCATTTGAACCAACCAAACAAAAAATCGAAATCAAAACCAAAAAATCAAAATCGAAATTCTTCAAACCAAAAATGAAAATCGAAACCAAACCAAAATCGTTATGTGTGAGTGGGTGGGGTGCGTGTGTTTTGTGTAAGTTGATGTTATGTGTTATGTGTGTGTGTGTGTGTGTGTGAGAGAGAGAGAGAGAGAGACTGCGTGTGTTTTGTGTTGTGTCCATAACCTTTATCTATAACACATTCAAGACCTGCGATACGTCTCTCTTTCCGCAAGCTTCTTCTCTGAAATTTCAGGCAAGCATGAGGGATGGTAGTTCTTGTTGAATGGGTGCATAGTCTTTGGCATCCCCCATTTTGATTTTACCCAGGAATTTGTATTAAAATTTAATAGAGAGAGAGAGAGAGATTTGGAGTTGGTTCAAAGTTTCAAATTTTTGTCTTCAAAGTTTCAAATTTTTTTTTACACAATTAACTCTCAGATTGTGCGCATGGGACATACCTTTTGTTAAGTTGAATGGAAAGTATGACATGACATTTTAGTTCACAAACTACGTGAGGATTATGTGGAGGTTTTTAAATGTTAAGATAAAGTGCATATAGAGTATATCACAAAGGGGTAAAGTGCATTGAGTTATATCACAAAGGGGTAAAGTGAAGTTTACCTCTTTTTTTTTTATTTGGATTCATATAAGGTTGATATTTAATTTTGACAACAACCTCAATGAGATAACTATACTAAATTATTGGACCAAATAAGTAAGGGTGTGCAAATATCCAGAAAATCGACACAGACACCGGTCCAACTCTACCTTTGTCGGAGTTAGAGTTTGAAACCTTTTTCGAAAAAACTCTGACTATGACTTTTGTTAATTTATAATTTTATATAAATTATAAATTATATTATTACATATAAATATAAAATATAAAAGCATAAAGACGTGAACTGTTCTAGGGAAACTGCATCTGGAAGTCTGGTTTAGGGGGTCCTAAACAATCTCGCACATTGCCCATTTCTTGAGAGACAGATCTGGGCTCTTCTTAGGACTGGATTCTTTCTTCCTTTCGTCTCCATGCTGAGTTGGCACAACTGAAGAACTACGCCTAAACACCACTGTCATGCTAGCGTGAATATTTTTAGATACCAAGAAAAGGAAGTCAGATGACTAGAGCTCGACAATGAACGCAATCAAGGCCACCTTGTCATTCAGGCCATCAACTTGGAGGGATTCCTGATTGAAGCACTGCACACACTTTTTGAACGACTTGTCTAGTTTTTGTTTTATGCTCAGAAGGTAAGAGGTTGGCTTTAGATGGATTCTTGCATTGATAAAATGGGAAACAAATAACATAGGTAGTTCCTTGAAAGAGGAGATAGAAGATGGAGGCAACCTATTGAACCAAGCCAGCGATGAGCCTTTAAAGGTAATGGTGAAATCCTTGCATTGGAATGGGTCCTTGTACCCATGGAGCTCCATCTAGTTCTTATAAATGTTGAGTTGATCAAAAGGGTCTTTTGTTCCATTGAAGGTCTCCATGGTCGGCAACTTGAACTTGGTAGGAAAGAGGAAAATGTTGGATTTCAGCCATGAAGGGAGATTTCGTCTACTGGACTAGAGCCTCCATTGTCATCGAGGCTTTGTTTCTTGACTATTTTCTTCACGTTCCCTAGCTCGTTCAAGACTTCCTTTATTATTTCCTTCTAGTATTGGCTCAAAGGATTCTACTAGGGTTGAGGCTGAAGATTTTGCTAGTATTATTTCCTTCACGTTCCCTAGCTCGATAGTTTTTCTATGAGCTTCATTCTTACAATCTTCCTAAGTCTAACAGTGGTGAACGTTCTCCCCTGAATGGCTTCGACAATCCTCCTCTGTCACCTCATTAAGAGGATATAGAGGAGGAGGATGAGGATATTGAGGTATTATTGGTTGCCGAGCAGTGAGAAGGGAAATGATCCGTTGATTTTGCCTGAGAAAACGCAACATAGTTTGTTGGTAAGTTTCTAGTTTCTCCACCAGTGGGGGATCTGCTATTTGAGACAGCGAAGGAGGAATCCTATGTTGATTTTTCGAGTTTTGGCTCATGTTTCTTGTCAAGATCATCAGTCAAATAGAGAAAGAGATGATTTTAGGGTAGAACGATGACAACTGTTTCCATAGGCAATACCAAACTGATGGTGCAAGAAACAGAGGAGTCAGAACTTGGAATGTGAAGCGTGCGAAGTTATGACGTATGTGAGTAACCAATATGATCGACTAGAAACCAATAGAATATACAAGAGTTTAAGTGATTCGCAAGCTGAACAAATTGGCTAGTCCCCTGTGAATAGTGTATTTTGCTCTTGTGGTCGGTGTATTGCTTGAGGAAGAATAAAAGAGTAATTACATAGATTTAAATCCCCTTGTTTAGTAAGGGATCTCTCTTATTTATATAAGCAAAGGTTTTTGTCTTTATTCAATATTGTGTGGTCCCCTCAATCTGTTAGAATCATTTAGGGAATATTTAGTCGTTAGAGGAAATCCTATCCACGTGGACTTCTAGAAGTAGTGAAGTGACATTTTTGAGGCGGTAGCTTGTTGCCCAATGTAGGATTGGCTTGTTGAGCTCGTCGTCTTCTTAGTCTTATTCTTATTCTTCTAATAGCTGGATCTGAGCTGGTGTGATTGTAGCCGAGTTGTTTGGATATTACTTGGTGATCTGAGAGTTGATAAACTTGTATTGGATGGCCCGGGTCTGGTCAATCAAGTAGAGCTCAGTAATATTGAGTTATAATGAATTAAGCTGAGCTATAATTTATGATATTATCAAAATGTTAAGTGGTTTCATATAACAATAATCATCCTTACAAGAATCAATTACCAAATTCCCGCATTTTTTTTGACTTTATTTCATTTATACCATTATTTTTAAAGTGAATAATATTTTGAACCTTAACCTGCACCTCAAAAGATCAATATTTTCACATAACACCCTCAATTGAACAAATTGGTGTGTTTTACGGGTAACTTGATTGTAGTTCATGACTATTTTTCGGTTTCAATGTAAAAAAAGTTTTTTTTATTGATAACGTGTTTGCTAAATACATGATTAAAGTTACAAAATAAGGGTAATTAGATAAAAAATCAAGATTAGGTTTGTACCACAAAGTTTCTATTGGAACACAAGATTGCTAGTGACATTGGACACAAATGGTCCTAATTTAGACCCAAACATAAACAAGAGAAGACATCATTCAGTGGAAAGACTATGGAGATGGGAATAGATTCCTTAAGTAGGGATTACTTGGATATCTATTATTCATATGTGATATGATGAGTTGCTAAAAAAAAATTATCAAAATATATATTGCTCCAATTTTCAATGGAAAAAGTTTCGTCAGATATAAGATAATAAGGGATAATTCAAGTGGTAATACAAAGAAGTTATAAATTCAGATGCCTTGAATTTTAATCTTAACAATCCCTTGGGACAGACCATAAGAAATTTATCCCTCATGAATACCTTAGTCCTTGCGTGGATGACTTGCCTTTAATTAGACTAGAAAAGAGATTAGTCGAGGTGCATGTAAGTTGTTCCAGACACCCTTGACGGCTAAAAAAAAAAACTAATATTTCAATAAAGTCATGATTTTAAATTTTATGATGAAGTGATGATGGCGAAATCCAAATTCAAAACATATTTTGTGTTATATTACATAAGAAATCGAATAAGTGTTAAAAAAGTTGAATTAAAAAGTAATTAGGGTTTTAATTAAATACAATCTATCACCATGATGCAATCTGATAGTAAAATATTTAGAAGATTGATCTACATATACCACCAAATGGCCAACAAGCTACACACTGTTAATATGATATACCCCCACAATGCAAACACAATTGACAAAAAAGTAACAAAATAATAACACACACAGACCTGTATGCAGAGAAAAATTGGTCCGCCCAATAAACCCACAAACATCCCAACAATGAACCCCACAATGCAAACACAATAGAAAAAAAAGTAACAAATAACAACACACACAAACGAGCAAAGAAAAATTAGTCCCCACAATAGACCCACAGACATCTCAACAATGAACCTCACAATGAAAACACAATAGAAAGATAGTAATAAAATAACACACACAAATCCACATACAAAAATTGGTTCCAACAATATACCCACAAACATACCAGAATGAACCCCATATTCCAAACACAATAGAAAAACAAACCCAAAAAATACGATTACCATAGCATGGTGCATCCCAATGAGTCTGCAAATCGTTGGTCCCCTCCCTCAGCGACCTCGACATTTTTTGAATCAAGCAATTGAGCTGGTACAAAATCAACCCACCAAGTCGTTAAATTGTTTGTAGAGAATATACACAACCTCTTTCTTTGATTGTGAAGCCTTAGACGAGAATCATGCTATCTCTTCATCTTTCTTTCTCTCTCAGTACTCTGAAAATGTAAAAGTTGGGCTATAGTTGATCGGTTTCTTGAACCAAGGTGGTGTCATGTGCAAATCACATGTGAGATTACCTTGTTCATTTACAACCTTACCCTTTTGAGTTATCACGTGTTTTGAACGTGATCAAAAAACAGACCATAAACTCAATAGCGGTTAGGTGTTGGAACTAATTGCTACCGTTTTATTTCTTTCAGGGTGAAATGTGAGAATTTGTATCTTTCAGCATGTAAAGTGAGAATTTAACAATCTTTCAAGGTGCAAAGTGAAATTTACCTTCTTTTTTTTTGATATAATCAACTCTCAAATCGTGTGTGTGGGACACTTCTCCCGCTAAGTTGGATGGAAAGTATGAGATTGCATTTTGGTTCACAAACCACATTAGGGTTATGTGAAAATTTTTAAATGTTAAGAAGGTAAAGTGCATTTGAGATATATCACAATGGGGTAAAGTGAAGTTTGCGCTTTTTATTTATTTATTTATATTCACATATGGTTGATATTTAATTTTGACAACAACCTCAACGACATAACTATACTAAATTATTGGACCAAATAAGTAAGGGTGTGCAAATATCTAGAAAATCAACATGGACACTGGTCCGCCTCTGCCTCTTCCTCTGTCAGCATTAGAGTTTGAAGTTTTTTTTGAAAAAACTCCGACTACAACTTTTATAAATTAATAATTTTATATAAATTATAAATTATATTGTTACATATAAATATAAAATATTAAAACATAAAGACGTGAACTGCTTTGGGGAAAACTGCATTTGGAAGTTTGGTTTTGGGGGTCCTAAACGATCTCGCACATTGCCCATTTCTTGAGAGACAGGTCTCAGCTCTTATTTGGACTAGATTCTTTCTTCCTTTTGTCTCCATGTTGAGTTGGCACAACTGAAGAGCTACTCCTAAACACTTCTGTCATGCTAGTGTGAAGATTTTTAGATATCGAGAAAAGGAAGGCAGATGATTGCAACTCGACAATGGACGTAATCAAGGCCACCTTGTTGTCCAAGCCATCAACTTGGAGGGATTCTTGATTGAAGTGTTGCACATACTTTCTGAACGACTCGTCTAGTTTCTGTTTGATGCTCAAAAGGTAAGAGGTTGGCTTGGAATGACTTCTCGCACTGATAAAGTGGGAAACAAATAACATGGGCAGTTCCTTGAAAGAGGAGATAGAAGATGGAGGCAACCTATTGAACCAAGCCAGCTATGAACCTTTGAGGGTAACGGTGAAAGCCCTGCATTGGACTGGGTCCTTGTACCCATGGAGTTCCATTTAGTTCTTATAAGTGTTGAGTTGATCAAAAGGGTCTTTTGTTCCATCAAAGGTCTCCATGGTCGGCAACTTGAACTTGGTAGGAAAAGAAAAATGTTGGATTTCAAGCATGAAGGGAGATTCCGTCTATTGGACTAGAGCCTCCATTGTCACTGGGGCTTTATATCTTGACTATTTTCTTCACATTCCCTAGCTCGTTCTGGACTTCCCTTATTATTTCCTTCCAGTATTGGTTCAAAGGATTCTGCTAGGGTCGAGGTTGAGGATTTTGCCTCCTTTCTTCAATAATTTTGCTATGAGCCTCGTTCTTACAATCTTCCTAAGCCTAATAGTGGTGAACGTTCTTGCCTGAGTGGCTTCAGCGATCCTCCTCTGTCACCCCATTAAGAGGATATGGAGGCGGAGGATGAAGATTTTGAGGTATTGTTCGTTGCTGAGCAGTGAGAAGGGCAATGATCTGTTGATTTTGCCCAAGAAAATACAAAATAGTTTGTTGGTAAGTTTCTAGTTCCCCCACCAGAGGCGAATTTGCTGTTGGAGGCAACGAAAGAGGAATCCAATGCTGATTTTTAGGGTTTTGGCTCATGTTTCTTGTCAATACTATCAATCAAATAGAGAAAGAGATGATTTTAGAACAGAATGGTGACAACCGTTCCCACATGCGGTACAAAATTAATGGTGCAAGAAACAGATGAGTCAGAACTTGGAATGTGATGCGTGCGGAGTTATGATGTATGTGAGTGACCAATATGATCGACTAGAAACCAATAAAATAGACGAGTTTAAGTGATTTGCAAGCAGAACAACTTGACTAGTCCATTGTGAATAACGTCTTTTGCTCCTATGTTCGGTGTATTGTTTGAGGAAGAATAAGGGAGTAATTACAGAGAATTAAATCCCCTTGTTCCGCAGGGGATCTTTATTATTTAATAAGCAAATGTTTTTGTCTTTATTCAAGATTGTGTAGTCCAATCAATTTATTGGAATCATTTAGGGAATATTTAGTCGTTAGAGAAAATACTAACCAATGTCCACGTGGACTTCTAGAAGCGGTGAAGTGGCATGCTTGAGGTGGTAGCTTGTTACCAATGTAGGATTGACTTGTTGAGCTCTTCTTCTTATTCTTCTTCTTCTAGTAGCTAGATCCAAGCTAGTGTGATTGTAGCCAAGTTGCTTGGATATTACTTGGTAATCTGAGAGTTGGTAAACTTGTATTGGATGGGCCGGGTTTGGTCAATCTAGCAGAACTCAGTAATATCAAGTTGTAATGAATTAAGTTAAGTTGTAATTTATCGGTATCATCAATATATTACGTGGTTTCATCAACAATAATCGTCTTTACAAGAATCAATTACCAAATTACCGTATTTTTTTGACTTTGTTTCAGTTATACCATTATTTTTAAAGTGAATAATATTTTGCACCCTAACCTTCACCTCAAAAGATCAATAATTTCACATAACACGCTCAATTGAACAAATCGGTAGTAATTTGGCCCAATAGCAAACTTTTGTTGCTTTTTTTGTTACAAATTGGTATGTTTTGCGGGTAACTTGACTATAGTTCATTACTACTTTCCGGTTTCAATGTAAAAAAAGTTTTTTTTATTGATAACGTGTTTTGTAAATACATGATTAAAGTTAAAAAATAAGGGTAATTAGATAAGAATTCAAGATTAGGTTTGTACCACAAAGTTTCTATTGGAACACAAGATTGCCAATGACATTGGACTTAGATGGACCTAATTTAGATCCAAACAAAAACAACAGAAGACATCATTAAGTGGAAAGATTGTAGAGATGGGAATAGATTCCTTAAGTGGGGACTACTTGGATAACCATTATTCATATGTGATATGATGAGGTGCTAAAAAAAATAATATCAAAATATATATTACTCCAATTTTCTATGAAAAAAGTTTCATCAGATCTAAGATAATAAGTGATAATTCAAGTGGTAATATGAAAAAATTGTAAATTCAAATGTCTTGAATTTTAATATTGACAATCTCTTGGGATAGGTATGAGAGATTTATCCCTCATGAATACCTTAGTCCTGGCGTCAATGACCTGTCTTAAATTAGACTGGGGAGGAGATTAGTCGAGAGGTGCACGCAGGGGCAGAACTAGAAAATTATTTTTGGGTGGGCACTAGACAATTTAATAAGTTTTAATTTTTCCTTGTTGTCGATATAAGATAATATATTTTTATTTACTATATTTAATATTTTAGAATTTATTAAACTAAAAAACTAAAAATCAATAAGCATAGTATGCACTAACAAAAAAAAAATTGATAATTACCATCTCTTCTAAAGAAGGCTATGTAAAATTATTTAAATTGGACAGTGTGATAGGTTTTTATTCTTTGAAAGCCATGCACAATAACTAGATTATTTTATATGTGTGTGTGTAATTATGCTATCACATATCTATTTGTTATCAATTTGATAAACAAACTAAGTTTTAACGGTAGTCTTTGTTTTTTTTTCTTGTACCAAAATCACTAATCTCTACTAAAATTGAAAATTCAATGCTAGATTAAAGAGTTTCATGTGTCCTAATGTCGTAAAATTATCGTCGACTGTTTAGACCTCAAATAGAGATAAATCACATATCTCGTCGAAGGATCACAAAACAGTTATAAGTTGCACAATTATTGATCGATTTTCCTTTATCAGTCTCTTTCATTCTTGCTCTATATATGTGTCGGTCATTGGATTTTAGACTAACATAATCTTATTGGATAAATATATTTATATCAACTTTTTTAAATTTCTATCTCTAAGTAATTTTGTAATATTTAATTGTGACTTGGAGTTTTGTGGATTACTTACAAAAGACACTATATTTTATTACAGTGACCTTGAATTCTGTACAATAATAAAATAGTCTCATAATTTTTCAAACATTATGAATTAATCCCCTTATATCTAAAACTTACTAAAGACATGTTTATAACTTAGTCTGAAACTTGTCCAAAAGTTCATAATTATTTGGGTATAGTAATTGATGCAATAAGAAAATTATAGGGTGGACATAATTAAAATATTTAGTATGTACTAGTATCAATATATAACTACATATAGGAAATTTTAACCAAAAAACAAAATATTGAGGGTGGGCATGTGCCTCCCTGAACCTAAGCTCCCTCCGCCTCTGGGTGTGCGTAAGTTGATCTAGACACTCTTGGAGGTTCAAAAAAAAAAACTAATATTTCAATAAAGTCAGGATTTAAATTTTATTATGAAGTGATGATGGCGAAATCCAAATTCAAAACATATTTTGTGTTATATTACATAAGAAATCTAATAAGGCTAAAAAAGTAGAATTAAAAAGAAATTAGGATCTTAAAAAAATACATTTGTGGACCTTAAGAAATTTTTAAAATTGAGAGGCGTAAACAATCATCTTAGTTAAAAAAAAAAAAAAAATCATCTTAGTAGTCTATGCCTGAGGCAACCGTTAGTAATATTACATTAGAATTAAAGTTACAAAAAATAAATCAAAACTTTAGGTAAGAGACAAATGTATGGCACCATCGTATCAATCACTAAAGTCCCTCTCAATTATCTCATCTCATATTTTTCTTTTGTTGATGGGAAAGTATTACATTCAGCTCACCTGTTAGTTATAACTGTTCCGATTAGACTCACAAATCACGAGCAAGTTCAATACAAAATCACATTGCACTCATCCTTGAAGAATAAACTCCTAATATTTACAATTATCCGTGAATCACAGTCGGCTAGACTCAAAAGTCTTGGGCAAAATCAAGCCTCAAGCTATATGAGTTTATAGTTCATTTAAAACTAATCAAAATGTCCGTATAAGATATCATCGAGTGGGGTGATTTAGTAGAATATCGGTTTCTTATCTTAACGTTAGAGGTTCAAATTTTAGAGTTCATATTAAAGGTCGATAATTGACAGGGGTAAAACTCGAGTGGGTTGGACAGTCAATCTTAGGTATATAATCTTTAACCTTAACCTTACCCTACTTAGGGTTGAGGGATTCAACCCGAGCACTGACCAAGTTTGATTTGGGTGGACTCGGGTTAAATTCGTGTAAATGATTTTGGGTTACTTTACACGTTCAATTTGGATTGAATTCGGATTGAGACCAAAATAGACTTGTTATTTTAAATCTGATACATATATTATATAATATTCACCTAAATTAACAATCAACAACTTCAATCAAGTTTTTAACATAAAAATCATAATATTAAGAACTCAATGTAATGCAACCCCAATCATATAAAACACAATTAAACACAACCAGAATCTTTGTACAAACATAGAATTCACTGCTTAAATAGTGAGTGAGGGAGNTAATGCAACCCCAATCATATAAAACACAATTAAACACAACCAGAATCTTTGTACAAACATAGAATTCACTGCTTAAATAGTGAGTGAGGGAGACGCACAATGAAGACTTCATAATAGATTAACCGTAGACTTAAAAATGTATTTATATGATTATGAATATTCGGGTTGAATCTGAATATTAAATCGGATTGAACCCGATTTTAATATTCGAGTTCAACCGGGGAACCCGAGGGGTCAATCTGAGACCCGCCCAAATTGAATTCGGGTTAGAGTTTTTTGACCTAAACTCAACCCAAGTATTAAAAATTATAGCCCAAGCCCTAATTTTTTCGGATTGAAATCAAATTAGCTCACCTAAGTTGCATCCCTAATAATTGAATATTATGATAGACTAATTAAGTTTATTCTCGAGAAAAATAATGGACGATTAGGATCTCAAGATTCTACCGGTGAAGATCTATTAAAGTTGAAAAAAGTAAGACGTCATTTTCATGTTGTACATATACCAAAGTGGTGAGAATAGAATAATATTATGTTTATCAAAAAATTTATTAAAAAATATTTTTATCAAATAAATTGATAATTTTATATCTAATTAAAAATATTTTAATTAATATTTGATGGGTCCAAAAATGATATGAAATTGTCACCTTATTTGATAAAAGTACCTTTTAATAAAAATTTTAATATNCAAGCTATATGAGTTTATAGTTCATTTAAAACTAATCAAAATGTCCGTATAAGATACCATCGAGTGGGGTGATCTAGTAGAATATCGGTTTCTTATCTTAACGTTAGAGGTTCAAATTTTAGAGTTCATATTAAAGGTCGATAATTGATAGGGGTAAAACTTGAGTGGGTTGGAAAGTCAATCTTAGGTATATAATCTTTAACCTTAACCTTACCCTACTTAGGGTTGAGGGATTCAACCCGAGCACTGACCAAGTTTGATTTGGGTGGACTCGGGTTAAATTCGTGTAAATGATTTTGGGCTACTTTACACGTTCAATTTGGATTGAATTCGGATTGAGATCAAAATAGACTTGTTATTTTAAATCTGATACATATATTATATAATATTCACCTAAATTAACAATCAACAACATCAATCAAGTTTTTAACATAAAAATCATAATATTAAGAACTCAATGTAATGCAACCCCAACCATATAAAAAACAATTAAACACAACCAGAATCTTTGTACAAACATAGAGTTCACTGCTTAAATAGTGAGTGAGGGAGACGCACAATGAAGACTTCATAATAGATTAACCGTAGACTTAAAAATGTATTTATATGATTATGAATATTCGGGTTGAATCTGAATATTAAATCGGGTTGAACCCGATTTTAATATTCGAGTTCAACCGGGGAACCCGAGGGGTCAATCTGAGACCCGCCCAAATTGAATTCGGGTTACAGTTTTTTGACTTAAACTCAACCCAAGTTTTAAAAATTCTAGTCCAAGCCCTAATTTTTTCGGGTTGAGCTCGGATTGAAATCAGATTAACTCACCTAAGTTGCATCCCTAATAATTGAATATTATGCTAGACTAATTAGATTTATTCTCGAGAAAAATAATGGACGATTAGGATCTCAAGATTCTACCGGTGAGGATCTACTAAAGTTGAAAAAAATAAGACGTCATTTTCATGTTGTACATATACCAAAGTGGTGAGAATAGAATAATATTATGTTTATCAAAAAATTTATTAAAAAATATTTTTATCAAATAAATTGATAATTTTATATCTAATTAAAAATATTTTAATTAATATTTGATGGGTCCAAAAATGATATGAAATTGTCACCTTATTTGATAAAAGTACCTTTTAATAAAAATTTTAATATACATGGCATTTTCCGTGGAGATATTTTATCGGTGGGTGTACGATCGAGGACTCTGCTTTACCATCGCAGTCCTGAGCAATTCGCTTTTCAATTTTCATTTTCTTATATCATCTTGGCCCTTTAAAGAAACAACACCACTCGTTTCTGCAATGGAAGGTGTATTGGGTATTCTCAAAGTTCGAGTTCTCAGAGGCATCAACCTTNTACATGGCATTTTCCGTGGAGATATTTTATCGGTGGGTGTACGATCGAGGACTCTGCTTTAGCATCGCAGTCCTGAGCAATTCGCTTTTCAATTTTCATTTTCTTATATCATCTTGGCCCTTTAAAGAAACAACACCACTCGTTTCTGCAATGGAAGGTGTATTGGGTATTCTCAAAGTTCGAGTTCTCAGAGGCATCAACCTTGCCGTTCGCGACGTCCGCACCAGTGATCCTTACGTTGTCATCACCAAGGGTGATCAGGCCCGTAAATCTCTCTCTCTCTCTTAAATTTATTAGCGCAATAATCGAGCATCTTTTGCATAAAATCCAGATTATAGGATGAAAAGAATTTATAAAAGTTCGAACTTTTTTTTTTTTGAACTACATAAAAGTTTTAGCTTGAGAAAGGGTTTTGTAAAGGTTATTGTTAAGTTCCATTGCAATAACTAATCTTAAGTTGTAATTTTATCTCATTTCNTGTTGAACTACATAAAAGTTTTAGCTTGAGAAAGGGTTTTGTAAAGATTATTGTTAAGTTCCATTGCAATAACTAATCTTAAGTTGTAATTTTATCTCATTTCATGAGAACATAAGCTCACTGATTGACATAACATTTTATATTATGGACTGAACTTGCTTAATTTGCCAATAGTTGTTGGTTTTCATCATCTACTTGTGAAATGCTTTGAAGAAAACAAGAACAGAAGAACTTGAGTCTTTGGTTGGGGTGCAACTTGGGCGGGTTGGACAGTCTACCCCAACCCAACCCTAGGTATATAATGATCTAACCCTAATCCTAACCCTACCTTGGGTTGATAAACTCAACCCNCATCTACTTGTGAAATGCTTTGAAGAAAACAAGAACAGAAGAACTTGAGTCTTTGGTAGGGGTGCAACTTGGGGGGGTTGGACAGTCAACCCTAACCCAACCCTAGGTATATAATGATCTAACCCTAATCCTAACCCTACCTTGGGTTGATAAACTCAACCCATGCATTGCCCAAGTTTAATTCGGGCGTGCTCGGGTTGAATTCGGGTTAATGTTCTAAACCTAATACATATATTACATAATATTCAAATAATTTAACAACCAACAACTTCAAATATAACACAAATATATTACATAATTTAACAACCAACAACCAGTTTGTAAAATAAACAGAACACAAATGAAGCAAAACATAGTCCATAATCATNGTGCTCGGGTTGAATTCGGGTTAATGTTCTAAACCTGATACATATATTACATAATATTCAAATAATTTAACAACCAACAACTTCAAATATAACACAAATATATTATATAATTTAACAACCAACAACCAGTTTGTAAAATAAACAGAACACAAATGAAGCAAAACATAGTCCATAATCATAAGCAAAACAGAACACTGTTGGCAGTGCAAAACCAGTCCACTGCTGCCACTGCTACCACAACACTGCCCACTGCACAGCCACTGTCATCCATGAAGCAAAACAGATGACTCTCCAACACCCGAACTTGCATTATCATCTACGAACTCTACAAAATAGAGAAGTGCAAGAGCTTTAAAAAAGAAAAATAGATCATTATAAATAGAATATGACAATATGTTACAAACATACCTTTATCCATCTCTTTCATATCTTCTTGCTTTTCTTCTATTTTAACGGTGGATGAATAGCTCCTTAGCCAATCTTGGGTACAAATCAAACTCTCAACAATCTTTGGAGTTAAAGAACTACGAAATGGATCAAGCACACGACCCCCCGTGCTAAAAGCAGACTCCGAAGCCACAGTTGATATAGGAATGGCAAAAATATCACGTGCCATGCGAGAAAGCACATGATATGAAGAGTTTTTTTCTTTCCATCATTTCAAAATATTGAAAGTTTGTCTTGATCCATTCCCAAACTCAACGGCATCGTCCAAGTAACGTTCTAACTCTGATTTAAGGACTTTGATTTGCTCAATTTCTAAGAACTTACCCCAATCCACTACATCATCATCAAATACAACATTTGGATCATCTGAAATATTTGTTCCAACATTAGTGCCTTATTTTGACGCGTCATCATTCTTTAATGAAGCTAATTCAACCGATGAGTAGTGTTCATACAATTTATCCAACACGACTTGCACCTTTTCAATCAACTCATCAACCTCATCACGAGTATAAACTTTGGAAAGTTTATATCTCAAAAACGTCAGCTTGTAACAAGGATCTAACACTATCGCAATAAGCAACAATGGATTAATTTTATCACGATCACAATACTTCTTAAATTTCAACATCATTTTTTCTTGCTATCTCACGAAAGAATATATTGTCACTACTTAAGGATTTATGTAATAATATCATTTCATGAAAATAAATATTAGCAGTGACATATTGTGACCCCGACACACGCTTTGTAACAAGATAAAATTGTTGCAAAAATTTATGCAAGTTCTTTACTGGCAACCAATCATCATCAGTAGGAGTCCCATTCTTAAGTTCAAGTGTGAAACTTCTATCTTGCTCTTCTAACCGCTCAAAAGCTTTTTGGTACTCAAGAGCGGTGTCAAGCATATAAAAAATAGAGTTCTACCGTGTTGGCATATCCAAACACAAAAGATTTCTTGTATGGAATCTTCTCAATATCCACACATTTCCTAAACAGTTGATAGCGGGAAGGGGAACTCCTAACATATTTCACACCATCACGACTGCGAACAATAGCACTATTAACTTCATCAATTCCATCTTTCACAATTAAATTCAAAACATGCCCAAAACACCTAACATGAAGCATAGTCCCATCTAACAACGACTCATTGCGTTTGGTCAACCTCTTTTTCAAAGATGTGGCTGTGACATCATNCGACTCATTGCGTTTGGTCAACCTCTTTTTCAAAGATGTGGCTGTGACATCATTAGAACTTGCATTATCTACAGTCAGTGTATTCACTTTATCAATCCCCCACCCCAATAAACAAGTCTCCACAAATTGTGCAATAATTTCACCACGATGTGGGGTTAGAAGCACAAGGAAATTGATGATTCTCTTTTGTAAAATTCATTTTTTGTCAATGTAATGCGCGGTGAGACAAATATACCCAAGGTTTTAAATGGAAGTTTACAAATCGGTGGTGAGACAAACACGCGATGCAGAGGATTCAAAGATCAATCTCAATTTTTTCCTTTCAATTTCATAAAGATTGATGCAATCTTTGGTGATTGTAGTTCTTGACACCAAATTAAACCTTGGTTGCAATACATTAAGAACCCTTTTAAAACCTTCTTTCTCCACAACACTAAAAGGCATTTCATCAGTAATTATCATTCGAGCAACCTCTTTCCGGACAGCTTTTTGGTCAAATTTTCAATTACTAATATTACTACTAGGATCACTTGCAGATGAAAAGTTAATCAATATTTGAGTAGGGTCTTTATTCTTTTCACATTTCGGACACTTGAATAAGTGTCGCCGAATTGTACTAGTTCCTTGTGAACTATTATAATGAAAAGTCTTTTTGCAATGGTTGCATTGTACTTGATCAGGTTTTGATCCATCTTCTTTTTTAATTTTCGTGAAATCAAGCCAAACATCAGACTTTTCAATATAAGTTTTTCGGCGTTTGGGACTTACCGAGTTCCCTTCATCAAGGTTCACAGAAACAGGCTCAGATGCAAGATTAACCATAGATTCAGCATTTGTCTCCGTCTCCCCCATTAGTGACATGTATTGATTCACTGTCCCATAAAATCAAAGAACAGAAAAATGATCNATAGACTTTTCAATATAAGTTTTTCGGCGTTTGGGACTTACCGAGTTCCCTTCATCAAGGTTCACAGAAGCAGGCTCAGATGCAAGATTAACCACAGATTCAGCATTTGTCTCCGTCTCCCCCATTAGTGACATGTATTGATTCACTGTCCCATAAAATCAAAGAACAGAAAAATGATCAATTTATGCAACTAAAGATTTTCCACTGCAGCAAACAGGCAAAACTTAACTCAAAAGAGGTCTGAAAATTAACTCAAAAAATGTGAAAATAAAAATGAAAATTGCATACCTGAGTAGATCTGCTCTGATCGAAGGAGGCGCAGTCTGATCTGCTAAGAACGAAGGAGGCACAGTCTGATCTGNTGCAGCAAACAGGCAAGACTTAACTCAAAAGAGGTCTGAAAATTAACTCAAAAAATGTGAAAATAAAAATGAAAATTGCATACCTGAGTAGATTTGCTCTGATCGAAGGAGGCGCAGTCTGATCTGCTAAGAACGAAGGAGGCACAGTCTGATCTGCTCTGAGAGAGAGAGAGACGAAGACGAAGGAGGTTGAGAGGGCTGATCTGAGAGTGAGAGCGAGATACTGGGAGACCGAGAGAGACTGAGAGACCGAGAGATAGGTCTGATCTGAGGGTGAGAGTGAAAGACTGAGAGATCGAGAGACCGAGGGAGACTGAGAGATTGAGAGACAGGTGAGAGTGAGGGAGTGAGAAACCGAGAGATACTGAGAGTGAGTGAGGTTCGCAGCAGACTTGGAGATTCAGATTAACTTAGGGCAAATTATAACTTTGTATTTATATAACACTAATTTGGGTTGAACCCCGATTATTAATTCGGGTTGAGCCCGAATTTAATATTCGGGTTCAACCCGTGAACCCGAGGGGTCAATCCGAGGCCCGCCCAAATTGAATTCGGGTTGATGTTTTTTGACTCAAGCCCAACTCAAGTATTAAAAACCCTTGCCCAAGCCTAAATTTTTTCGGGTTAGGCTCGGGTTGAAATCGGGTTGCCCAGCCCAAGTTGCACCCCTAGTCTTTGGGAAAGGCATTAAGGTCTCAAGTTACTTGAGAATTAATTTTCAAGAGCTAGAGAAAGCGCAACTTGCAGTTGTTGGATTAAAATTGCCAAGAGTAGGTTCTANGAAATCGGGTTGCCCAGCCCAAGTTGCACCCCTAGTCTTTGGGAAAGGCATTAAGGTCTCAAGTTACTTGAGAATTAGTTTTCAAGGGCTAGAGAAAGCGCAACTTGCAGTTGTTGGATTAAAATTGCCAAGAGTAGGTTCTANGCTAGAGAAAGCGCAACTTGCAGTTGTTGGATTAAAATTGCCAAGAGTAGGTTCTATCATGTGCAAAATGGGAAGAACATGACCCCAGGAAAGATTGAATTTTATATTGGAGATATGGATTTTGAGTTGTGCGTTAAAATATTAATACCCCAATAAGGGTTGACAGATATTCCTTTGTGTCAGTTGTAGTATTAGGTATCAATGGAATGAAATTTTCAATGGCTTAGTTGCTTACTAATTAAGACATAAGACATTAAAAAGAAGCCAATATGGGGAAGTCAATTTGTTGGTAACTTGAAGAGACAGTATGAAGCTGAGGTCCAAAATTTGAGAGTACCATGGCAAGGAACGTAATGGGAGTTTTTGATTTGAACACTGGAGTACAAGTTATAATCACTATGCTGAGGTCTCTAGCAAGAAGCTGAGAGTAGTTCCTAATGCTTGTTGCAGTGATACACAGTGATTGATGCATTTTCCAGAGTGCAGAGTCTTAAACAGCAAGCAGTGAAATTCACAATTTATGCCCAAATCTAAGTAGACTGATTTTGACTTCCAAGAAACCCAAAACCCTCCAAGTAGTCTTGCCATGATTTTGCTCTACATTGGATTCAGCAAAGAAACAATTGGAAGTGCTTTTTTTTTTTTTTTNGTCTTAAACAGCAAGCAGTGAAATTCACAATTTATGCCCAAATCTAAGTAGACTGATTTTGACTTCCAAGAAACCCAAAACCCTCCAAGTAGTCTTGCCATGATTTTGCTCTACATTGGATTCAGCAAAGAAACAATTGGAAGTGTTTTTTTTTTTTTTTTGAAACTTTTTTTTTTGAAAGAACTTTCAACAATTCAACCAACGGACCAACCAAACCAATCCATATCTCCCAATAAGGGAGCGAACCAAGAGTCGAATAGAACTCAATATAATATTAATAGCGACCATGGTACCGAAATCCATCAGTAGGGCCAACTTAAATTAGGGCTTCAAAATTTCCCAAAAATGGAAAACTAAGGGATGAAAAAGCACATTTAAAAAGAAGGGGGGGGGGGGGTTGCCCCTTGGTCTTATTGTGCTTGGCCACTGGCTATCTTGCTTCCGTCATGCTCTTGATTCATTCTTTACAACCAATTCAGTTTGTTTGTCCTCTGTAATCTGCATGCTTTAGCTTTGTGAGATGACTCCCTGGAATGTGAGAGTTTCTTGCACCATCAAAAATTATGTTCTTCCATCTTCGGTTTCTGTGAACAATATAGCTAGCTTACATTTTTTGGTTCCATTTTTAATAAAGGATGCCATCACCTTGGATTGGCAGATAGAATTTATGATCAGTCTTTTTATGCAGTACTGAGGAATATGGCAGCTAAGTGATAGCCAGCATTTATTGATATATTTGGCTTTTGAAGATGACTGGACCTGCTCACTTACTGATTAACAGTTACTATCTTTTAATAGGTGCCCCAGTAATTGGTGACTTGTTGTAATAACACTTGCTTAAGCAGCCTAATGCGTTATTTTATTTGACAATGAAAATGCACATAATTTTCTGAATTTAATTGAAGCTATGTGTTTGTTGATGTTAATCTTCTCTTGATGTCTTATCCATCATTGCAGAGAGTAAAGACTTGTGTAAAGAAAGACAACTGCAATCCTGTTTGGAATGAAGAGTTAACTCTTTCCATAAAGGATCCAAATGTTCCAATCAAACTAGTAAGGAAAGCTTTCCATTATTGGTTGCATATATTTTCAGTATGCTAGTCACTAGTTGCTCAACAGGTCATGAAAGCCATATTTTTTGTGATGCTTCTTTGGCTCATTGATTCACAGGCTCTGGAATGTGACTTAGAGAATACATAATATAATTACTCTTTTAAACATGATTGAGTTAGGGCAAGTGGACAAAATTTCTTAAATATGGGTTCTCTTAGATGTCAATTTTGGGGGTGCCCAAAGGCATGTATATATTCTTGCTGCTTATTTTCCCTTTTCATTTTAAGTACCGCAATTTCTAAGCATACTATACAGTTTTGTGACGCCTACGGTTATCTTTCTTGTCTTTGTTAAGGACCATAAAATGGCAGCAACCATATGAGCAGATTTTTGATAACACTATGGATTTTCATTCTTTTCAGGCAGTGTTTGACAAAGACACATTTACTGAAGATGACACAATGGGTGAGGCAGAGATAGACATCAAACCATACCTTGATTGTCTGAATATGGGAGTGCAAGGCAGCCTCCCAACTGGTACTAAGGTCGGTAGAGTTCAGCCAAACAGCGAAAATTGCCTAGCTGATGAGAGCTGTATTGTCTGGAACAGTGGTAAGATCATTCAGGACATGCGTCTCAGATTGAGAAGCACAGAATGTGGTGAAGTAGAGGTCCAGATTGAGTGGATTGGACTTCCAGGTCTTCAGAGTTGAGGTACGTACTTTATCTGCTACCTTCTTGTTGTACTGTAATAGTTGGTTTCAGCCTTGCCATGCAAAAGTATACTGCTCTGTATGTACAAACATAAATAATGTAACCTGGTGATTAGCTGGAATGTTTCAGTTTGTTGAATGAGAACTGCCTTGTAATAACGGTATAATAGTGTTGGCGTGGTTCAATGGCTGGGGATTATGTTCCTTATTGGTATCCTTTTTAAAGGTCCTCTTTCTGAACTTCATTCGACACTAAAACCCCATTTTCTGAACAGGAAGGAGATAAAGTCCTAAGTAAAATCCCGAAACTGAGATAAAACAAAGAATATACAGGTTAATACAGAAATGATGTTTCAAACCCAACAATGACAACCAATGGAAAATAAGCCACCTAAAGATAAGTGACCTTCAATCAGCCAGACCTTTAGCATTCTTAGTAACACAAATTTCTTGAACGAAGATCAGTATGACGCCACTGTTCACCTTTGGCTGCGGTCATGTGGGTTATGCAAGATATCAACCGGCGTACAGAAGATTGTCAGGGGCGAAGAAGGGTACCCTGGTTCCAATTGATCCATTGTAATTGTTTGCTATGACTGAAACGAAGAGATTTGCCCAAACCCGGGTGGTATTTGCGGACACTTTGTTGGGCGTGGGGCGGGGGGAAGGGAACTCCATAAAAGTAGGTCCCAAACTAACACTGCGAGGAGCATCATCAACGGGTTCAATGAAGGAAGAAGTGTATATTTACCAATTCAACAACAAAGGGGGGGGATTTTAGTCGTAAAGTAAAGTATAGTTTGAACCTGGAAGCATAAAGCACAAGGAGCAAGATGAACAAAACACAAAGTGACGATTAATTGTGTGCAGAGTCTCGATTTAAAATCTCACATAAAATAACTGGGTTTGAAAATCTTAGATTTTCAAAGAGCTATCACATGCATGCAATCCGTAAATTTATTTAACAATAATATTATTTGGATTTAATATATTAATTTAATTAATTAGTCATTAGATTAATAGTGAATTTAAATCAATATTGAGGATTGTTGTAAATGTAATGCTTGCAATTAATTAAGTCANTAATTAATTAGTCATTAGATTAATAGTGAATTTAAATCAATATTGAGGATTGTTGTAAATGTAATGCTTGCAATTAATTAAGTCAGCAAAATTAAAACCAAGCAATGTGAAAGAGCCAAAATATATGCTAAATATGATTATTAATGTATCGTGCCGTGTTATAAAAGTAGTTTCATGTCAAATTGTATTTTTACTTGATATCAAATGTATCTATAGTAGAGTTCTTATAGTTTATAAGTCGTGTTTATGCAATATTTACTCAATTTCATGTTAATTTATTTATGGGTTAATTGCAAATTATATTTAGAAATATCATTTGAATTTCAATTTATATTTTTAAAAATAAAAATTTTAATTTATATCTTTAAAATAAAATTTTGTATCAATGTACCTTCCGAATATCGTTGATGATTAAAGTTGAGGGAAACTGACATGGAGAAAATTCTTTCGGATCCTCAGAAACGTCGCCAGCTCTCGAATATTATATGACGAAAATTGACAAGAGTTGAAAAATGAGAAGATCCGAATCCTGTCCGAAATATGAGACTCGTCGAAAATTAGATTCGTCGTCCTTATGACGGCACCGGAAGCCAGTAATAGAGAGTCGTCGACCTTATTGTACTGGTTTATATGATTGATGAGGGGCTCTGCTTTCAGCCGAACGATCAGCCCAAATTCTCCTCCACTTTCAGTCTCGACGAGGGAGGGAGGGAGATGTCTAAGGTTCAGCTTGTGGTGGTCCTGATACTTTCGGCTTTCATGCCCATGTTTCAGCTACAGGTTGGTATTCTGCTTCTTCTCTATCTCCTTTTTCTATTTCTTGTAATAAGGCTTATGTGCGTGCAAGATCCTGCATAATATAAAGAACGAGAACAGATCTCTCCATTGGTGAACTTCGGGTGGGTCGGTTGAGTGACCAGGCGCGCTGCTTGGAACAGCCTGCAAGGTACGGTAGCGACCCGGAACGGCAACGGGAGATCCTGGGAAAGGAAGAACGATCCTGTAAGGCTGAAAGAGATTCCTGGAACAAAGAAGAACAAGTTAGAAGGGCGCCGGAGTGTTTCCCGGCATATCCCCTCCGACGATCTAGTCAGTCTTTGAGAGAGAAAGAGAGAATAGAGAAAACACTGGGTGTGTAGTGTGTATAGTTGTAGAGAGTTTGTTGTTGCATACCCGTTCTGCCTTTTGCAAGGAGTATTTATACCTTAAAAGCTCATGATTGCTGTCAGTGCGGTCAGTAGGTGATCATTAAGCACAGGTAGTGTGTACATTTGATTCTGATGAGGAATGTCTTCTCTAATTAACTGCTCGGGGTCCCGAGCAATCAATACTGGGTCGTCGGGTTGTCGACGGTACAATGTGCTCCTCTCGGGAAGGATGCAATAAATGCTCTGTAACAGGAGCATTTATTGCCTTTCATTTCCGAGCCTTACCGCATTGAATGCGGTCTCATCAAGGGAATGGTGCAATTAATTATTTGCTTTCCCAAGTCACGTGTCAGCAACGGCATGCGGTTTGTCTGTCTCTGATGTGATATCATATGCCACGCGTCCATCCCCTATTGGCTGTTACCTCTGTATTCCAGTACGTTCTGACATTACTTGTGTAAGACGAGGTCATTATGAATATCCTAGGCTAGCCTAGGCTAATGACCCGCACGTCAATAGTTTATCCTGGAGTAGAGGAAGTGTCCAGGAGGGTATCTCTCGGCACCAAGGAAAGGCTCATCTCGGGGACCGAGGGAGGTTGCCGACCGAGGTACATATCTGACCGAGAACATGTGTCGGTTGTAAAACATATTGAATCTATGATCCTATATGACGGTACCTCGGGGGCGAGGACATTCGTGCGCCGATGGTGCTTGATCCTAGTAACAGTGCTTAGTGGAACCGAGGACACGTGTCTTCATCATAGGGTATTTCAGAAAAGTCCCATCAACTGCCCTCCAGCCTTCGATTTTCTGACACCGAGGACACGCGTTGTAAGGAGACGAAGGGTTTCCCAACTACCACCCGTCCTTCATCATGGCCTCGAGCCGTTTTCCCCGGCTTGGGATGTCGTGCGCATTAAATGCGCCGTTTCGATTTTCGTGCCCAATGATGAAAATTGCCCCTATAAAAAGCGGGTTCCTCTCCGGTTTCCTTCGTTTTGCCATTTCAAACTTTCTCCAGAGTACGTCTTCTTGAATCTTCGTCGGAGTTTTGTTTCTTCTGCCCTCGCCGACTGCCCATTCTCTCAAAAATCTCAAAGCCAGCAGACCCATTGTTGATTCCTGAACTTTCTGGAGGGAGTTGTTTTAAGGGTTTTCCAGAAAAAACTCCATTTTGACGTTCGGGTGAGTTTCAGAATCCTCTTTCTTTTTGTCCTCCTAGCCTTTTGTTTTCCGATTGACTGGAGGTGTCATCCGGTCGATACGTTGTGATTTAAACCCTCGGGAAACTTCCTCAGGGATTTTCAAGAACAAATACCCTTTTCTTTCTTACTTTTTTAGAGATGCCTCGTCGTCGCCCTGCTCCGGAGAATCCTCAGGCTGGTCCTTCGGGGTCAGGGAAATATAAGGTAANCTTTTTTAGAGATGCCTCGTCGTCGCCCTGCTCCCGAGAATCCTCAGGCTGGTCCTTCGGGGTCAGGGAAATATAAGGTAAAAGGCGAGGAGCAGATCGATAGGTTTAGGGCCAAGTACGACATTCCTCCGTATGTAGACGTAGAGGATTTTGACCCATTGGTGCACTCATCTACCATCGGGGCTGAGGATGCCATGCCTTTCTATGCCAAGGCCATCATAGAGGGTGGAATTAGGTTTCCTTTACCCCCCTGCTTCTTCAGTTCCTCTCTCGTTTTCGCCTCTNGCCATGCCTTTCTATACCAAGGCCATCATAGAGGGTGGAATTAGGTTTCCTTTACCCCCCCTGCTTCTTCAGTTCCTCTCTCGCTTTCGCTTCTTCCCCGGGCAATGCTGCCTTAATGTCTTCCGAATAATCATGGGGGTCTTAGATCTCAATAGGCGCCTCGGGGGTAAATATTGGGCTCAACGATCTCCTTTTCTGTTATTCCCTCCTTAGAGTCATGCCTCACCAACACTTCTACCTCAAAGCCAGGGACCCCTCCATGTACCTTGTAACCCATCTTCCTGACTCGGACAAGGGGTACAAGGACGATATCCTTATCTTCAAGGGATCTTGGCAGAGAGGTGTTGGTCCCGAGTATAATGACTTATTATGCCCTCTGGAATGGAGAACGACAAGTACGTCGGTTCCTTTGGGTTTTTTATTTCTTTCTCCGGACTTCCCATGTTCATGACAACTTTTTTGTTTGTGCAGATATTCCTGCTCGGGAAACAGCTCCTCCCCCTCGGTCGCTGGTGAACTTTGCCGACCTAATCACGATTTGAAGGTTCACGGGTGACAACGGGTTAGGCCGTGCTGCTCATATCCTGCTGAACTATACCCCCGGGTATAAGAAATTTTCGCAGCTTCCGCAACCTTTTGAGCCTTCGTAATGGTCTGAACTCTTCGATCAGGCGGCAAGGCTAGAGGTTGAGGAAAATTTGGAGGAAGACCCGGATCGGGCTTCAGAGGCAGAGGTCGAGGGAGTTGCTGAAGAGCTCGGGGTCAGAGAGGACGTTGTTCCTTCGGACGCCGAGGTGGGGACTTCGGGAGGAGACTTGTGGCCAGACTTCCAAATCCTTCAATCCTTAGACGCCGAAGACGCTCTCGAGGCAGCGATGTCTAACGCCCTTCGCATCGATTTGGGGTTCCTTAGGCAGAGGCAAGCCCTCGTAGCCAGAAGAGGTCGAGGAACGACCGGCGACACTCCTGCGGGGACCAGTTCCACCCCATCTTCGAGGGTTCTCGGTCGGGGTCAGGTGCGAGACCGGGATCCTCAGGTGGAGGAGGAGAGAAGGGTCAAACATCGGCATGATGGCCTTAGCCGAGGACCTAGGGCACCTCCCGCTCAGCAGCAAAGCGGGAGGGGCTGTGGATTACCCCCTGCTCCTCCCCAACAGCAGCAGCAGCAACANCTGTCCCCAGGGCCTTGCCCTTTATCTTTGTCGTTGGCAAGCACTTGAGGGAGAGAGTACTTCAAAAATAATACTTCTTTAGATTCATAACATTCCATGGTCGTATTATAAGTTTTCCACTCATGTCCTCTAATCTGTATGACCCGGCGCCCCCGATTGATATCACTTTGTAAGGCCCTTCCCAGTTGGTTCCCATTTTTCCCTCTGTTGGATCCCANTCCCCGAGCCACTGATCACATGAACCGAGTGATCAGGGTCGACGATTCCATTCTGCTGGATCCTCATGTCGCCCATGCAGTGAGTGAGACACTGCATTTTGAGGCTGACATGGCGGCTCATAGGGGGCGATCAACCAACGTGTTGCTCCGCTCCATCATCTAGAATTCCCTGGTGGTGAGTTTATTTTTGCTTTGGTTCCTTCACTCTTGCTTTCCATTTTTGTGATTAACACTTTTTCCTTCCTTTGCAGGCTACCCAGCAAATCTCCATCATTGCTGCTCGGTACCATGGGTCTAGGATGGACCTCCAAAGGGCCCGGGATGAGAAGGAGGAGGCGGAAGCGGCCCTCACTCGGGCAATGGAAGATGTTGCTGCCAGGGATTCTACCCTAGGGGGGCAGGCTGCTCAAATCGAGCAACTCCTCAAGGATGCCGAATCGGCCAAGGTTGGCGCTGAAAAATTAAGTGCTGCCCTTGCCGATGCTGAGAGGAGGATTACCGAGCAAATGCAGCGGCTTTCTGCTGCAGAGGAGAGGGCCGTGGGCTCANATCCTTTTGCATTTGCGGCCACCAATATCCCTGAGACATGATGCGGTGTGCCATAGATCACCCCCCAGAATGCCCCCCGCATATTCCTTCATGTACCTCATAGAGAAGGTCTTCTACTTGGTCTTCCTGGACGCATAGCAGGTAAGGCCCTGAGAAAGACCTCCGATACAGTTTTNGGGCTCAGAGGAAAGCTGTCTGGCCCTTACCCAGGAGCTGGACAGGATCAGGGCCGAGGAGCTGAACAGAAAATCGGAGGAGCAACTTCGGGAGGAGTTTGCCGATGATGTGCTTCCTGTTCTTGAAGAAAATAGTAAGGAATTCTTCAAGAAAAGGTGGGACGAGGCGCTCCAGTCTGCTGGGATCCCCTCAGACTCCCCGCTCTTCCGAATGCACGAGTATGTGCCCTCGGCAGAGATGACACGGGCCGAAGCAGAGGTCGCTGCCGAGGATGAGGTTCCAACACCAGTGCAAGTCTCGATGGATCCGCCCGAGCCGGTGATAGTGGATCTGTCCGAGGACGCCCCGTCGGACCATGCCCTTGATCCTCAAAATGCCCAAAGTCTCCCTGTTGCCGAGGTACCTGTCCTGCCTGCTCCAGAAGCTTCTCAATCATTCTTTGCCGACTCGCCCTCGGCTGATGTTCTGGAGATGTCTGGAGCCAGATGAAAGTCTCTTCCTTTTTGATTGTACCCGTCTTTATTTTCTTTTGTAGCCATTGGAGACGCAAAGCCCCTATTTCTTGAAATGAAATGAGTACTTCTTTCTGTTTCTGTGTACAGTAACCCTTTTTTTTTTTTAACTGTCTACGGGCTGCTTGCCCATTCAAGAGGCTTGCTCTTGTGTTTGCTTCGGGGACAAGAGTCCTCGAACTCTGTCCCCAGGGCCTTACCCTTGCAGGAGGCTTGCCCCCGTGTTTGCTTCGGGGACAAGAGTTCTTGAACTCTGTCCCCAGGGCCTTACCCTTGCAGGAGGCTTGCTCCTGTGTTTGCTTCGGGGACCAGAGTCCTTGAACTCTGTCCCCAGGGCCTTACCCTTGCAGGAGGCTTGCTCCTGTGTTTGCTTCGGGGA